>JAHWFO010012454.1:126063-207601 GCA_023313115.1 Rhysida immarginata
AATGTGAGTATCAGATACAAAAAGAATTTTGAAAATCGGTTAAAAAAAAAAACAACCATGGAGGCATTACTTTTCAACCCACCCTCGTACTATTGATGCTTGCAAAAAAAGAAATCACTAAATTTTGTTTCTTTCAAAATCAACCGCGAAAACGAAAAAAATTGAGCACACATAACCATACAAAAACTTTGTTAAAGCCATACTTAAAGCAGTATGTGTATATTAATGCGCTTGACGGAACTCCTTTCTTCCACTACTCAGCAATAAGCACAAATCCACTTCAAACGAAAGCACACGACAATTGAATGGATTCTCAAGTTTCTAAGCAAACTTAGTTTTTAAAAATAGATTATTAAAATTAACTAATTGCCTTCCCGAAAGAAAATCTGTATAGTAATCAATAAACATTTCCTTAATTTATTATTTCATTTTATTAAATAATTCGGTAATCTTCGTAAATTTACCGGGGCTGGCATCATGTGAAACGAGAGTAAGGCTGTTGAGTGATACGTTGAGATGGTAAGAGGGTATGTATCTGGATGCTTTATAATTTTAAATAAAAATAATATTCACGGATGTATACCTCATCATATAAATTATTTCAAGACATATAATTGTACAGTAAAATTAAGGTTTTGTGTTTAATAACTGCTCTAACCGCCATTAACGATTTTGCTTCTCCCCTTGCCGCCAAGTTTTTTTCAACTTTTCACATCCGTTTTGAACGAAGCACTGCCGTCGCCGCGCAGCGTTATCGCTTCCGAGGTTTGCTTGCGCGCAAAAAAAGGATGCGTCGTACACCTTCGTGTACTTTCGTTGTAAGTTAAGAATTTATGAAGTTTTAGAAGTTCGCACTTTTTTGGCGCTATAGTATTGCAAAAGTTTTTTGAAGAATTGCTAAATTTAGAGTTATTTTAAAATCTGAGATATTCACACTTCAAGGAATTTCTCTATTATAAGTAACTTGTAGTAAAAATTTTGAATTTTCATTTTTTTATTCAAGAAATAAAAATATAGTTTTATTATGTGCCAGTTATTTGAATTACGTTTTAGTACAAACTTATTACAGTTTCTTATTGTGTAAAAAAAAAAAAGAAACACAAATTGTTAAGAGCCTGAAAAAAGCAGACGTTTCGGATAGAGCAAAAGGTAGAAATAATGACAAAGGATTGGTTGCTACTTTTTGATTTGAAAAGGTTTTAGTTCTGCGAGATTATCGGGAAATAAATCTCTGGTGATCTGGTAAAAGTAACTACGAAACTTATTTTAATTTAATTGCACTACTTCTAAACGTATTCACGCACTGACTGAGACGGTTGTCACAACGTTGACAAACTTATGCATACCCTCGTCATAGAAAAAGCAGTCTAGACGGAGATCAAAGAACTCTTAAAGTTGCTCAGCGATAGAATTTGTGTAGCCTGGAATCTTGGACACAATTTCAAGGGAAACCGTCCGTGAAACGTAAAGAAATTTGCAAGAAATTCTAGGTATTTTGAGTAGGTGGCGCTCGCGAACCGGTTTGTCGACTGTTTCAACAAGAAATATTCACCACAGACGGCCTCCCTTGACCACCTCAATCATGCACGTCACTTCTCCCGTCTGGAAACTTCCGACAACATTCTCTCGCATTCATGAAGTTTTGTCCATACATCTTAAACACCCTCCAATGAATTTCAGCCACAGGGTGTCCTTCAGTTTGCAAAAATCTAATAAAAGCGCAGATTTCACAGTTGATGGAATTTGCAAAATATAATTTTAAATAAATGATCGGGCAACAACGTTGCACCATTTCACATGAAGAGACAGTATTCTTTATAATGGTCACATTGCTTCGCTCATCTATGCATCTTGCAAGCAATGATTTGGATACCTATAATATGCGTAAACTTCGGTTGGCTTTTCTTAATATTTACTTTAGTCCTGGGTTTTGTTCAAGCAATAGAGTGTGATATCCAAAGAGTAGATAGCTCGCTGACGCCTAGATGATCGTGGAGGATCTTTGGTATTTGATTGTTTCTAATGCATATATGTATGTAAATATCATCTGAGGTAGTTCGACTTTCCTCCGCATTTATGCGTCGAATAGTACTATGTGTTCGTCTTTTTGTCTGTCGCTGAAATTCATTCAGAAACCGTTCCACATTACTGAGAGATGGGTCTTCTATTATTTCATGACCTTCTGTTATTGCTTTCTTGTCAGTCCCTATTTAAAATAGTAGAAAATCGTGACTCGAAAAAGTTACCTAATCAAATCTATTATTTGAGCTAGAGATCAAATAATGGGTTAAATATTAAAATCTAGATTGCACAGTTAGTTCTTAAATATCGTCTGCCACGCGCCAAACAAACTGTAGTCTTATTTCTATTGACCAGTTGAATGACGCTGATCTGAAGCCATCTGTGGAAGAGGACCCGTCAAAAACTGCTCGGGACCTTGCAGGGGATCATGCTGTATCAGCCTTGACTGTCAGTAGACACCTAAGGACTATCGGCAAGGTGAAAAACAGGACAAATGGGTCCCACATGAACTTACGGAAAACCAAAAAGAGCGTCGTTTGGGTGTGTGTACGAAATTGCTTTTGCGCCATGAAGAAGCGGGTATTCTTGATCGCATTATCACCTGCGACGAGTAGTGGCTCCTATATGACAATAGGAAACGGTTAGCACAGTGGCTGGATGCTGATGAACCCCCGCGACAGTTCCCTAAACCCCCGTTGCACCCCAGGAAGCTCATGGTTACAGTTTGGTGGAACATCCGTAGTATGGTACATTACAGCTTCCTGCAGCAGGGGGAGACGATCACTGTTGCGACCTACTGTGGTGAACTGCATCATATGCACACAAAACTGTGTCAGCAACAACCTGCACTTGTGCATCGCAAAGGCATCCTTCTGCTGCATGACAACGCGCGTCCGCACGTTGTACGAACAATCGTGCAGGCGCTACAGGCTCTGGGCTACGAGGTGCTTCCACACCCCCCCGTACTATCCGGACCTCTCCTCTATCGACTACCATCTTTTCCAGATCCTGGACTATTTTCTCGCGGAGGAAAACATTCCTAACCCAAGCAGACGTCGAAACACATTCCGGGAGTTTGAGTCTCGTGACCAAGGATTCTATCGGAGAGGGCTCGAGAAGCTGCCAAATGTTTGAATTGCAATGGGGGTTATTTCGAATAGTACTTGTGAAGGTATCCTTTCTAGAGTTTGTTCTTATTAGGGCCAGGAGTGTTTAGAGAGTAGTTTGAATGAAATCTGATAGTTAGGTAAGGCTAGGTACAATTTCGAACTTCAATTGCATTTATTTAATATTTAGTTCACATATATGTATCTTATTTAGTAATATAGAAGCATTGCTGGGTCCTCTAGTAACAAATAGAAAGGGGGAAGGAAAAAATCCGCGACCTGGTTTCCGTGCATCAGCGAACCAAGGACTATGCCTAAAGCGGAATTTTTTCTTTCCCTTTTCTATTTGTTATTGTCCGTCCGTGTGTCCGTAACTCGGTTTTTTCGGAAAGTATGAAAGATTTTAAAAATCTGTTTTCACCAATCGATAGATATGGGAAATGGCACGGAAGAGTTCGAAGATGGTCGAAATCGGTACAGTGGCACGCGCTCTAATTGTAATATTATGATATCCCCCCAGAAATTTTCCATGTTAAGATATAGTTAGTAACATATCAAATCACTCGTAACGATGAGCCATGAACGAATATAACGTTATTAAATACTGTTTAGCCAATTGATATATTTAGTTCGAAGATGGCCGAAATCGGTACAATTGCATTGGAGAGAACGCGTAATGAGCATATAGGTTCGGTTCTACGCGTGCTCTAAACGTTAATGAGATGGTGCGCGTGCAGGATTCACGTGATTGACGATTAATGAAAGGGCAGAACGGACTCTAAATCAAAAGAATTTTATTATTCGTAGGGAGCTTATTATTTATTTATTACCATAACTTGAAAACGAATTAACTTTTTCACATTCTGTTTTCACCAATCCATTAATATGGGACAGAGCACGAACAAGTACGAACCTGAGATAGCCGGAATAGATACGTGCTTTAATGGCACGTGCTCTAATGGTAACATTACGATACGCCCTTAAAAATTTCCTCTATTATATAGCATGTAATATACAGGGTGTAAATTTTAAGTTGACAAAGCAGAATAACTCGAAAAATAAGCTTCACACGAAAAAATGCGTATAATCCAAAGTTGATTATTTTCGAGGGGGCATCTGCTGGTGCTAAAATTAGCCCACCCCCCCCCGGCCCCTGGGGGTGGGGCGGGGGGCAACTTTAAAATTTCAAATGGGAACCCCTATTTTTTATTGCAGATTCAGGTCCTACATAAAAAACTACGTACATTTTGTCTGAAACATTTTTTTTTATTTTTGGTAGATGGCGCTGTAATTCAAGAAAATCCATTTTCTCATTTTTGCGTGGAAATGGTTACGGAGAAATAAAAAATACTTATTTACTTCGTAAATTTTGCCGCAAAGTTATTATTTTATTATTTTTTGCCGCGGATTAGGATAATTTTGTTTTGTTTCGTGGTCATGAGGCCACACAACTTTATAATTATCAAACAAATCAACTGATTAGCTAACTAACTAACCGAACATCCTACGTACTAACGAGTGAACTCATTAACTAACAGAGTAAAAAAGTAAAAGACTGTGTAAAGATGAAGTTATTCCCGTTTAAGATTTGGTGGTCCTTAAAAGGACCGATTGTTTTCGTTTTATTTTTTCTTATTTGCAAATACTTGCAAGTAAATGAATTTCGGGGTGCTTGTATTTCCAGTGAGTCCCCTCGCCTCTCACTTTCGGCCTGCTTGTTGTCCTTAAATCCCTTGCATCTCGCCGTTTTATGAAATTAAATGTTCAAATTGATGACCTCCAACTTCGATGCATTTATTGACTCGTTTTGTAAATTCCTGAACACATCTTGATAACATGTCTGGTGTAATTGCAGCGCAAGCATCTCTTATTCTTTGAATCATGTTTTCGCGAGTGGTTGGCGTTTCCTTATAAACGATATCTTTGAGGTAACCCCATAAGAAAAAATCTGGCGATGTAAGGTCAGGCGATCTGGCTGGCCAATTCACAGGACCTTCCCTGCCGATCCAGCGACCATGGTAAAGTCGATGTAGTACTTCGCGCGCTACTAATGAATAATGCGCTGGACAACCATCATGTTGAAACCACATGTGTTGTCGAAGTTCAATACTCAGGTCTTCAAGTAGATCTGGTAGTTCATTTTCAAGTAGGTTACGATATTTGTTGCCATTCAAATTACCGTCTATAAAATATGGACCGATAAGTTTATCGCCAATTATCCCACACCAAACATTAATTGACCAAGGTCGCTGATGGTTGACTTCTCGAATCCAGTGTGGGTTCTGTTCACTCCAGTAATGCATGTTATGTCGATTAACTTCCCCGTGGTTTGTGAATGTTGACTCATCGGAGAAAAGAACTCGTGCAAAAAAATGTTGGTTTGTTTGCATCTGCTGAAGTGCCCAGTGACAAAACGTTAGACGGTTTTGGTGGTCATTGCCATGTAGTTCCTGATGCATAGATACATGATATGGATGAAATTTGTGGAGCTTCAGCATTTTCCAAACACTCATATGTGAAATTCCTGATTGCCTTGATATTTCTCTTGTGCTCGCATGTGGATTATGAGCCACAGCAGCTAGGACTGACACTTGATTGTTTTCTCCACAAACAGTAGCTGCACGGGTTCTTTTTTTTCTGGTTCACACTACCTTCCGCAGTAAATTGTTTAATAACTCGAACAAAAGAAGACCGTGATCGCGTTTGGCCAGGAAAACGCTGAGCATAAAGCGCGACTGCATTATCAAAATTTCTCCCACTTTCTCCATAAATGTACACCATCTCAATTTTTTCTTCCACAGAAAGATAATTCATAATGTAAATTCAAAAGCAATACGGCGTTGTACACTCACAAAAAACAGTTGAAAAATTACAATCTTTTCTTCTAAAGATCAGAATTTAAAATGTAAACATTCTGAAAAAAATGCCAATGTTTACGTTATTTGTTTGTTGACGAAATGTCTTCAAATTACATTGTAGTTAAAACAATGTAGGAATCGAAATGAATAATAAATTAGTTATTTCCACGCAAAAATGAGAAAATGGATTTTCTTGAATTACAGCGCCATCTACCAAAAATAAAAAAAATGTTTCAGACAAAATGTACGTAGTTTTTTATGTAGGACCTGAATCTGCAATAAAAAATAGGGGTTCCCATTTGAAATTTTAAAGTTGCCCCCCGCCCCACCCCCAGGGGCCGGGGGGGGTGGGCTAATTTTAGCACCAGCAGATGCCCCCTCGAAAATAATCAACTTTGGATTCTACGCATTTTTTCGTGTGAAGCTTATTTTTCGAGTTATTCTGCTTTGTCAACTTAAAATTTACACCCTGTATAAAATAAATCGTCACAACGTCTCATGAATATATGAGTAGCTAGTGATAGCAGATATTGGTCTAGGGGCACGCGTACGTGTAAGGATATACCATGAATGAATATAACGCGTAAATAATGATAGTGATAATTTGTTTACTAGCACGTGAATAATACTACCTTATGGTACCGTTGGAACTTTCAATGGTAAGATATGACATGTAATATATCAAATAACTTGTAACAACGCGTCATGTTTGAATATAACAAATAAATAATGATAGTGGGAAATGGTTAAATAGCACGTGCTTTAATGGTAACGTATGGTACCATATGGTACCATTGGAACTTTCAATGCTAAAATATGGCAAATAATATATCAAACAACTCGTAACAACGTGTCATGAGCGAATATAACAAGTAAATAATGTTAGTGGAAAGTGGTTAAGTAGCACGTGCCCTAATGATAACGTAAGGTACAATATGGTAACGTTGGAACTTTCAATGCTAAAATATGGCATGTAATATATCAAACAACTCGTAACAAAGTGTCATGAGTGAATATAACGAGTAAATAATGATAGTGGGAAGTGGTTAGGTAGCACGTGCCCTAATGATAACGTAAGGTACCATATGGTACTGTTAGAACTTTCAATGCTAAAATATGGCATGTAATATATCAAACAACTCGTAACAACGTGTCATGAGCGAATATAACGAGAAAATAATGATAGTGAGAAATGGTTAAGTAGCACGTGCCCTAATGGTAACGTAAGGTACCATATGGTATTGTTGGAACTTTCAATGTTAAAATATGGCATGCAATATATCAAACAACTCGTAACAACGTGTCATGAGTGAATATAACGACTAAATAATGATAATGGGAAATTGTAACGTAGCACGTGCCTAATGGTACTATATGATACAATATGGTATCGTTGGAACTTTCAATGCTACGATATGGCATGTAATATATCATATAACTCCTAACAACGTTGCATGTGTGAAATTAACGAGTAAATAATGATAGTGGGAAATGATCAAATATACACAAATTATAAATTAGAAGTTTACAGTGGAATATATAAACAATGCAGTTCTTCATTGGTTTATGTAGCAGTAGTCATTTAGCCTTTCGGTACTTGATTATATCACTCAATAATGGTTTATTAAGTACCGAAAGGTGCTTTATGCTTGGCCTTGTTCGTCCGTCCGTCTGTCCGTAACTCGATTTTCTCGAAAAATATGAAAAATTTTAAAAATCTGTTTTCACCAATCGTTACATATGGGAAATGGCACGGATGAGTTCGAAGATGGTCGAAATCGGTGCAGTGGCACGCGCTCTAATTGTAATATTATGATACCCCCCAGAAATTTTCCATGCTAAGATAGAGTAAGTAACATATCCAATCACTCGTAACGATGAGCCATGAACGAATAAAACGTTATTAAATACTGTTTAGCCACTTGATAAATTTAGTTCGAAGACGTTGGAAATCGGAACATTGGCACGCGCTCTAATTGTGCCCTAATGATAACGTGAGGTACCATATGGTAACGTTGGAACTTTCAATGCTAAAATATGGTATGTAATATATCTAACAACTCGTAACAAAGTATCATGAGGGAATATAACGAGTAAATAATGATTGTGGGAAATGGTTAAATAGCACGTGCCCTAGTGGTCACGTAAGGTACCATATGGTACTGTTAGAACTTTCAATGGTAAGATATGGCATGTAATATATCAAATAACTCCTAACGACGTGTCATGTGTAAATTTAACGACTAAATAATGATAATGGGTAATTGTAACGTAGCACGTGCCCTAATGGTACTCTATGATACTATATGGTACCGATGGAACTTTCAATGCTAAGATATGGCATGTAATATATCATATATCTAGTAACAACGTGTCATGAGTGAAAATAACGAGTAAATAATGATAGTGGGAAATTGTCAAATATACACAAATTATAAATTAGAAGTTTACGGTGGAATATAAAAACAACGCATTTCTTCAATGGTTTATGTAGCAGTATTCATTTAGCCTTTCGGTACTTGATTATATCATTCATTAATGGTTTATTATCTTCTGTTTGAATCAATTTTAAGTTCGTTGGTTTGGCAATGCAAGCTCGCACTTTCTCAACTGTTGCAAATGTTCTTCTATCTTTTATATTGTAACTATTTTATTTGAATTTTATGTTTGTTGTTTTCATTTTCAGACATTTCTTTCCACGATTCTTCAGTTATAGAATTCTTTTCGAGAATGCCTGCTACAGTGCTAGTTACTTACATTAAGCTAACAATAACTCATTAACATGTGTTGAAGATAATTTTTTTAAAATTTTCGGAGGAAGCGCCAATATCGACTTTTTCATTTCCATCCCTAAGAAAGGAGGAGGAATGAAAAAAACAGATGAATTTGCAGCCACTCAAAAGTCTTTTGAATCGCTTATCTGCAAAAGAAAGTTTATGGGCTCTTCTTCTTCTTCGTCCGCTCTGAAATTGGAATGGCAATCATACTGGAAGCATCTTGTGACCCGTGTAATATGACGCATAATGGTAATGCACGAAATCTTCAATTCTTTTGACAGATGCTTCATAACGACTGTCATCCGAAATGTCTCCGTAATGTTTCTTCTTCCTCTCCATCTTCCTACTTCTTCTGTTCGAAAATTTTTGCCTCGAGAATCTTTTTCACTCTCGACTGAACTGCGACTGAGCAAATGATAATTTGCAGATCGACAACGACGTCACGAACTTAAGTTTTGAGAGTTTCTGCTTTAAGTTTTTAAGGGTAAATTTGAATAATAAAGAGAATAGGGAGGGGGAAACGATGGCGTTTGCCAACCATTTGAGGTAGTTGCGAGAAGGAAGGTGGAAAAATTCAAATGTGAAGCTAGCGCATTTTTGTGAAATTTCAGCAATTAAAATTGCATTTGGGAAACAGAATGGCGATGTAATGACCGTTGAATTTTTAAATGTTATTTTATTATAATTAGGTCTTTGTCATTCTCCTATCGCAAATATTTAATTTAGCCATTGGCATATAGCTTAAGTTTATAAAAAAATTAATTACATTAAAAATTCCAATGACTATCTACGTTGCTGCATTTCACTTCATTATTCTAATTGAATCGATCTGCCGAAATTCTGAACTACTTTACCTACTTCCGAAATATAACGACACATCTCTGTTATACTAGAATTAAGATTTTTTCCATTTTTCATTAAAACTAATGGCAATTTAATGTTCTTAGGCTGACAATAGCACGTAGTAATCATTTGTTTTTAATAAACCATTAAGGAAAGACATAACCAAGTACCGAAAGGTTAAACTAAACCATTCGCGGAACTATATTTTTAAACAGCCTTATGTTAATATTGCAAGTTTCTAATGGGCCATAAAGATACCATTACACCACGTGACTTTGATCTAATGTCGACTATCATTAATTTTACGTTATATTCATTCATGAAAAACGTTGAATAATTGTGGAAAGCGACATAATAACAGAAGAAACACCTCTTATCCACAAAATATTTTTACTGGACATATACGTATTTCGAACCTTTGGGTTCATTAATCAATGTCAAAGGAATAATCGATACAAATCGCAAAACATATATTTATAGGGAACAGGTTACCGATCCTCCTATCACTGCTACCTCGCAAAAAGGACAGCCAATAAAGAACGAGGGAACCTCTTCTTACAAAAGCGCTGACCTAGGAGAAATACCCAGGCCGCCAAATAATACAAGATACAAAAAGCGATAATAAAATCTATGGAAAACTAAAAATCGAAAAAATGGACAAAACCTCACACATTACACAAAAACAAAAATTACCAATTAGACAGCTTCAATGATTTAATTATCGTTGAATCCCCTATAGGGCCCGTGTCTCCATTCAGTAGTAAGTCTGAGTTCTTCCTGGAGATCTCCAGTGTTTCAAAAGCATCGAGTGCGTTCCTGTTTCTCACGTGTCTAACTAGTCTGCAGTCCTTCAGTAAAATATCGTGTCCTGTATCCAGCATGTGCTTAGCCACAGCTGATTTTTCTGGGCGTCCGTATCTGGCATGGGCTGTGTGTTCCTTAAATCTTTTAAGGATATTCTTGCAGGTTGCCCCTCGGTAGACCTTGGAACATTTCCCACATGCTATTTCGTAAATCCCTGGTTGGAGTAAAGGAGGAGTTTTGTCCTTTGGGTTTCCCAAGAGGTTCGTCAATATGTTTGAATTTTTATAAGCAACAGTCAAGTTCAAATAATGAACCCAAAGGGTTCGAAATACGTATATGTCCAGTAAAAATATTTTGTGGGTAAGAGGTGTTTCTTCTGTTATTATATTCATTCATGACACATCATTCCAAGACGTTTGATATATTACATGCCATATTTTAGCATTGAAATTAAAATGAACCATAATGGTTCCACTAAACTAGGTTCCTTGAAACCAATTTCCACTATCATTAATTTTACGTTATATTTATTCATGACACATCATTTCAAGCCGTTTAATATATTACATACCATATTTTAGCATTGAAAGTTCCAATGAATCATAATGGTTGCACTAAACCAGAATGGCTCCACTAAACCAGGTTCCTTGAAACTAATTTAGACTATCATTAATTTTACGCTATATCCTTTCATAACACCTCATTCCAAGTCGTTTGATATATTACATATCATTTCTTAGCATGGAAAGTTTCAATGAACCATCATGGTTCCACTAAACAAGGTTCCTTGAAACCAATTTGGACTATCATTAATTTTACGTTATATCCATTCATGACACCTCATTCCACGTCGTTTGATATATTACATGCCCAATTTTAGCATTGAAAGTTCCAAAGAACCATAATGGTTCCCCTAAACCAGAATGGTTCCACTAAATCAGAATGGTTCCACTTAATCAGGTTCCTTGAAACCAATTTGGACTATCATTAATATTACGCTATATCCTTTCATAACACCTCATTCCAAGTCGTTTGATATATTACATATCATTTCTTAGCATGGAAAGTTTCAATGAACCATAATGGTTCCACTAAACCAGAATGGTTCCCTAAATCAGAATGGTTCCACTAAACCAGGTTCCTTGAAACTAATTTGGACTTTCATTAACATTACGTCATATTCATTCATGACACATCATTCCAAATCGTTTGATATATTACATGCCATAGTTTAGTATTGAAAGTTCCAATGAACCATAATGGTTCCACTACACCAAAATGGTTCCACTAAACCAGGTTCCTTGAAACCAACGTCGACTATCTTTAATTTTACGTTTTATTTATTCATGATACATCATTCCAATTTGTTTGATATATTACTTGCCATATCTTATCATTGAAAATTTTTGTGGGTGTCAAAAGGGTACCATTAGAGCACGTGCCAATGTTTCTATTACAACCATTTTCAAAATGGTTCATTTCATATTATAACTTTAAAAGTCTACGAAATTATTTTGGTTTCTATAGAGTAGCATTATGAGAATATTCGTATTTCAAAGTTAGATCGATATTTAAACTTTCTTATATCTAAAACAAACGCAACACACTTTAGATAAAGAAATTACAAACAAATGAGTGTATATAACCAGGAGATTCCGCGTATTCGGACTCACATGTTTTGCTGAAAAAACCTGTACGAGTAGTTTTCTTCCAATTAAGCTCTCACGCAAAGCCATTAGATGCACTTCTCAAAATTTGCGGAGAAAAAAATTTATATCAATGAATTATGACCAGCACCCCTTCAAGGCACATGCATAGTTCGCCCCAACAACGATTACACATTGCAAAATTTGCATAACAGACTGAGAAAGCTTTAAAGCTGGTGCATCAAATGGCAGGTGCACGAGCCTCAAGATGGGTAAACGTCCGGATTTAACGGACATCCAAAAAGGGATGATAATAGGCTATCGCAGCAAGGGTGGCACCATCTCCGAAACGGCGCGATTGGTGAACTGTTCACGGTCAGCTGTAGTGAAGGTGTACAAAGAGTGGACAGCAGGGATAGAAATCGCGTCCCAACGTCATCACTGTAAAGGGTCACGAGCCATCGACCAACGGGGTGAGCGGCGCCTACGACGACTTGTAAAAGGTGACAGGAGAGCCAAGTCCATCAACTGACCACAAGATTCAACAGTGGTGCCAACAGACGTGTATCCGACATTACCGTTGAACGCACCCTGCTACGGATGGGCCTGAACAGTCGACGCATGACCGCTGCACCCATGTTGACCAGGGGTCATCGTCAACGACGCCTAGACTTTGCACGTGAGCACCGCCATTGGACCACAGACGAGTGGGCTATGGTCGCCTTCTCCGACGAGTCAAGGTTTTTGCTCTAAAAGATTGACGGGCGATGGCGAGTGCGTCGTGAACGCCATGGAAAGAGACTGCAGGAAGCTATTGTGGGCCGGGAACAGGCTGGTGGGGGTAGTATGCATGTGTGAGGGATCTTCTGTTGGGAGCAGTTAAGTCCACTGATTCGTCTAGAGGGCTATCTGTCAATCGTTGTGGACCAGGTGCACCAATACATACTCACGATGTTCCCCAATGTGATGGTGTGTTCCAGCAGGAAAATGCATCCTGCCACAAGGCACGTCTCCTTCTGGATTGGTTCGAGCAACACTCTACTGAATTTCGAGTGCTCCCTTGACCCAGTAATTCGCCGGACATCAATCCAATCGAACAGCGATTCAAGCGGAATGGACTGCCATATCATCGGACACATACCGCGCACTTCTTGCGTCTATGCCACGACGCCTAGCAGCAGTTATACTGGCGAAGGGTGGCACTCTCATTACTAAGCGGGTGGTCATAATTCAGTTATATGACAGTGTACATACAATGTTGCAGTTTAATTGAATATTTTGCATTGGACAAGAGGTAATTCACTGGCTTCTGATGAGAATATATCACGGGTTCGATTCCTGTGGAGGGCATGAAATTTTCATTATTATGTATGCGATACATTTTATAAACACAAGGATGTTGTGCCTGGCGCAACCGAGCAGAGGCAAAAAGCAACATTCAACACCTATAACATTTAGTAACTCACATGTCCAGCGCTTCAAAGCCGTACCTGATCATCATAGGTGCTTCAGCCCATATGATGATGCCGCCTTTGCATAGGCAACGCTGCATGTTACAATTGAATGGCGGTATTTCAGGTTGAAATCACATTTTGATCCAGGCCCAGCTTGAACATTGAATGTGGCGTTCGCGCCCCGCCCTTCAATTGAATCGCTGCCGTTGCCAGGGCAATATTACTTTCCAATCGGACAGTCCCAGCACTCTTTCTAACAAAAATGATTTACTGGTTTCACCAGGATCGTCCAAGAGCAGTAATCTCCCTTCTGGAGTATATAGATTGTATACCGTATTTAATATGTGATTGTGCAAAATCAGCTGTTGTTCATTTAAAAACGATGTTTGATCCACCAACTCTTGCAATCTTGCCCGGGGTTATACTGTCTGCAGCGTTAAAAATGGATTTGAATCCTGGAACGCTTCAACTTCTTGATTAGCGAACTGATGCAATTGAGGCATCTGTGGATAATCCTTGAATCGGCGTTCATTGTTCGGCAGATATTGGTCCAAATCTCTCATTGCAAGATTGGTTGCATCTGAGTTCATTTGATGCTGATACTCTTCTGACAACGCGTCTGCACAACTATTCCAGGTTCGCTTATTTTGTCAGAGACTACAGTACGCCAAAATGATTACAAAAAGGTGTCTCAGTATTCGAAGCATCTGAAAACCATTTGCTTCACATATTCAACGATGCCATTCTTCACCATCCTCTAGCAGCCCTAGAGCTTTTGCAGCCCCCTGGAAACTATCTTGCAATACACCAACAACTCTTCGAAGATATTCAATTGACTTTGGATCACAAACTTAGCATAGCAGTCGATCCTGTCGACTTTCATATTCCATTGGATTCGCGTAGGCTTCTTCGACCTACGCGATTTTCTGAAATTTTCGCTTCGTCGGCGCTATTAACTTATTCATTCAGAATCGTTAATTACACTGTTTACTTAGAGTTATTACACGCATCAAACAATTATTGCGCTATTTTTCGAATCTCCCACACGCAGAATTGAAGTAGATAACGACTTACACGTAGAATTGAGATAGATAACGGTCACTGGTCTGAACAGCCAATGATAAAGTATGCGAATTTGCTTGATAAAGCAGTTTAATTTATTTTAATTAACAGTGTGTTATATTGTCATTTATTTTGCCTTCCTTCCATAATAATGGTGAAGAAATAACGTTAATGAATTGGAAAACTGCGATTATGTTAAAAATGTATATATTATTACTATACAGGGTGTTTCAAAATTATGTACAATAAATTTAGTGACACATTCTTCAGGTCAAAAGAAGACGAAAATGTTCTATAGCACTTTGTCTGGAAACGAATTATTTACGCGATACAGCCAACTAAACCCGTGGCTCCAAATTACAGGAATTGTTCAAAGTGCCTGCCACCAGCTCGCACGCACGCTTCGGCTCGTTGCATGAGCGATCATCTGATGTCATGGAAGAGTCCGTCGCCAGCATTACCAACGGTTTGGCATGCATTTTCAATTCGTTGTCGCAGATCCATAATGTTAGGAACTTCTGTGCTGTAGACGATCGTTTTCACATGACCCCACAGAAAAAAGTCCAAGGGATTAAGGTCGGGTGATCTCGCAGGCCAGGCTACCGGTCCACCTCGACCTATCCACCGATTCGTGTATGCAGCATTAAGGTGTGCTCGCACAACATGGCTGAAATGTGCTGGAGCGCCATCATGCATAAACCACATGTTAGATCTTATCAAAAGAGGAACATCTTCCAGTAATTCTGGCAATGCATTCTGCAGAAACAAAAGATACGTTCGCCCAGTCAATCGTGGCGGCAACACATAAGGGCCAATTAAGTTATTTCCGACAATTCCACGCCAAATGTTCACGGAGAAACGCTCTTGATGGGCTCGAGCTCTTGTAACATGCGGGTTAGCATCTGCCCAATGGTGCTTGTTGTGAGAATTTATGATTCCTGTCCGGGTGAAGGTTGCTTCGTCCGTGAAAAGTATCTGGCTGAGACAACTAGGGTCTGCAGCATGACGACGTTGTATCCATTGACAAAATCGTTGTCGGTGTGGATAGTCCGTTGGGTTCAGTGCCTGAACCAGTTGCAGGTGGTATGGATGCAAAAGCTGACGGTGAAGAATGCGCCAAACAGATGAGTGGGGAATGTTTACCATGGAAGAAATACGACGGGTGCTTGTCTGTGGTTCATCATGTATGTCGTCAATTATCACATCCTCCTCATCCGGAGAATGTGCTACAGGCCGCCCTTGTCCTGTTTGACGGCCAAAGGAACCACGCTCCCTCAAATGTCTGCGAACAGATACAAATGTTCGGTTATTTGGCAAACGTCTATTCGGAAAGCGTTCTTGGTAGAGTCTTCTTGCTTCCACAGCATTTCCGTCCGCAAGACCATACATTAGGTGCATGTCAGTGTATTCTGCACTGGAATACGTGTACATGACTTTTTTTTTACGTAAATCGTAATGCGTATGTCAAAGCACGCAAACGTTCTGAAATTGATATTCCTAGTGGATGTATAGTAATGGAAACAACCGTACACAACTAATGGAACAACCCTAAAGTAGGTTTAAATGGAACAAACCACTCAACCTAGTGTTGGGTCGAAACGCTGGAACTGCTAAAATATCGTCCGCTAACTACCGTGCTTCCCTACTGTATGATATTGGATTACTCGCAAACAAATCGTTTCCAGACAAAGTGCTATAGAACATTTTTGTTTTCTTTTGATCTGAAGAATATGTCACTAAATTTATTATACATAATTTTGAAACACCCTGTATACCGGGTGGGCAAGAAATAACGTGAGGTGTTCAGAGCTCGCTAGCGGGAATTCTATTAGGCCAAATGCAGTACATTTTGGTGTATATACTTAGTGGAACATGCAGTTTCGATTTCTGCAAAAAAAAAAATAAAAAAATAGTACCAAAAGTCGCCATAGGGGGCGCTTATTTCCATAAGTCGCTCATTCTTATTTATCAACATGTTACCTCTCTTCGTCTTTAGGATTAGGGAAACGAAAAAGAGATTGATTATTAGAGCAATTCATCGCCGAGCAATGAAGGGAACGTTTTACCTTACCCATACTGCACAGAATATTATCTGCTGCCCAACTAGAAATCAAATTTACGGGCAATCCGGCATTTGTCAAATCCCAAACATTTGAAGAATATACTAATAAGCTTACTTACACAAATCTACGGGAAAATGTCGTCTGCTAGCCTGATGGAGATACTCGACCACTAGGGGAAAGCCGCGCATGCCCAAAACAAACTTGATAGCACTCGAAGGCGAGAGTTGGGCGATTATGATTTGAACTTTGGATGTATTTTCTCCTTTAAAATGGTGATTATAACAGAAAACATGCACCTTAGCATCAAAGTGTTGTTATGCCGTTTAGTCAACGTATAATCTAATACAGCAGCGAGTTTCTCAGTTTCCCTAAGCAAGCGAAATGACTGACTCTTAATTCAATACGAATCAACGAAGTGGATGTGATTGCGTTAATTTGAACTGATAAGTCATTTTAATCTAGACTTTTTTTTCTTAATTTATTTACTTGTAATCAAACCTAAATAAATTAACTTTATTTATACCTTTTATCATCCACACTCTCTGTCTAGTCTTCCACTGCGTGACTCAATAAAATACGTGACAGTCCTAAAGCATGTTTTATTTATGTAGAAATGTTATCTGTGCTTTCGTATATTTTGTTTGTTCAAAATATTAATAGGTTGCGGAAGTTCACAGCCAATCATGGTGAAAGTTGAAATTGATTTTGCTACCGCGATTTAATTAACTGTTATGAAAATATTATTGTATTGAAAATTATGCATCAGTTAAATTAAACTCTAGAATGTTAAAGTTAACAAATGATGTGCGAAATTTAATACAACTGAATCGAGTGTTCAGACTGTTTTAAGCTGATGATAGTTATCTTAAAAGATCAATATTTTGGGTTTTTTTGTATTAGTCCTTTCTGTTGTTTCTATTGAAAGCTATGAACGCTTCAAATGTGCGAAAAGATCAAGGTTTGAAATAATCCTTTTTATAATGTACAAGGGTCGTTCAAGGATGAGCCAGATTTTTGTGCATACACTGGTGGCCAAAAGTTTGGACCAACCAGCAATGTCAAGAAAAACTGAATTTATACGAAAACTGTTTTACACCTACAACTCTAAGTATATATGAAACAATATTCAGGGAAGAAACAAGTTTATTTCTGCGTTGTTGGTTTCTTAATACCTAAAATCAAAATAAGATTGGCCAAAAGTTTGGACCACATTTGTATAACATAAAGGGAAAAAAGTATTACATCATTAACTAATCAATTATTTTGATATTTGAGATCATTTTGACTCTACAATGTTTGACAAACGATCTGAAATAGAATTAAATAAGCTTTTAATAACATTTGGCTTAACAGTTTTCTGAATGGCTGCTATTAGTTGTTCTCGAGATTTGTACTGAGTGTTTTGGTAAATTTTTTGTTCCGTGAGATGCCACACATTCTCAATAATATTGAGATCTCGATTTCGAGCAGTCCAAGTAAAAGTGGAAATGTTGTTGCTCTCAAAATAGGCTTTCACAACTCGTGCAGTATAGATTGCGGGACTGTCCTGCTGCTAAATCCATGGTTTTTGCTTAAACTAGACTTTGCACAAAGGGATGAACACATTGTAAAGATCATCTTTATATTGAGCTGTTGTGCAATGTCCATCTATAATGTGAATCTTCAACTTTCCGTTGCTTCCAATGGCACCCAGAATCATCACTCCACTACCACCGATTTGCCGCTTAATTCGCAGTGGAACAAGTGTTTCTCTGTCACGATGCTCTTCATAAGAAGCTATATTATCAGGACCATTCAAACTGATTCGTTTTTCATCAGAAAACACAACCAATTGGAAGTCTACGTTTTCACGCAGATGTGTCTTAGCAAACTCCAGTCTCTCCTGCATGTGTTTCTGTGTTAGTGGCAACTTTCTGGGTATAATTTCCTAGGCAAAGTTCTGAGCACGTAGTTCGCTGCGAATTGTTCTTCTTGAGGCAGCAAGTTACAGATTAATTTTGACTTGTGTGGTGTTGACAACATTCCCAGATGCAATATCATGTCTAACATGTCTTTTAATTCTTGATTTGTCTCTTCGCGTCAGTGCACATGGTTGTCCTATTTCCGTCCTGTTTTCCAATTAACATTTTTAACAATTTTGATAAAGATTTGTAGCTCACACGGGAGATTTCAGCAACTTTTTTGAAGTGTGTAAATTGCTTGTTAAAATTTATAATTCGCTCTCGTTGGCCTTCAGTTAACATTATGCAATACATAATATGGTTTTAGTGCTCACCACAAAACACGAAGACTTGTAATATGCAAATTATTTGCATGTTTGTGATGTTGGTCCAAACTTTTGGCCAGTCTTATTTTGATTTAAGGTAATAAAAAAGCAACGACGCAGAAATAAATTTGTTTCTTCCCTGAATATTGTTTCATATTTACTTAGAGTTGTAGGTGTAAAATATTTTTAGTATAAATTCTGTTTTTCTTGATTTTGCTGGTTGGTCCAAACTTTTGGCCACTAGTGTATAAAATCGAAAAATAACTCCAGTATATTACAGGGAACGTAACATAACCCTTTTTGAGTATCCCGCGTTCGGCATAAAGTATATATGATGCCTGCGCAGTAGCAGCAAGCAATGTCTCTGTAGCTGTGGAACAGCATTGCATAATAAACTTTCTTATGAAGGACAGCGTTAAACCTGCTGATTTTGAGAATGCTAGCGTTTGGAGAATGGTGCAAACAGTTTGGCGGAGGACGAGAGATGGTGGAAGATGCAATACAAGAACTCGTTCGTCCAACTGTAATCACACCCGTGAAAATCGCGCCGTTGAGCGAGTCCTTTTTGATAAAGGTATCACTATTAAAACCCAGTAAGCAACACAATTTACAACAAAAGATCCGGGATGTGTTCAGGAATTGTCTGGCCTCACGGCGATTTTGCCACAATGGGCTGAGAGGTGTTGCCCCTGGAGGAGACAGAAGTTTAAGACAGATGAAACGCTGCAGATAGTATCAGGTATTTGCCACAAAGATGGCAAAAGTGCTTAATGAATCCACAGGGGGAAAATTTTGAAAAAATTTAGTGCTTGTCGGACTCAGTAAAAATAAAAGTCTGGGTTAACCTTGAACGACGCTTGTAGAAATTTTTCAGGATTGTGTTTAATGATGTGAAAGGGCGCAAAGTTATCTATAAATCTTAGGTTGACGCGCCGAAAAGGCTAACGAGCTAAGCACTTGAGAATGCCTACGTTGTAATAGACAGAAGAACTCGAGAACAATATTAGTAAAATTTCCGGGTATTTGGCAGGAAATTTCATACAC
Source organism: Rhysida immarginata (assembly GCA_023313115.1). Classification (NCBI taxonomy): domain Eukaryota; kingdom Metazoa; phylum Arthropoda; class Chilopoda; order Scolopendromorpha; family Scolopendridae; genus Rhysida; species Rhysida immarginata. The sequence continues at coordinate 146,009 of JAHWFO010012454.1, forward strand.
CCATCTTTTTGGTATTTTTTTGATAATTTCGGTAAATGTTTAGGAAACAGTAGTTTTTCCTCGATTATATATGAGCCATCGATGATAATTTTGTTACAATCGATGATGTTTCCTTGGCCATTGCAAAATACTAGTGTCAATAATAGTTTCCTCTTTGTTCAGCTTAGTAGAGAAGTGTTGTAGAAAAAAATCGACCAACTACAATTGAACATTCAGATTTTGTAGAGGAAGGGTGAACACTTTGGTTCTTGTTTTCTAAATTTGGTTTTCACCAGAGATCACGAGCGTGATCGAAAAAAGCTTTTATAGGGTTTGTTTTCAAATTATTGTGGACTAACGACCAGTTGCAACAACATTAGTTAAAAATAAACCATTAAGGAATGACATAACCAAATACCGATAGGTTAAACTAAACCATTTGCGGAACTATATTTTTAAACAGCCCTATGTTAACATTGTAAGTTTCTAATGGACCATAAAGATACTATTACACCACGTACCATTGAACCAATTTCGACTATCATTAATTTTACGTTATATTCATTCATGACACATTATTCCAAGTTGTTTGATATATCACATGCCATATTATAGCATTGAAAGTTCTAATGAACCATAATGGTTCCACTAAACCAGGTGTCTTTGAACCAATTTCGCCTATCAGTAATTTTACGTTATATTCATTCATGATACATCATCTCAATTTGTTTGATATATTACATGCCATATCTTATGATTGGATATTTTTGAGGGCGTCATAAGGGTATCATTAGAGCACGTGCCATTGTTTCAATTACAATCTTTTTCAAAATGGTCCATTTTCTGAACGTATTTATCAATTGGCGAAAATAGTAATTTATATCCAAATAAAGGATGGGTCTGACACGATACGGATACTATCAATTTTATTGCCAACGCACGTTTCGGTGTTACACCATTATCAAGGCTAGCATAATAGTAACTAATAGTAATAGTAACTAATAGTAACTATTATGCTAGCCTTGATAATGGAGTAACACCGAAACGTGCGTCGGCAATAAAATTGATAGTATCCGTATCGTGTCAGACCAACACCACCTAAAGAGAAAGCTTGAGCGCGGAAACGTCCTACATTGTTGCATCATGATACGAAGTCATAATTTAGAGTTTATTATTGGTAGAAATGCGATTAGAAATGACTTTTTATGATGATGTAACAATGTATGAAATTTTCGCGCTTAGGCTTTGAGTAGAGGTGGTGTTGGTCAGACCCATCCTTTATTTGAATTTCACAACGATACTAGACCATGGAAATTATGAATTTATATCCGCTTCTATCTCGTCGTTACAATTTGTTTGGGATTAGTTAATATATCTCTGCATTGAAAATTGCTAGGTGGGGTCGTGAAGGTACTATTTGTGCAAGTGCTATTGAACCGATTTAGATAATATTTGTGATTATTTCGTGCCATCTACCATATTCATCGACTGACGAAAACAGATATTTAAATTCATTCATAGCCTCGGAGGAGTTAGAGTTACTGACAGACAGACAGACACGTCTCCCCACACTGATAGCATAAAGCACCTTTCTGTACTTAATAAACCATTAAGGAATTATATAAAGGTTAAACTAAACCATTCGCAGAACTATATATTTAAACAGCCCTATTTTAACATTGTAAGTTTCTAATGGACCATAAAGATGCCATTACACCACGTACCTTTGAACCAATTTCGACTGTCATTAATTTTACGTTATATTCATTCATGGCACATCATTCCAAATCGTTTGAGATATTACATGCCATATTTTAGCATTGAAAGTTCCAATGAACCATAATGGTTCCACTAAACCAGGTGTCTTTGAACCAATTTCGCCTAATTTCTTTGATATATTACATGTCATATCTTATGATTGAAAATTTTTGAGGATGTCATTACATGTCAATAAGTGTGCTATTAAAGCACGTTCCATTGTTTCGATCACAACCTTTTTCAAAATGGTTCATTTCCTGAACCATATTTATCAGTCGGCGAAAATAGTAATTTATATCCACTTCTATCTCGTCAATACGATTTGTTTGATATATAACTTATTTGTCGTTAAGAGATCATTTGTGCACGTACTGTTGAACCGATTTAGATAATATTTGTGATTGATTTTTGCCATGTACCATATTTCATCGACTGACGAAAATAATATTGAATAACCGCTTCTGTCTCGTCATTACGATTTGTTTGATATATTTCTCAATATATCTTCCAATTGAAAATTGCTAGGCGGGAGAATAGAGGTACCATTTGTGCTCGTGCCAGTGCACCAATTTAGATCATATTTGTAATTGGTTCGTGCCATGAACCATATTCATCGACTGACGAAAACAGATTTTGAAAATCTTTCATAGCCTCGGAGGAGTTAGAGTTACAGACAGACGGAGAGACAGACACGTTTCCCCACACTGATAGCATAAAGCACCTTTCGGCACTTAATACTATTCATTAAAGTCCCGGTTAAAATTTTTTGCGTTGCTCCAAGAGAAGTTAGGACTTAACCAAACGTTAAGTATATTTAATTTACACGCTGGATGACGATGGTTTAACTCCATGATTAGCGCAACAAAATGGCACTCCGAAACAGAAATATATTTTAACTAATTGGATAAACTAAAATTATCAAACAGCTATAGTCAGGAGCATGAGAGTTGGCACATCGTAGGGGAGAAAATGAGGATTTAACCATGCTAAAATAAGGAATTGAAGAGAATTCTTTATTTTTTCCCCTAGCCCCATCCCCAATTTGGAAAGTTAAAAAATTAATTTAGGTCAGCCGGAGAAGTAGAACTTCTTGAATAATGCTATTTTTCATTCGACGAAGTGGCCAACTCTCATGCCCCTGACTATAAATGGATAAGCGAATTGGATAAACTAAATGGATCAGCCATTTGGATCGTTCATTTGGATAAGCTAAATGGATCGGTCATTTGGATAAGCCAAATGTCAAACAGCTAATTAAAAACAATCAGCCATGTTGACCGAAAGTTATACTATATCTCGTTACTTAAAGGTCTGTGGTCTTTAGTGATGAGAGCAGATTCTGCCTGTACACAACTGATGGAGGAAGATCAACAGAGCGCCATCTTCCACGGTGCATCCGTTTACGGCACAACAGGTCCAACCCCTGGCTTAATGTTATGGGGTGCGATCAGTTTCAACTCCCGATCACCTGTAGTGTTGGTGGATGGAACATTGAACAGAATTCAGTACGTCCACTTTCACCCTTAGTGATTGTGGAACTTGTTCTTCTGCCCTTCTTGCAACAGGAGGGTAGCATGTTTTTCCAACAGGATAACGCCCATCCACATACACTGCCCGTGTTAGCTTGCAGGCCTTACCGCACGTGGCACTACTTCCCTAGCCAGCATGATCTCCAGATTTGTCGTCAATTGAGCATGTGTGGGACTTAACGCTGCACAGAAGCTGCAACAATAACACATTTGCGCCAGCATGTTCAGGAGGCTTGGAACAACCTATCCCAAGACGACATGCAGCATATTTACGACCGTATTCAAGTTCGCAGCGGTTATACGACCTACTAATATGGTTTATTAGGGCATGGAAGCCGCCGTTTGACTCTACCTGTGGCTTGGCGACAGCCCAGTAGGGAGCCCGACAATTGGGTGGTTGACAATTCGGTGGACGACAGTTGGGTGAACGACAATTCGGTGGACGCGACAATTCGGTGAACATCAATTCGGTGGACGCGACAATTGGATGGACGTCACTTGGGTGGATGCGACAATTCGGTGGACGTCAATTGGGTGGACGCGACAATTCGGTGGACGTCAGTTGGGTGGACGACAATTCGGTGGAAATGCAAATTCGATCGAGATTTTTAAATCACCAAAGAATTTAAGTATCTAACTCATTGTTTGTTTATAATTGACACATCTTAATTGCAATTACAAATCAATTTGCTTCATTCATTTTAGGTCGAAGTCACTTTATATGCGGGAATGTTTTATTTATTGTTTATTAGCTTACAAATAAATGAGATTATTTCTTTATTAAATCATTTTGTTTTATTGCTAAGAGTTCCATTATTCAATTAAAAATACTGTTATCCTTGAATTACTACTTAAGCTCGTTAAAATAGGCACAATAGGAAGTGGGTAGATAGATATGTTATTTGACATTAATATAGCACGGTGACCCCCTACAGCCGGGTTTAATATAAAAAGGCTATTGGAGAGGAGGACAGAGGGTAGAGTTCATTTATTTTTAGGTTGAAAAGGTTGATCCCTAATATAACTACTTCCCCCTCCAGCTTTTTAAGAGAATTACGTTTCCCTTCTCAAAGAGAATTAAAATGACTATCTTAAAAGTTTAAGTTATAATACAAAATTATTACAAGTAAAATATGATTATACAAAAAATATAAATAAATTACAAAAAATATATAAAAAACAAATAAATTACAGATAAAATATACAAATAATACAAATGAAATTTTAACAAAAAAAAAATTGTAAGATATAATAAAAATCAAATAATTTTCAAATTTATTCTTCATCACTTTTTTAAATAATAACAAAAAGAAAAAAATATTGCATCAAGAAAATTTGTTCAGTTATATGTGTTGAGTTAACCTTTTGGGGGATGATTAGGGGGGAAGCTAAGATTTAACGGAGGTCAAATGGTTATATTATAGTGGCTAAAATGAAGCCACTATATTATATTAACGCTTTCAGCTCAAAAACGAAATGAAGTCTACCCCCTGTCATCCCCTCCAATCATCTTTCTATATTAAAGCAGGACAGACTGTAGTACACTTTCCCAAAGCTATATTTTGTTTTGATATATATTTTTTCTGTAATTTATTTATATTTTTGTATCTATTTTACTTTTAATATTTTTATATTATAACTTTAACGTGACTGTACACTTTTAAGACAGTCATTTTAATTCTCTTATGTAATAAGGGAAACCTAATTCTCTTAAAAAGCTGGAGGGGGAAGTAGTTATACATGTATTAGGGATCAACACTTTCAATCTAAAAACGAAATGAACTCTACCCTCTGTCCTCCCCTCCAACTGCCTTTTTATATTAAACCAGACAGTAGGGGGGGGGAGGTCATCGTGCCATATTAATAACAAATAACATATCTATCTACCCAATACCTATTATGCCTATTTTGACGAGCTTAAGTAGTAATTTAAGGGTAACCGTATTTTTAATTGAATAATGGAACTCTTAGCAATAAAACAAAGTGATTTAATAAATTATTTAATAAAGAAATAATCTCATTTATTTGTAAGCTAATAAATAATAAATAAAAGATTCCCGCATATAAAGTGACTTCGACCTAAAATGAATGAAGCAAATTGATTTGTAATTGCAATTAAGATGTGTCAATTATAAACAAACAACGAGTTAAATACTCAAATTCTTTGGTGATTTAAAAATCTCGATCGAATTTGCATTTCCACCGAATTGTCGCGTCCACCGAATTGACGTCCACCCAATTGTCGCGTCCACCGAAATGACGTTCACCGAATTGTCGCGTCCACCGAAATGACGTTCACCGAATTGTCGCGTTCACCCAATTGACGTTCACCCAATTGTCGTCCACCGAATCGTCATCCACTCAATTGTCGTAGACCCAATTGTTTGCTGGGCTAACGATATTATCTGTTCCGAGGATGATTTTATGGATAGTCCTCGACCTAAATAAGTTTACTAAATTCTTTGAAACGGAATTCCAAATTTTGAAGGAAAAAATAATTCTGATCTCCTTTACTGTAGTGTTATATCTTCTCTTTAGATTCAGTGAAAACTGGACGGGAAATAGCAGTTTTAATATTCTATGGGTTTTCTAATTTTTTTACCTACAAGTGTAATTATCCCGGAAAAAGCCGGGTACCTCTGCTAGTATGATATAAAGACCGAGCTAAAGTTGGTCCCTCTAAATTATCATTTATTCTTTTATTATTTATGTTTTACAATATTATTTTTGTAGCGGTAATTGATATACAGTTCGCTTCTCTTCGTTATCTTTATTATAGAGTTAGAGCTCAGAACATTGACACACTAAAATATACGTCATATTTCTAAAATTTTGTCTCTATTACTGAAAATGCGTTTGCATTTTTTCGTCTGTATAGTAGACGCACCTTTTTATGTTGATTGTCAAATGATGACTCCCAAGTTTTTCTTCACGGTAAATTGACTGCCGTTTTTCCACCTGTTAACAAGCCTGTAAATTCCACGAAGGATTTTCTTTCCATATAGATAGACAGAAAGAAAGAAAGAGAGGGAGAGAGTGATGCAATCGCTCGGAAAAGCCACAGTTGAAAATGTTGTCGGTCGTCATGACGATAAAGCCTCAATGAGGGCGGGGGTTTCATGGCTCTGCATCTGTCGTTTGCGTTCATTTTTTTTTCTCTTCTGACTTGACAACCATGAAATATCGTTTGCATATGGAACACGTTGTTTTTCACAATGCATAAAAAATAACGTGTTGCTTTTTTAAAGTTTTTTTTTTCCTTTCTTTTTCATCCTTTACTGTAGTCTAGTGTCGCTTTCGTTGTTGACCTGGGAACCATTTTGGTTTGGGGAGGATTTTCCTTTTGGAGATGAGAAGATAAAAAAGGATTTCCAAGAGATTTTCAAGAGCTTATTCTGATGTTCTTTAAGTTGAAAAAATAAACAATGAAATTTGTCTCTGTATTTCATTGCTCTCTTGCATTTTTATGATGTTATGAAAGTTTTACGTTAGTATACGATACAGAAAAAGACATAAACATAATCTTTTACTGGATAGAACAATGCATCAATTCTTAATAGTTTATAAAATTACAGATTTATCACGAATAATTATTCTAAATTGAGAATTTTTATGTACTTATTTGCAAACTCATTTTGAAATGCACTATGTGATCAAACGTTTTGAGACACCCCTCATAACTCACAGAATGTGCCGAATGTGGCATGAGAATGGCATATAAATTATTTAAATAACATCACATACCTTCAGACACATATCTGCTTCGTATTATTAAGATATGTTCGTTCAAAAGAGCTCAGAGACTTGCGACGTTGAACCATCATAGGATCCCACTTGTGCAATGTATTTGCGAAGTGGAAGACCGTGGGAGCAACAACAGTGCAACCATGAACTGCCGGCCCAAACAAATTGACAGACAGAGAGTGTTTGCACGTTAACCCGGAGGTCATCTGCTGAAATAATTTCTACAGAATTTAGAAATCCTGCTTCTTGTGTTGCTAGCACAATCACAATTCGTCGGGAATATTATTCCCTAGGTTTCCACGGTCGTGCTGCTGCTCACAAGCACTTTATCACTGACAACAATCACAGGCGACGTTTGCAGTAGTGTAAAACCTGAAGAAATTAAAGCATGGAATAGTGGACACGTTATCCTATGGAATGATGAATCACGGTATACTCTCTGGTAATCAGATAGACGAAATTCGGTTTGGCAGATGCCTTGAGAAGGTTTCCTATCTAAGTGTGTGGTGCCCACTGTGAAGTTTGCAGAAGGCGGCATCATGGTATGAGGCTCTTTTTCATGGTTCGGACTGGGCTAGCTTGTTTTTGTTAAAGACACGAAGAATGTTATTGCTTATCGAGACATCTTGGACCGCTGAGCACTGCCAACGTTGTGGGAACAGTTCGGGGATTGGCCTTTTTTTGTATCAACATAATAATGCTCCTTGCCATAAAGCTGGGTGCGTACGCGACCTGTTTTAAGATAACGGGATTGAAGAAAGGAATTGGCCTGTCCAGAGCCCCGATCTTATCCCATTGAACCACCTGTGGGATGAATTGGAACGTCGACTACGAGCCAGACCACGCTGCCCGTCATCCGTGGTTGAAATAACCGGTGCTCTGAGGCAGGAATGGATGGAAATTCCAGCTTCTTACTACCAAAAACTGTTAGAATGTCTTCCTCGGAGGCTAGAGGCTGTCATTAGAGCAAAAAGGGGTGCCACCGCTTACTAATTCCTGTTATCTGAATTGGTTAAGCCTATATAAGGGTGATGTTCATCGCGATTTGATCTAATGAGGTTTTTAATTTAAAAATAACAATAATAATAACAACACACAGGAAATACATATTGTTATACGGTATTCAAGAGGGACAACCGATCCAGTTAGAATTTGAGGAAGTCGCTGGAAAGACAAGGCAGTTAATGACAATGCACCAAGCCTTACACGTAAATTGTGTAAGATTATATGAGGAGGTTGGTTCAATAGACATACGTTTGGACTGCGTAGATGCCAAGGTATTGTATAAACAACGGAAAGCTTTTGTTTATATGCATCTTTTAAGTACTAGTGAAGCGTCTGTCACATGTATTAGTTGTTTGCTTCTTTCTAAGAGTTGCGAATTAATTGGAAGATGGCGTTTATGGTAGACAATACGTCCAAAGATACTGTAGACGATGTGTCCTGTTATTCAATTTTTGGCCGCTGAAGAGAGTCAGCCAATGGAAATTTTTACGAGAATGAAAGGCGCATACAGCAACCATATTTATTCTCATACGGCAGTTGTTGAAGGTTGCAAGAAATTTTGACAAAGAAGGGAATTCACGAAAGACTTGGCCCGTTCAGCTTATGCTCGTGTTGTAGCATCAGATAAAAACGAGAAACAGTTGGAAATTGCTTTACGCGGAAATAGACATTAGGGAACTCTTTGAAATGTTGAGAATCAGTATAGCAACTGTTTATTTCATTACTCACAGTCTTGATGTCACAAAACCGCTATCACTGGATTCCGCGAATTTGCGTTCGGTCTACAGCATTTGATACGCTATCAACAGGAAGGTTAATTGTTTCAGGTGATGAGTCTTTGATGAAAAGCATCCAAGATCTCCGCAGGCGAAAAAATGCCGATCTCAGCCTTCGGCCGCAAAAGTAATGGTAACCGTAGTCTTTGATTACCCAGCTGTATTGCACTTAGACTAAGAAACCTGTTGTCAACACCAATGCTGGCTGGTGTTGGTTGTCTGATCGATATGCAGACAAATTACAATGTTTACGTGCTAGCATCAAGAATAAACGTCACAAATGGTGTTATCTTACTGCATGATAATACCCGTTCTCATGTAGCCCGAAATATTCAAGATTCTCTTCGTTAGAATACACTGATCAGTATTAGAACATCCACCTTACATCCCCGTCTTGTCCCCGCACGATTTCCTCTCTTAGGCCCCTTAAAACATTCACTAAAGGTTCGCCAACAACAACAGGAATCTTACAAGTTTAGTGCGCCAATGGGACTCATGCTTTAATGTTCATCGAGATTTCTTTTAAATTCTTTGAATAAAAGTTGCTTCCCAGTTCGAAACATGTTTCTATTTACCAAGAGCTGAGGGCGACAGAGGACTCCTACAGGTAAAACAGTATAGAAAGAAAAGCATAGCTAGAATGATAAAAATCAGAAATAGCGAAGAGATTGCTCAAAGAGCAGGTAAAAGCTCTTGAAGACAACAAAGTTGAATGCTGAATACAGAAAACGACTCGATTGAAAGATATAAAAGCAACGCTGATCAAAAACTTACTTGGGACTGCTTATGAGCAGGATTATTGAAAAAAGAATCTAAGGGGATTGTTTTGGCAGCTCAAGAACAAGCTGTGCATGAAAGTTAAAATTCAGCATATGACCATATGTCGGACTATTTCATCAGTGGATACACCAAAATTTCAGAGATCGATTATTTCCTAAGACAAGAATCGTTTTACCGCCTTGGCGGATAAAAGGAGAACACTTTCGTTTTACATCAGGGAGACATAAGTCATGGATACCTAGAAAACCTGCTATATAAATATTGAAGGGAGAATTTAGCTGCTAACGATTAGCTATTGATAACAATATGTCTAACAGAAATTAGTTATGATGCCTATCGAGTTGTTAGGCATATTACATGCCATATCTTAACATTGAAAATTTCTAATGGTACACTGGTGCCAAAAGTTTGGACCAACCAGCAAAATCAAGAAAAAAATGAATTTATACTAAAAATATTTTACACCTACAACTCTAAGTAAATATGAAACAATATTCAGGGAAGAAACAAATTTATTTCTGCGTCGTTGCTTTTTTGTTAACTTAAATCAAAATAAGACTGGCCAAAAGTTTGGACCGACATCACAAACATGCAAATAATTTGCATATTACAAGTCATCATGTTGTGTGGTGAGCACTAAAACCATATTTTGTATTGTATAATGTTAACTGAAGGTCAACGAGAGCGAATTAGAAATTTTAACAAGCAATTTACAAACTTCAAAAAAATTGCTGGAATGTTCCGTGTGAGCTACACATCTTCATCAGAATTGTTTAAAATGTTAATTGGAAAAAAGGATGGAAATAGGACGACCTTGTGCACGGACGCGAAGAGACAAATCAAGAATTAAGAGACATGTTAGACATATTACTTCTGGGCATGTAGTCAACATCACACAAGTCAAATTTAATCTGCAACTTGCTGCCTCAAGTAGAACAATTCGCAGCGAACTACGTGCTCAGAACTTTGCCTATGAAATTATACACAAAAAGTTGCCAGAAACACAGAAACGCATGCAGGAGAGACTAGAGTTTGCTAAGACACATTTGCGTGAAAACACAGACTTCCAATTGGTTGGGTTTTCTGATGAAAAACGAATCAGTTTGGATGGTCCTGATAATATAGCTTCTTATGAAGAGCATCGTGATAAAGAAACACTTGTTCCACTGCGAATTAAGCGGCAGATGGTGGTAGTGATGATTCTGGGTGCCATTGGAAGCAACGGAAAGTTGAAGATTCAGGTTATAGATGGGCATTGCACAACAGCTCAATATAAAGATGATCTTCACAATGTGTTCATCCCTTTGTGAAAAGTTTAGTTTAGGCAAAAACCATGGATTTAGCAGCAGGACAGTCCTGCATTCTATACTGCACGAGCTGTGAAAGCCTATTTTGAGAGCAACAACATTTCCACTTTTGCTTGGACTGCTCGAAATCGAGATCTCAATATTATTGAGAATATGTGGCATCTCACGGAACAAAAAAATTTACCAAAACACTCAGTACAAATGTCGAGAACAACTAATAGCAGCCATTCAGAAAGCTGTTAAGCCAAATGTCATTAAAAGCTTATTTAATTCTATTTCAGGTAGTTTGTCAAATATTGTAGAGTCAAAATGATGTCAAATATCAAAATAATTCATTAGTTAGTGATGTAATACTTTTTTCCCTTTATGTTATGCAAATGTGGTCCAAACTTTTGGCCAGTCTTATTTTGATTTAAGATAGTAAAAAAGCAACGACGCAGAAATAAATTTGTTTCTTCCCTGAATATTGCTTCATATTAGAGTTGTAGGTGTAAAAAAAGTTTCGTATAAATTCAATTTTTCTTGACATTGCTGGTTGGTCCAAACTTTTGGCCACCAGTGGTACGTCAAGAGTAAGAAAAATTTGAGTCTAAATTATCTGGTCCCGGTATATCACCTAGAATTCTCCTGAATATTTGGACTGAATATATTTAAAGGGGGGTATCATAATGGTACCATTAGAGCACTTGTTCTCTCACCTTCGAACTTATTCGTGCTCATGCCCCATATTCATGCATTGGTGAAAACAGAATGTGAAAAAGTTAAGTCGTTTTCAAGTTACTCTACAAATAATGAGCTCCCTACTAATAAAGAAATCCTTTTAGGCAATCGCAGCGATGTCCCCTTCCTATAATCATCTGTCACGTGCATCCTGCACGCGCACCATCCCAACATCGCTTCGAATGCAGCAAAATCACCGGTGACTTTCGAATATTATAAAAAATCTGGAAAATTTAATATTAAGTTAGATCTTGTGGGACTTCGAATCGAAACAAATAGATATCTGGCCTACAATACGCTTGGCAGAAAAAGAAAGTCTGGTTTATCGATGATGTGACCGGAGTGATTAACAGTCAATAGTTTATGCAAGAATTCTAATAACTGAATTGACAAATTGAAAAATTGTCCCATTGAAGATTAATTGCATGCAAATTCGCAATATCAGTCACTGCCGTGTTTTTGAAATCACAAACTGAAATACGATCCATCCTATCATCGTCTCTAGTTAATGATTTCAATTTACGTTTACTTATATGTCTCAAAGTTTGTTGATATATTTCGAAAGTGCAAAAAGCCTTTCTGTATGATATTTTGTGTCTATTATCGAGTTTTAAATCGGAGTTTCAGTGGATAATTTTATCCTTTTCCTAACTCAGTGTCTATCATTTTAATGCGCGTTCATCATCAGAAAGCGGAAATCGCTATCGATCGTCGTTGGCGGAACCCCTTTTCTCATGTTGCCGTGTTTTCTCCCCGGAGAGTACGAGGCTTTCTCTATAGATGAATTGTCAGAAAGGTTTCCAAGAAAAATGGATTTGCCTGGCGGGGTGTCCACGAAATTACACGGAAGGATATTTTCCTGTTGTTTCAAATGGAGTTTGTCATTCCCTTTGCGCTTTCCAAAAACCTGGACCGATTTCTGTTGTCAGAATAATACTATTAAAAATATACGTAGCAGGAATAAAAAATAGCCTGACATTTTACTCGTGCGATATGCATAATAAATGGACAGAGTTTGCTCATTTAGAGAACATTTAAATTTGAATAAATGCTTAAAATTTATGTTGAAAATGCATCAAGGGTATTTTGATAAAAGCTGAATTAATGGTCAATATAATTATAATCAAATATTGAAATATTTAAAAGAATATTTAACGTACAGCTACAGTCATTGAAAATTTTCCTATGATGATTCCATCGTTAATTATATCTAAAACAAATTAGAAGGAATTAAAATCATTAATAAGATTATGTTCATCAACATCATGCAATTAAATGTTTCACCGGTTGTGTTGTCTACTTTAGCATCCTAATGATTTGTAAGCTTATCGGAAAGTTCGAAAAATCTTCTGAAGGGAAGACAATAGGTAAAAACTAATTATTATCGGTCTCGGTGGCTCAGCGGTTGCGTGATCGCCTCTGATGCCCGAGTGCGCGGGTTCGATCCCGGCCGAGGACGACGAGGATTTTTCAGGGGTAAATCCTGAGATCACGCTCTTCCTTCGTAAGGGAAGTAAAGCCGTTGGTCCCGTGTAGTCGTTTGCCGGCTGCACGTTAAAGAACCCTTGCGAGGCAAAATTTACGGCCCCTATAACGCCGTCCTGAAATGACCATAGCAGTTGAAAAGGACGTTAATACCAAACCAAACCAAACCAAACCTAAAAACTAATTAGCAGTATTGAGGGCGTAAGAAGCTAGAACATAGAGGCTGATGGTTCCATAGATTTATTAACTTTTGTTTCTGAAGATACGGGTAAAAGACGCGATTTAACAGCTTTTGAACATGGCCCAATTGGTAGAGGCGTCGTCGAGCATATGACACTCGAGGTTCCGTGTTCGAATCCAAGTCGTAGAATTTTTCTTTCCATTTTATCAATTAACATCATTTCTCAGGAGTGTTGGGAAGATGATGGTGGCAACTTTCTTCTGTTCCACTGACCATGTGTGGACTGTTGTGCTTGAAAACAAAAAGACGGTTACGACAGAGTGGTATGTAATACGAGGGGCGATTGATAAATGAGGTCTCCATGGCTGTAACTTTTTTATTTGTTAACCGACTTTCAAAATTCTTTTTGTATCTTATACTCACATTTGTCCTCTATGTAATGCACTATTCACTTTTCGACATAGTCCCCATCCCTTTCCACGCATTGTGACAACTCGGGTGAACCCGTTGAAGAGGAATTTCGGGGTTGTTATCGACACCAGGATTGAATGGCAGCGTTTACCTCCCGTCAGAACCAACTCATGTCCCTTAAGGGGCTCTTTCTTCTTTGGGAAGTGGTGAAAGTCGCAATGTGCAAAGTCTTTCATTTTTGAACTGCAATTTTTCATCTTTGAACTGTAGGCGCTGCAACGCCTCTGGTGTGTGGTGACTCGTGTGCGAGCGGGCGTTATCGTACTCCAGAAGAGGGTCCAAAGCTGCCATCCAACAACAACTCCGGAATTCCTCTCCGACGGGTTCACCCAACTAGTCATGCGTTGGCGCAATGCGTGGAAAGGGATGGGTACTATGTCGAAAAGTGAACAGTGCATTACATAGAGGACAAATGTGAGTATAAGATACAAAAAGAATTTTGAAAATCGGTTAACAAATAAAAAAGTTACAGCCGTGGAAACCTTATTTATCAATCGCCCCTCGTATCTTGCGTGCATGGAAAGAGAAGCGTCCGAAGACCGGAACAAGAGATTTCATGTGGCATCATGACAACGCCCCAGCACATGTTACCTATTCTCTAGATTTGGAACTTAACGACTTCTTTTTTGTTCCCCACAATAAAGAGGAAGCTCGTAAGAGCGTACTTTGAAAAGTGCTAAAAGAATGGTCTTCGCAAGATGCGTGCAGCTTTCCTGGCTAAAAACGTTAAAGTACAATTTTTCTGAAACGTAAAAGCATAATACAATTTTGATTAACAATTGACCCTCCTTCAATAAATACATTATGAGAAATATACAATTTGTAACGTAAATGAAAAAAAATTAAGTAGTTGTGTAGTCACGTGCTTTGGGTAGGTTATTTCATTCATTTCCAAAGAATAAGTTTTATTTTTTTTTTTTGGATGATGTTGTGAGTTTCGTAAAAAAAGGAAGAAAAAAAAACGAAAAAAGAAAATTGTTGGAGTCATTAAAAATTGGGCTCAGTAAATCTAGCTGCTCGGGGGATGCTAACGCGTGTTCATCTCTGAATGTAAGTCGAGCATGCAAAGGTTTTTTGTTTTCTTTTCTTTGGCTGTTCGATCCAATTTTGATTGTTTTTCAGTGCGCGTCGACTGTTTTTTCCCAGGTTAGGAGGCGTTCCTTCTCCCATCTCGACCCGGGGTTGTCGAGATAGTTATCTAGTTCTAGTATGCCCTTTCCATTTCCAAAAGGCACCGTACGATCTATCTGCTTTTGGCTACGATGTCATCGCTACGTTCGAGGTAGCTGTTCAGTCTTCAAGATGTGCTGTCATCGTTTTCGCTGTAACAGTACAAGGAAGCTAATCGAACGCTGTTTCGAACTATTTGAGGAATATTCCTAATTCATTCGCCGTTTATTCGGAGCCGGTGAGACGTTTGCTTATCGATATTCTTGGTAGTTCAGCATGGATTAACTGTTTTTAGATATTTCTTTACCGGAGGTTCTGTGGTGCGTCGACGGGTGTTCGGTAAACCTTTTTGCAAAAAGACCTTAGACTGATAAGTGGCCGTGGCGTAAAACTCTTTCCATACGACTGCGTCTTATTTGGTAATGAACAACAAGTTTTGGGCCTTTTCGTAAAAGTGAATTCGGAAAGGAATCTTTCTTTTGGATCCCAGCCTCACAGAGACAGCAAGGGACCTTTTCGAGTTGTTCGGGATGCATCCGAGCCATGTTTCAAGTGTTTTTATTTTGTCTTTTTTTATTATTTGTTAGTTTTGAGTTTGTGAACCTTCTTTTATAACTTCATATGTTCGTTTCTTCTGCTCTTGTGGTATTTCATTTTTTTTCCAGTTAACCTGAATTGTATGTCTTATATAAGGATGCTTTATTTTTTTCACTCTTTTGAATTTATTATTCTTTGTTGTTTGTTTTTTTTTTTTGTTTATAGTGATTCAGGTATCCTTCTGTAAAAAAAAACAACAAAAAAAAACAAACAAAATAAAAACAAAAACGCCGTAGTTAAGAAAAAAATCACAACCAAGTATTTGACGAGGAAGCTTCCGACCAAATACTAGAAGAATTTTGGTTTGGATCTGGACTTATTTGCTTATCTTTTGGTTTAGTGGATATTTTTACCTTTGTTTTCTGAAATAAAAACTTGGAGTACCTGCATATCTTTGTTAGATTTATTTATTCGTGGGAATTAATTCGAATTATTTAGGGGATTAAACGTTTATCCAAACGATAAGGGAAAGGTTAAGTTAGGGTAGGTTAGGGTAGGTTAAACACCCATCGGAGGATTAGGGCAGGTTAGTATTTTAACAGTAGAGCTTTATTCGCTATTTATTTTGTGAATTATACAGGGTGGTCCATAAGTCTGTCCCTTTTATTTTTTGAACCGAAGCAGGTATGTCAATTTTGATGAATCCAATGAATAGGAAGTTGTGGGTGGCCTATCCCATGGTGCACTTTTCATCATCCCAAATATGCAAATTAGGACACAATCAAAATTTATCTCAAAAACCGTAAGGGATAGAGAAAAAAACCCAATTGCAAACTTGTTCAGCATAAAAAAACAAACAAAACAAAAAAAAATCATCCAAATCGGACCAACCAATCACCCACAATCAGAAGATCATGTTGACCATTTCCGGAACATTGTAGCTTGCCATCCTGGAATTGTTCTGTCTTCTGTGTGCTGAAACATGCCTTTTGTTTGCTTTTCCGCATGAAAGTGAATGCGAGTATGGTAATTTATGTTAATTTTTTGATTTGCATGCTTTACATGGCGGAAATATCAATATTCAGTTTTCCTTGTGCAGTGTGACTGTTTGTAAGCTACAAACAGTCACCGCGTGTTTGTGGGTGATTGGTTGGTCCGATTTGGATGATTTTATTTTTGTTTTGTTTGTTTTTTTATGCTGAACAAGTTTGCAATTGGGTTTTTTTCTCTATTCCTTACGGTTTTTGAGATAAATTTTGAATGTGTCCTAATTTGCATATTTGGGATGATGAAAAGTGCACCATGGGATAGGCCACCCACAACTTCCTATTTATTGGATTCATGAAAATTGACATATCTGCTTCAGTTCAAAAATTAAAAGGGGGGGACAGACTTATGGACCACCCTGTAGATTCTCTATGTTACAAATTATTAGTAGCAAAATGAATGATTCCGAGATTAGATATAATTTATGTAAAATTTTGGGCTTCTATAAATGATTAATTCAATTTCAAAACACTGCGTATTCCATAGTATTACATCTTCAGATATATTTGGTGCATGAAGAGAACCGTAAACTCACGAAGTTTTCCTCACACTATAAAATGTTCTGTGTGTGCTTTTCTGATCACACGAGACACATCCAACTCTTAATTTTTCTCTCGAAACATGGAAAGAAAAATTCTGCGACCTGGGTTCGAACTAAGAACCTCGACTATCATGGCCGATGCCTCTACCAGTTGGGCTATTGCAGACACCCGGACAGCCATGCTGTCTCAAGGTGTCTTAAAGACAACGAAGTTGTCAAAGGTTGAAAGCCCAATGGGAGGCGGGCACCCGGCTCACAGATCGAGAATTTCTCCTATGCAAACCATCAGAAAGTTTGATGTACTCACAAGTAAATAAATAAATATAGATTGGAGATGACCTCCAAACGTGATGTATTAATTTTTCTCTCGAAAAATGGAATGAAAAATTCTTTAAGACAACTTGAGACAGCATGGTGTCCGGGTGTCTGCGATAGCCCAACTGGTAGAGGCATCGGCCATGATAGTCAAGGTTCCTGGTTCGAACCCAGGTCGCAGAATAATTTTTCCTTTCATTTTCCGAGAGAAAAATTAATACATCACATTTGGAGGTCATCTCCAGTCTATATTTATTTATTTACATCCAACTCTCTCCATTGTTTCAGTTAACACAGCCAAATCAGTTTTCTTAAAGTGCCGATACCAACCCAAAATGCTCTATTATTATTATGCGTCCTAGTGGACAAAATTATTCCATATTAACTAAGGTTTATCGATTAAATATGTGATTTGTAAAGATGGTTTGAACATTGTGTGTATGATTATTACAGATTTGTTTATCACATTTCCAAATACTTTGGCGTTCTTTTAGTGGTATGACATTCCAGTCTTTTATACTGATATAGGGGAAATATATTTCCTGTGTTGAAGATATTATCCGTGATGGTTGAATCAATAGGGCTTTAGATGGTCTACATTCTGGACTACAGGTAACCCATTCCTTCATAAAATTATCAGGGTGCGCATTGTGGTAGAAAGCTTTGACAAGTTCCTTAAGTTTCACGAGCCTTACTATAGAAATGTAAGTGAGTATAATCAGCTCATTACATGTCTGTTTAGTAGACTGATACCATTAACATTTAGGGCTGCTCGGATGATATTATTATAAGCCACTTTAACTTTATCGTGCATAAATTTGTGTTACTGCGGCAGGCCGTAAGTAATTTTAGGGATTATCTTCGAGTTCAAAATGATAATTAGTTCTTTCTTAGTAAGAGTTTGTCGTGGTTCTTTTCTGTACTCTCTACTGAATGTACAGTGATATACACTGTCTGGCCAAAAAAAAAGTCGCCGTCTATATTTTAAATTGCAAATACTTAACGCCGCTGATTGGCTCGTTTACTCTACTGATTTGCATATTTTGTCATGCAACACGTATAAAATAAAAGATGTTGTGTTCTGTAGCTAATCACACAGCAGAACTGATGGCAATGTTTAAAAGTGAATATAAAACATTTCGACTCGCACAATGCGACGGGAGCTCTGAGGAAATGGACTGAACAGTTGCGTGGCAATAAGGAAACCACTTGTTAGCAAGATTAACCGAAAAAAAAACGACTGCAGTTCGCAAGGGAGCTTAAAGATTGGAGTGTAGAGCAGTGGAAAAAGGTCAGGTGGTCCGCTGAGTCAAGATTTACTCTGTTCCAAAGCGTCAGGAGGGAACCACATGAAGCTGTGGATTCCTCATGTCAGGTATCCATTATTCAAATCTGTGGTGGAAGTATTATGATCTGGGGTTGCTTCAACTGGTTTGGTCTAGGCTCAGCAACCTTATGGTAAAATAAAATGAAGTCAACTGATTACTTAAATCTTTTGAATGACCGAGTCTTCCAGGATGACAATGCAAAGATTCACCGAGCAAGAATTGTGAAGGAGTGGTTTGAAGAGCACGAAGATCATTTTTCCACATGACGAAAATCGAGACTGAAAAACTGCACAACCTTGTGGAAACAATACCTCGAAGAATGCGCGTTGTAATAAAAGCTAAAGGGGGTCCAACGAAGTTTATAGCCACAAGAGTAAGCGACTGTTTGGCCAGGCAGTGTAGCTCGCTATTTCAAAACACACAAACTTTTCCTGCTTTTTTGTCGTTTCGTAAAGACATGATGCAAACTAGGTGTGATTACGGTTCTTTTCATATACCAATTATAACTGTGTAAAATATATCAAAATGTGTAATTTGGGTAGATTTAGAAATGCTAGAATTTTATTTCAAGAATATTAAAGATAGCTTAAGGGAAGTTTAAATTTGAGAAACGTTTATATTTTTGGCATTCAGGATTTCAATGTTAAATATTTTTCTTGTAAAAAAAAAGCATTATTAGACATATAAAGAAGTATGAATAACATAAAAGAATTGTAAATAAAACATAAAGAATCCTTTTTTGTTTTTTTTGGATTATAAAAATATATGCTCTTTCTTTCCGCCACTGCAAAAGCTGTTCTTGTAATTTGGTATTCAACGTGTATGGAAAGAAAAGCTCCGAGATCATAGAAAGTTGCCGAGGAAAGAACCAGAAAAAAAATCAATGTTTTTCACTTCATGTTTTTTCCCTCCCGTTTCCTTCTTTCTTCTTTCTGGTTTTAACACCCACTGGCTTCTCTCAGGCTGTGAACCTTTTCTTTTGACTTATGACATAAAACACTACCTTTGATGGCCTCGGAACTTCTAGTTTGTGACTTTGAAGTGTTGACCTTTAGTACTGGAAGAAAGGAATAGATTGTAAGTCAAAGAAATGGCTATTGATTATTTGCTTTTAGGTTTTTTTCCCTTCTCTGTGTCTCTTGTGTGAAGCATGAAACTAAGTGTTGGTGAAAAATAGTATTTGAAGGCAATTCACACGTTCTTGATTTCTTCTAAATGGTTAAAGTAACTTTCCAAAATATGTTAACCTTAATCTTGTTATATTTTTTCATTTATAACAAGATTTCATTCATTCACATTTTCTAAAAGATGATTTAATAAATTCAACATAAACAAGAACATTATGAAGTTTGCTCGTAGGTTGTCATCAGTTTGTTTTTTTTTTATGAAATTTTTTTTCTTTGCTTCTTTAAAAAAAGCGCTCTTAAATTTGCTTTTTATTTCCATTTGCTTCCTTTCGCAAATTTTTCTGACACCTACTTTGGAATTGGGCACGACAGTTTTGACAAGTGTAAATGAAAACTCCATTACGCTCAAAAAGGAACACGAATTTGAATCACATGACACTGAACTGCTTCAACTATATGAGAAATGTGTTTAAAGACGACGACTCGTAGAAACAATGAAGATTTAACAAGTTTTCCGTTTAAAACGTGACATTAAATAGATAGATGACGACGGTATTGGAATGCCAATAGAAGAAGAAGAAAAGACTCATAACAAGCCAATAAGATGAAGAAAAGGTTTTATTTATTATTTTGGAGAAAGATTTAGGATTTTGAAAAAAAAAAAAGAATTTCATTAGAGCGCGTTTAGCTTCATTAGTAGATTAGAAAAATGAAAATAAACAAACCAGGCAACCGAAATACCCAGGACCGATAGGTATTTAATGCTTTCGAGGATAAAAAAAAAACATTTTTCTTTGGGTGTAGGGTTAGATGAGATTTCTAAGAAAGCCTCTAATTGCTAAGGCAAGGCGTGCTTCTAAAGGGAGGGGGGAGGGGGGGGTTCTAGAAATTTAGGCGTCGACTACTAAGGTCATTTTGCACCTTTTACACAAGTTATATCTGTATGCAGCCCGGGACAAACACAAACATCCATGCCCACAGCGGGATTCGAACCCACGACCAGGCGTACTTCTACGGAAATATGTAGTTGAAATGAATAAAAGTAGCCAATAGGTTAAATGGAGAGAGTAGTACTTCTCTATATATTCAACATATAAAAGTCCTTTAATTGTGATCATTGCTATTTAATTAAATGAGCGTCAGTCAATTATTGAGGAGTTCTGTGTAAGTGTCTATTATTTCTTCCTAAAGCGTTTCTACGTAAGCATGTACTACGGTTGAATCGAGCGATTTGTCTACCAGAACTTAGATACGTTGATAATTGATAATATAAGTCGTAAGTAATTAAATGCCATATCTTGGCATTGAAAGCTGCCAGTGGTATCATAATGGTAACATTAATATACGTACCACTGAACCAATTTCGGCTCTCATTGATTTCTCGTTATATTCATCGACGACACATCATTACAGGTTGTCTAATATATTACATACAGTATCTTAGCATTGATAGCTTTTAAGGGTACCATAATGGTACTATTACAAGGGTAACAAAATGCTACCAATACAACACGTACCATTGAGCCGATTTTGACAATCATTAATTTTACGTTATATTCATTCATGACACGTCATTTGAAATGTTTTGATATATTACATGCCAAATTCTTAGCACTGAAATTTTACAATCGTACCAATTAATAGTGCCATAATGGTACTATTACAACACATGCTATTGAACTAATTTTGACCGACTTTCGCGAACAAAGAAGACCATCGCGTGTCTTCACTTAATTCTCTGCCTTAGCTATGGATCAATCTATATGTCATTTATACATGGAAATTTACAGTGAAAAACGTGGTCCCATCTGTTATTTGTGAGCTTTTGAATCGGAAAGAGTTCACCGTTTTTTTACACCAACGAATTCAGCCTAGGTTGTCGAATGGCGAAAACGGAACTCGAAAATTCGGAAGCGTTCGTGCGCTACAGCACCAACAGACAGCCGGACGAGCGCACATTGTGAAAGCATAAATACCTATCGGTCCTAATATGTAATGGAAAAATATTTTACTTGAAGGAGCGAGCCCATAGGTCAACAGAAGCAGATTAAAGTAAAACAGAAAGTAAAAAAGTACAATAAAAGATTGCTCAAAACCTATCTACCCACAAAGATTTGAAAACAAAAAGCTTGGCATTGTTTCCTAGTTCACGTTTCGTTACCATTTAGTGTCTGACACAGCTTGCTGCACTAATCCAGCATCCAATTCTCTGTCCTGCCGCTCAACACGCGTAAATACAGTTCCGAGGTACTTGACCTTGTCCACCTTTCTCAATGATACATCCTTCATAATTTCGGTGTTAGCCACTGATTTTCATCCCAGCGTTTTCACACTTGATCGCAAACCGATCTATTGGTCCAAATAACGACTCAAGGGGAACAGGTGGGGGGGAAATGAATATTGATTATTTGGTTTTGATGTCCCCTAATTCAATGTAAAAACATTTCGCGTCCCTGGGGATGAAGGGGTAAATTTTGGAAATTTAATTTTGTAGGGGTAGGGGTTAGACCCCATGTGTTATTTAGAAAGTTGTAGAGCATCATGTAAAATGTGGGTTTAGCAAAAAACCCGGTGAAAAAATCTCATGCCCTGCCCCCTTTATCGAGTGGGTAAAGTGAAAGGTATGGCTAGCCGATGTGGACAAAAACCCTACTTATTAGAATACAGTAGGGCCTACATTTGGAAAATTAATGAGAATGAATGAGTCGTTACCCTGAAAAGCTAATAAACTCGACTGGGCTTGTCCCCCCCCCCCCCCCCAGGAAAAACATTATGAAATTTGAAAACTGTACATGGGAAATGAGTTTTTCTGTTTTTGTCTACATTAGCTAGCCATACCTTTCACTTTATCCACTCGATAAAGGGCAGGGGATGAGATTTTTTCATCGAGTTTTTTTGCTAAACCCACATTTTACATGATGCTCTACAACTTTCTAAATAACACATGCCCTACCCCTACAAAATTAAAATTTTCAAAATTTATCCCTTCACCCCCAGGAATGCGAAATGTTTTTAATCTGAATTAGGGGACATTAAAACCAAATAATCAAAATTCATTTTTCTCCAATCTGTTCCCCTTGAGTCGTTATTTGGACCTAAAGACGGGACACCAATTATGAAACACGTTGTATAAGCATTGGCCGATTTCGCTTAGGTTACCTTGCTAACTTGATTAAAATGGTTGGTCCGACTTTTTTTAATTATTGTACTTATTTTGGCAATTTTTTAAAATGAAACCTTAAGAGACCTCTCCTACAATGAACTCCCCGATCCTCTCTTATGGGTTCTAATGAAAAGAAGTTACAGATCAACTTTAAATTCGTCAGCGAAGATGTTTGCCTGAAGTAAATGCGTCTGGACTTTGATTTAATTTATGTGAATGTTTAAGGTTCGTTCAATTTCAGCTTATATTCATGATTAGGCTGAAACATTTCTCCTTTAGGGAATCGATTTTACGTATCGCTTACGTCTTCCTTCCTCTAAGATCTTTGCGATGTTGATTAAAAGGAATGCCATAGAGTCTAAATAGATTATTCTGAATTAAAATGACAGGTCATTTTCTCTATGCATGCAAAACAAAACATTCCAGTAAAGTTAGACGCACATATGATGATAAATTGAATAATAGTTGTTTCAACTTTGTCATTTGTTACTGGCAAAGAGGTTAATTAGGATAAAACCTCTACTTAAGCGTTGTAATTGTTGCTCCTTAGTGGGTTTTACAGGATAGCTCTTAAAATCCGATATGAAAGAAAACACGATAACTGGAGTTTTTAGACTTCAAAGGCTCTATTTTTTTAAGAAAAAATTTTCTGTTGTTAATTAGCCACTTGCTGCATCATAAACATCCTCCAAAAACCATTACGGAGGGTTGATTCAGATAAAATGAAGCGACTTTGCAGTTCTGTTACGATGGTGTAATACCATGGCGCCACCATCGGTTGTATTCGATGTGAGAACCACGTTGTTGGACTATCGCCCGGCACCGTAATTTCCACTGAAGTAGGCTGAGTTTGAGGGACTCCATGGGAAGTTCGTTCCACACCTGCTGACACACTTTCCATAGCCCATCAACGGTTCTTGGTCGGCGACTTCCGAGCCGTCGTTTCAGGAGACCAAAACCACAGAAATCCATCGGTGATGCGTCAAGAGATTTTACAGGCACATGAGAGAAGGGAATAACTCGTATGCCCGTCTCCTGTTCCATCTTCCTGTAGTAAGCCACAGATGACTTGGCTAGTAAATGAGGACCGCGCGCTTTATGACATCGCTCCAGCCCAAGATTGTCATGAATTATTCTGGAGACTGTTGCCTGTGAAATACCTTTCCTTTGGGCTAGACTTTTCTGTGTGTGGGGATTTTCTTTCAGCGCTTCAGACCGGATTTCTCGCACCACCTGAGCTGGGCGTGTTGGCTGGGGCTTGTTTCTGGTCTGCTTCTCTGCTCGTCCACGTTCATTAGATGGTCGCAATTTGTTCTTTTTGATTATTCGACCCACGATAGCTTTGGATACCACAATACCATTTCGTTTACATAATTCCACAATGCACGAAAGACTGAAGTTAGCGTCGGAAAAGCCAAACATATACCCTTCCCAAAAAGCTGTGATTTTGGAAGCCATGTTTCAGCACGAAATGTCCCAAATAACAGCAAGAAGTGTTTACAAAGCTAATCCCCATGAATGGTGGACGAGTCATGCAAATCACATTCCGTCAAGGTCTCATTTTATCTGAATCAACCCTCCGTATGTGCCTTATCTATTATTTATGAGTCTTTTTTATTTAAACTTTGCAATAATAATTTTATTAGCATTCTGAATACATATTCAGCAAATGTCGACGGGCAAAATGAATCGCTTAATTTCAAATGATCATAACTAAATGAAGAATGTATTCGAATTGAATGTCCTTTGGTTATTAGGTCCTGCAAACACCGCAGATTACTGCGCAAACACTGATAATTACATACATTTTTTAAGGGGCAAAAAAGTACCAATACTCAGACAGCTTAAAAACATGAAAAAAAAATTAAATATTTAAATGCAATTGAACATAGGAATTATACAGAAAATTAATTAATACCATCTCATTACACAGGCAATTCCCCTTTTTCATAAATATTACTACAAAAGGATATGCAAATTTCGACCGTAGTGATCTTCTTTCAACATGACACAGAGTAGTAACAGAAGTGGAAACTTTTATACAAGGACAGAGGGTAATTATACAAAATTAAAATAAACAATTAAGGAATGACATAGTCTAAGACCGAAAGGACAAACTAGTCGCCGTCACACAAACCATTTGAAACGTTATTAGTTGTTTGATGTATTACTTGCCTTGAAAATTTTAGATCATGTCATAATGGTATCATTAGAGGACGTGACCATCTTCGAATTGGTTGGTGCGCTGAACCATATTTATGGATTGCAAAAAAAAAAAGATTTTGAAAATCTCTCATACGCTTCGAGAAGATCGAGATACAGACGACAGACAGACACGTTCCCCCCCTGCTAATAGCATAAAACACCTTTCGGTACTTAATAAAATATAATTTTTAGGAAGGTGTATCACATGTATATTGTCCGGTCAATTCATAAATGCATGCCTCATGGGCCCATCCTTGCAAAGTCCAGCTTTGGAACCACTCTTCTGTAGGTTGATTTACATACTCCTCACTGGAGATGAGGCAAAAGAACTTTTTGATGTTGATTTAGAAACTATTAGAGTTTTTATTTTTAATCTAATTTCTTCTTTCTTCAACACACAGCTTTTTTCACTGCCGTGTTCGTGATCTGAGGATATTGCCTTGCGCCTTTTTTTCATTTTTTAAAATTGTTTGAAGCAATTTAAAAGGTGAATTTTTTAAATTGTCTTATTTCTGAAGGTGAAACAGAATTTTACTACAAGGAGGATACTACAACTACATGGTAATGGTTCCACAGTATTTGTGCCTACTGTTGGCTCAACATCTGGATTACAAGGGAGTCCAGAAGGTGATCTAATTGTACGTGGTTTTGGACTGGGTTATACTGGGTGTTTCTGAATAGTCTGTTCAGCATAGGTTCCAGAAACCAAAACAAGCAGAAAATGAAATAAGAACATGAGGTCGAAAACGCTTTTTTCTAGAGTTATAACGACAATGAATAGTCGGTGCATCATTTATTGTTGAAACACGAATCTAGAAAAGGTCTGTTTGCCCAATATATTCATTTTGCCCGTCTTTCCCTATCTATTTCAATGTTTCATATGCAAATTTTTAAGAAACGCTATTCTGTGAGCATGTTTTGGGCTATGAAGCAATGCCTCATCCTGCCTAGTCTGCGGACCGATCTCTTAGAAATTATCATTTGTTTCGTCACCTGCATCACTTCCTGTTAGGGAAAGAGTTCACGACAGACAACGAGGTTTACCTTGCAGTTGATGACTTCTTAGATCCCAGCCAAAAGATTTTTTCGTTCCGGGACCATGGCCTTGCTGGTCAGATAGTAACTGAGTGTAGATTCACACGGGAATTTATTTGGCTAGGCAAGATATTATAATTTACAGTTTCTCAGATCCATACGTGTTGCTTATTTTCAGAACCTTTCATTCGCAGCAACCTAATGTTTTTAAAAGCTAAAATCGTCCATGTATTTTGACTGACTACAATCTATATTAACCAGAAGAGGCACCCGGCGTTGCCCGGGATCATTACAGTTATAAGTAAATAGAACAACCTCAAGAAGTTAACTAATAACTATAATTGATTTTCAGTTATTCTACAATTTCTACTGTAGATGAAACTCCCCTTGTTCAGATGTTTCCGACGCCTGGGTAACTTTTCTGTCTTATCTGACCAATACTCATTCTTTTCTTCGTTTTGTTTCGATAGATATGAATTAACATGTATCCTTCGATCAATTATTAAAAAGCACAGTATACTCTGTGTCACGGAATTTTAATTATTCCGATGGCATAAGAGATCGTCTGCGCTCCAGGGTGTTCGTGAATTCAGAACTAAGACGAAAGGAGCATCAGACGCGTCATCAGGAGCATCATCTCGCAGCAGCCAATGGGAGGGAAGCGAGCCTCTCGTCGGCGAGCTCATGGAAGAAACGTCGTCGGAAGTTAAGAAGGGATTTGGCGACTACCGAGGGAAGTCAACTGCAAAAGAAGCTCCTGACTGAGTGCGACGGCGAGCGGGGACTTTACATGGTTTTGCCAGAGCCTGAGAAAACGGCCCGTTCCTGTGCGTCGACTACGGAGGCGGCGAGCGCCGCGTCGTTGGATTCTTGGCCGTGCCGGGAAGCATCTCCGGCGGAGATTGTTCACGTAACAAAGTGCGTGCCTTCGCTAGATAGCCGAGGGGAATCCACGATATTCTGCGCAGTACCGAGGGAGCTAAGTTTCACCGCCGTTTACGGCCTTTACTCGCTGGTGAGTGTGTCTTTTTCCATTTGGGTCACCGCCGACTTCACCCGCAACGTTTTCCCTGAAATAAGTCGCCGAATGTTGCAACCTAATTCACGAGTGTGTTGCTCCTGGCCCGGAGGCGTGGCGGCGTATTTTCGGATTGACCTAGGTTTCGTGTACTTGCAGCCTTAGTTAATTTATGTGTGTTTTCATATCGCATAGTGAAGCTTTCCATTATATTTAAGCCACGCAGCCTAAATTTCCTATCTAGTGCCATTAGTTTTCTTTGAAGTTATCACTAATGTATTCTTTGTATTTAATGGTTACCACAGGAATCTTTTGTGACGTCGTGTAGTTTTGGAAACGGAAAGCTTGTGTTAAAGACGCACAACTAATGTAGAAACCGTTCACATAGATAATTCCTTAAATATAAGACTTTAATTGGACTGGGAACTTTTGTTAAATGTGACTCTCTAATTTACCCTGCGTTTGTCAATTTAATGTATTTGCACTTGATTGGACAATGAACTTTATTTGTGCGCCGTTGTGAGTCTATTGTCAGCGCTTATCCGGAAATAGCAGTGAAGTGCTACTCTATTTTTTATATGCTAACCGTACTGGAATTATTTTACAATATGTGCATTTGTTCTTAAAGTGTATTTACTGTATTATCATATTGTGTTTAGTTATCGTTAACGGGTTGATTTGACCGTGGCGATATTATCTTTAAGCTCGTCCCAGTTAAGGTGCTAACGATAAGTTTCCCTTATCTATTGTGAGATTTACTTTAAGATATATATATATATAAAGCTTGTGATGTTATTACATGATGAATTTTGAGTAAACACTGTTTTTGCTTTAATATTAATTACTTGGCAATTATCTATTTGAAACTATTTATTATCTCTAGCTTTGTGTTCGTTGATTATTTCTTAGGCACAGCTTTGTAGATGTTTGATTGTTTTATGCTTCAAGAATTTAACTTTTAGATTTTGAAGATATATCTATACTAATTTAAGTGAATCTAGATACTTGTGCTTAGCTTGTATACCTAATAGTTAAGCTTGGGTTTTATTCCATTTTGAAGTGTGTTTTGTTTTCATTAATCCTATTTATTGGTTGTGAGGTTCCGGTTTGGATTCCTCACGTAGTTGACCATTTTGCTTTATTATAATAAACTTCATTATTTATTTTTATTCAATTTTTGTGTGCTGTTGCATGTTATTAAAACTTCCACTGCGTTGCTCCTACATTCAACTTTAATACATGTGACACTCTGCTTGTTGATTTGAAGAGTCAAGTTGATGTAAGCTTTATTATCGGTTATGTCGTAAATTCACCCGACAACGACCGGCATCCTTATATACCCAATCCACTCGAAGAGGAAGGGGAAGCTGTTATCGCGTCTGGGTTGTTCTACACTGCAAGGGTTTCAAACACAGAAATCGTCTGAAATTTTTTCAGGGAGCTGAAGGGAGACACGTGTATCTCTTTGCCTCGTTGAGAGAGACTGCCCTATCTACACAGTTCCTGCTCATTAATAATACTTCTTGGAAAAAAATGTTCTATTTCCAAGGCCACAGAATTTTCTGTCATTGCATCATCTTGAAAATATTGTTGCGTCATCACTATATCTGTTTCCATGACAACAATATTTCCCCGGCGTTGATGTGGAAACATATGACAACGAAATAATTCTCATCTTGGATGGCAGTGGATGTACATAATCATGCTCTGCAATCCCAACAATCTGAGGAGGCTTATTCACTACTTGGTAATCTGTTGTTGTAATTTCACTCTGCTCTCGATGAATTGAAGCAAAACTTTGCCATTCATCACCCTGTGTGGTCTAGGAGTCGCCATTTCTTCTGCTGACACGCTTAGTTGCAGCAGTGTGCTGGCGAAACCAATACAGCGCAGATAGAAAAGACTGCTTTCTCTGTCGCCTTTCCAATCTTTCTCAATAGTTTGCTAACTCTGCATTATCATTTTAAAAGATTTTTCTAGGAACCTTGAAGTTCTAAGAACTATCAATCCTAAGAAAAGCCCGAACAACAGGAATTCTCTGCATCGTTAAAAGTTTGGAGAGGTGGGATGGAATCTTCATTACATTTCTTAATGCACGTTATTTATATTGTTGGTCATGAGATACCTCTTATTAGCATGCCCTGCGATCATTGTGAATTTCGATTATTATCGATAATTATTGTTTTTTCGAAATCTCAGGTAAACAGTGACCTTCCTCTTGCTTTGAAGATCAAGTGTGCAAAGTTTCATCAAGGTCGGAATAAAACTGTAGATTTGTATTAGATACAAACATTCTTCTTTATTTTTTACTAGCAGAGGACCCGGCGTTGCCCGGGATAATTACGCTTGAAGGTAAACAGAACAACCTCAAAAAGCTAAATTAAACCTCCAAATTGGTTAAATAATAACTCAATCACTACAATATAAAGCGAAGGGACTATCCATTCTAAGAAAAATCCGAAAGACAGGAATTTACCTCTTCACTGAAAAAATCCATTCTAGGTGATATACCGGGACTTGATTTACCGAAAAAAAATTTTTTAAACACTCATAATGGATGGACCTCTCCAAGGATGCTGATCCGAGCGTAGTGTGAATTGCGTGTTGACACCATTGTTGATACATATTGTTGCACGAACTTTTCCTTTCATTGTTGGTCATGAGATATATATTGGTTGGTCCGTGCAGAGTGTTTGTGAATTGCGTGTTGATACCATTGTTGATACTTATTGTTGCACAAACTTTGCCTTGCATTGTTGGTCATGAGATATTTCTAATTAATATGCCCTTCCATAACCATGAATATCGATTTTTTTATCGATAATTATTATTTTTGCGAAATCTGAGGTAGACAGTGACCTTCCTCATGGTTTGAAGGTCAAGTATGCAAAATTTTTCATCAAGATCGGAATAAAACTGTAGATTTGCATAAAAAACAAACAAACCCACAAACAAACATCATTCTTTATATACGAGGCTCGTCCAGAAAGTAAGTTCCGTTCGGTAATAAAAACAAAACTACTACATATATATTCAAAATTTTCTCTTTACTAGATTCTATGTACCTTTAACTATTTTTCCACATAGTTTCCAAGTTTATTTAAGCACTTGTCATAGCGCTCAATGTACTTCCCCATGATCACTTCGTAGAAGCTGCCGCCGGTGAAGAAAGTCCCGCAGTTTTCACTTGTTCATCGTTGTTGAAATGCATGCTGCCGATGATCTCCTTTAGATCCCGGAACTGGTGGTAGCCACTGGATGCGAGGTCCGGACTGTAAGGCGGGTGGTCAAGTTGTTCCCAAACAAAAGATCTGATTAGTTGGGAACAACTTGACCACCCGCTTTACAGTCCGGACCTCGCGTCCAGTGACTACCACCTGTTTCGGGAGCTAAAGGAGTTCATCGACAGCATGCATTTCAGCGACGAAGAACAGTGAAAAATGCGTGACTTTCTTCACCGGCGGCAGCTTCTACGAAATGATCATGGGGAAGTATATTGAGCGCTATGACAGGTGCTTAAATAAACTTGGAAACTATGTGGAAAAATAGTTAAAGGTACATAGAATCTGGTAAAGAAAAAATTTTGAATATATATGTAGTAGTTTTGTTTTTATTACCGAACGGAACTTACTTTCTGGACGAGCCTCGTATATAGATAGATATTGAAGAACAAAGATAGAATTCGCTTATTTCTGAAATTTTAGAAAACATGTAATGAAAAAAATATTTCTCTATTTCTCTATTTAAACTATCTTTAAAATAATGGATTTGAAACGTTTTTCTAAACGATTAAGCTTAAAACGATTTTTTATCAAGATTGAACGTACTCAAAAAGAAATAATAGATTCAGTTAAGTGGGCAAAAATTTAATTAATTTCGTAAATTTTTGAGTTCAAACTTCACACACGAAAGGAATCGGACATGTAAATCAATATTTTGTCCTATAATTTCAGTTTTAATAGATTTTCCAAACTAACTAGAACTCAGAATGACGGGTTTAACATACCTCCTAGCAAACGATTTACCAATCTCTTTCATTGTCATTTGATGTTAGCAATCGGTCCAACCCCTTTCTCTTGTCACACGTTTCCCTCCGAATTTTCTCGCCATCACCGATCCATCCTTCGAGCAATGTTTGCCGAGAACTAGACGAGAACATTTTCACTTTTGCATTGAAAAGAATGTAAAATTTTGCGTGAATGAACAGACACGGAACTGCTCTAATTGCAATGTAAACCCGAGTCTTTGAACCGTGTTTTCTATCGGAAAATATTTTACGAGGTCATGAAGAGCTATCATTGGCTTTCTGCTTAAACAAGATGAGCGATGTTAACTTTGATTGGAAAACCGAAGGCAGGCGAGGGCTTCCGATTACACAGTCTCTCTTTGAGGATTACAATTGCACTCCTTCCTGTGATTGCATTAAAAATATTTATTCCCTCGCCAATCATTACACTTTTCAGGGTTTTAAAGAACTGTTCGCTCATTTCACCAGAAATTCAAGTTTCGAAGTTTTCAAGTTGAAATTAAGGGTTTCACTACATGTACGTGCGTGTCCACTTACCTGCCCATTATAGATTTTGCGGGAATTCCATATTCTCTATCCCATCGAAATTGGTAAGAACAAAATGCCGTTTTGTTTTACTACACAGATGATGATAGTTTATTGCAGTAGAAACCCAAAAAGGTTCAATTGATGACTTTTGAAAGAGAAAACTTTTCATGCGATACATTTTGTTTATGCCCTAATTTGCATAAACGTCATCAACAGATAACCCGGCAACGATTTCTAATTTATTGTCGTTAACAGATTTTTTAAATTCTAGGGTAGTTGTACAGCAATTTTATGGACATAGAGTTCTCAGCTACGCCTTACACAGACCACCCGTGCCAGGCTTCTATCTTGGAAATTGGGGGGGGGGGGGGAAGATTAACACGACTAAATGATGTGTGAAGAAATTAATGGCGACTATCCGGAAATGACTGGAAAGGGGCGCAACAAAAACTTCAAATAGGACCATTGGTCGAGTAGGGGTTTCGATGGATATGTCTTGGTAAAAGAAACAGCTTTTGTAAGAATTTTTTTTTCCAGTTGGCTTCCTTCAGGAAATAGATAAACCATTAAAGAATGACATAACCAAGTACCGAAAGCTTAAACTAAACCATTCGCGGAACCATATTTTTAAACTGCCCAATGTTAATATTGTAAGTTTCCAATGGACCATAAAGATACCATTAAACCACGTACCTTTGAACCAATTTCAACTATCACTAATTTTACATTATATTCATGCATGACACGTCATTCCAAGTTGTTTAATATATTACATGCCATATTTTAGCATTGAAAGTTCCAGTGAACCACAACAGTTCTAGTAAACCAGGTTCCTTAGAAACAATTTCGACTATCATTAATTTTACGTTATATTCATTCATGACACATCATTCCCAATCGTTTGATATATTACATGCCAAATTTTAGCATTGAAAATTTTTGAGGGTGTTATAAGGGTACCATTAGAGCACGTGCCATTGTTTCCATTGCAACCATTTTCAAAATGGTTCATTTCTTAAAACCATATTTATCAGTTGGCGAAAATAGTAATTTACTGTATATCCGCTTCTATCTCTTCATTACGATTTGTTTGATATATTACTTAATATATCTCTCCATTGAAAATTGCTAGGTGGAATCGTGAAGGTACCATTTGTGCACGTGCTATTGAACCGATTTAGATAATATTTGTGATTGGTTCGTGCCATGTACCATATTCATCGATTGACAGTAATAGTAATGAATAACCGCTTCTATCTCGTCATTACGATTTGTTTGATATATATGAATGTTGTGTAGGCACAACTATTTGTCAATCCATGCCCAGCTTGCCTGTATAGCTGATTCATGTATCATATTTTTTTTTTCATTATTTACTTTTGTACATATAATTTAATTTTCTTTTATTCCCAGTTCATTATTCATAAATCACCATTTTTAGTTTAAAATGATTATGAAATGTTTGGAGAAGGCTTTCTAGACTGTTTCTCATTGTCTTGCATTTCGTTCATACTTTGTCTTGCATTTCGTTCATAGTTCAATTTTTAACATAAGAAAGAATCGTTAAACAAGTTTATGAATTAAAAAAAATAACTAAACCGACTTCAACAATGAAATTAATATGGGATCACCTTGGTGCTAAACCGAATCCAATGGAAAAAGAATTTTTAAAATGGGTTTATAAATGACGGAAATATCGATGAACATACATAAAAAAATACATACAGACGAACATTTTTGAAGTCGGTTAAAAAATTACTCAACGCACCTTTTTCACTCGGGCGAAGCCGGGTAATTTTGCTAGTATTTTATATTCTGATTGCAGGGTGTCGTCTCTACTGTAGTTTGTCAAGTTTCCTGCATTGGGTTGAAAATCCTGAATGTTATAAACAAAAAACTTAGGAAAAAAACTTCGATTTTTTTTAAAGAAACCTTTCTATCTTCATGAATATAAGGGCTATTCTCATACAAATGAACACAGATAAGTAAAAGAATACTCATAATCATATGATACAGCTACAAAGCATTTCAAGCATTACAGCATAATTCCAAACATTATTCTTTGGTTCCATTTGTTGCTGGTTCCCTATTTGCCTTCCGGAGAAACTTTCGCTGCAGTATAAGAGGTTTAACATGTTCTTTATATCCCTGAAGTTACAGGATGATTCGTCAAGCATTTTTCTTGATATTCGAAAGGAGTTGTATAATTTTGTCCAAACCCTGTATATAAATAGATTGTACAGGACTGGGAGACAGGAGCTAACCACTTTTCCTTAGTTAGTATTAAGTATTTATACGGCTTCGGTGTAATATTAGTGGCTTAATAATCATTCCCCAGTTTTATTGTACATGCATTACACATTTAACTGTATGGACGAAATGGATGGACGAATAGTTACATAGGTAATATATATGGCTAGTTTAAATCAAAGCAAACTAAACCGATTTTAACCAATTCAGGTGAATTTAAACCGGACTAGCTTAATTAAAAATGTTACTCTTTGTGTTAGGTATGTTTGGAAGATTATAAATACAACCTCTGACAATTAAGTTCGGTGAATGACGTCAAACCCTAATCTGTGCGAGCTTTACGCGAGTAACAATGCATGTGAATACAAGCCCAGCCATTGTTTAAGCAAGTTCAGACAGGTCACGTTTGTGCGTGCAATGGTTTAGCAGATGCTCGTTTCTTCAGTTGAAGGTGTAGCGTGCACACGTAACTGTGGATAATGGATCAAAGAGGAACACTGCCATAATCGTTCAACAGTTTCTGGCCAACAAAGGGGTCGTATCCATAGCTCATCCACCTTATTCACCAGACTTGGCACCGGCAGACTTTTTCTTGTTTTCACGCCTGAAACGAGCCTTAAAGGGACACAGATTTGCGGACATTCCAGATATTCAAGCAAATGTAACACGTGAACTTAAAGCCATCCCTAAGGAGCTTCCAGGACTTATACACCCGATCCCAACAGTGTATTGCCTTCCAGTGTGATTATTTCGAAGGACAATAAAGTAAATGTGGCTCTATCTGTTTTGCATTTTGTTGTGTGAACTCATTCACCGAACTTAATTGTCAGAGGTTGTAGAATAAATGTATTTTTTTCATTTTAAAAGGCGGCTCTTACCAATTGAGAAATTTTATTAGTTTCGAATATCATCTTGAATTTTGGGAACTGTTTTATAATTAATTTTTAAATCTTATAAAATAGCAACCTGCAAAGTTTTTCTGCCTACTTAATATTACTGATCTCTGTTACCTTTTAATAATTTTTATTTTTATTATAAGTTAGAAAAATAGAAAATTTGAAAATAGCCGCCATGCATATAGAATTTGATATTGATGTAATGCGAGTAAAGAATTCTACGTATTAAATTCCGTTGACTGAATGGAAGCCCTCATCTACCTATGAAAGTAAAATAAAATTGATAATTAATTAATGATAATACCAGCAGATAAAAAAACGACAAATCTCTTCTTTTGAAAGTGTAATTATTAAATCGTTTTATAAAAATCCCATTCTCCCCCTATTGATTAATAAAACGACAAGTTGCCCGTAATCCGAGCTCCATTTACAAGGGAAATTGTGTCTAAGACCGAATTCGACCGGGGCACTAGGATTAATGAAATAGGGTCGGCAATTACAGAAAAGCCATCTAATTACTAAGAATGCTCACACAGATTAATTTTATCGAATTACTTGCTCAGTTGATGACAGTGTAATTCCCCAGAGTAATTAGTACCAACTGCTGTAATGCGGTCCCTAACATTATTAAATTAGCAACTCTCTCCCTTTTCTCTCGTTCACTCTCGCTGGCTTCTCTGTGTAACCGCAGTTGAACTCATTTTGCTGATAGCCTTTGAATAAAACACGTATTTTAAGTCGCCAGTTAAAATGGAATAACCTATTCATTGTGAGGTTGGTCTGTATTTTTTAACGTCTCAGCGCCAGCCATGCCTTTCTTCTTCTGTCCTGCTCCTTTGAATCGAGTAATTTAGTTAAGCACACAGAGCGGGTCCAACTTTTGGAAAATTGCACATTAAGATAATTACAAGCTTTCATTAAGTACTTTCAGATTGCCAAATGGGTAGCTTTTGTTTTATTTTTTTTTCTTGATAGTAATCGCAAGATAATGCCTGCCTCTGCTTTAAGGATTTATAAGGAAGTAAGGATGCAAATTTTTAAAATTCATTGCGTATTTAACTACTTTCGAAAAAGTTTGTCCATAAAGAGTGACCATTTTTAGCTTTTATTAGGAGCTTTAGGTACTTTGTCTGTACGTTTCCCCTTTCGCTATCCACCCGTCAAACCGTCCACACGAAATCTTGCAAACGGATTGAGTTTAGGAATTATTTCAATTTTGAAACTGTTAGCTCAAATATATTAACTGGTCATGCACGTTCCTTTGATTTAAATTATTTTTGTCCGCTCTCATTCGGATCATGTAAACGCTATTCAGTATTTTCCAGAAAATATTTTCTAAATCTCATTCAACGTACATTGTACGCCATATCATATATAAACACCTGAGTTTTGCAGATTTCATTCATATCGCCGTTTAAGCGTTCTGTAAGCAAGTAGATGAATAATATGCAAAGGGATTAGATAGGGAAATATTCAGTTATGACCATCTCCAATTGGGCCGGCCAGGTAGCCGAGAGGGTTAGGGCGTAGGCTTTCTAGTTCTCGAGTCTGCCTGATCGTGGGTTCGAATCCCGCCGTGGGCATGGATGCTTGTGTTTGTCCCGAACTGCGTACAGATATAACATGTGTAAAAGGCGCAAAATGACCTAAGTACGAATCAAGACCTAGAAGTTTGACCTAAGTCGACGCCAAATTTCTAGAGTGCTCCCCCCCCCCATCTCCAATTGCATCAGCACATAAAAATAGATTTAATTCTCTACTAGTTTTATCCGAAATTAATTTATCTTAAACATTTTCTAGGAGGTTGAGATATGGAATCGGGGCCGGCCAGGGTAAATGACGGAAGTCATCTTCCTGCTCGCTGAAACACGCGTGCGCTATAAGTCGGGGTGAAAAAATGAACATGTCCCTCGCGTCTTTTGTTCCTGCATCACACAGTTTGCTATGTAACTCATTACTTAGCCAATATGCACTAGTAACCTAAATATGCATCTGATTGTTCAATAAAAACTATTCGTCACCAAATAAGCATCTAAATATTCACCAAAAAGCATTAGTAACTAAACTATGCTTCTAATTGTTCAGGGGGAGTGACTAGTGTGTATTTATGAGGTTTTGATCTCACACAACACTACTATATATAAGATTCATGAGACACTCTCGGGATTGAATACTAGCGAAAAGTATAGGCATCTCATCCGTTCTTGCTATGCATAATTACACACCTCTTCTCAACCCGAATGAGAGAGCGTTTTGTTGAGTGTTTGCCTCAACAATGCTCCGACGCTATTTATAGACAACGCCGCGGTGCTCTTCTTTCGCCTACGTCTATCTCAAGAAAGATTCACGAGAGACAAGTGCATTAATTTTAATTGCATATGTGATTAGCATGGATTTCCATTGATCACACACCTTTAAGGACCGTAAAATTTACCTATTGAGTCAAACATGCTCAATCCTAAAACATCGCATTGAATCTCCTTTCACTTTCTCTTTCAAATCTCTATCGTTAGAAAATTTTCATAACTCCATATAAACTATATCAAATTAAACTTTACTGATATCAAGGATATAGTCTCACTGTTTTGCTTACTAATTGCCAATTAGTTCCTATCACCAAATTCGTTTCCATACAAATGTCCTACTATAATTTAAGTCATTTATATAACACAAAATCAAATAACAAACACGCGAAACGTCACAGAAGCTTATACAGGGTGAATACAAAAGCCTGAACCCCCCTTTTATTTTTTGAACCGAAGCAGATATGTCAATTTTGATGAATCCAATGAATAGGAAGTTGTGGGTGGCCTATCCCATGGTGCGCTTTTCATCATCCCAAATGTGCAAATTACGACACATTCAAAATTTATCTCAAAAACCGTAAGGGATAGAGAAAAAAACCCAATTGCAAACTTGTTCAACATAAAAAAAACAAACAAAACAAAAAAAATCATCCATATCGGACCAACCAATCACCCATAATCACGTGGTGAACTGTTTGTAGCTTACAAACAGTCACACTGCACAAGGAAAACTGAATGTTGAGATTTCCACCATGTAAAGCATGCAAATCAAAAAATTAACATAAATTACCATACTCACATTCACTTTCATGAGGAAAAGCAAATAAAAGGCATGTTTCAGTACACAGAAGACAGAACAATTCCAGGATGGCAAGCTACACTGTTCCGAAAATGGTCAACATGATCTTCTGTGTGCTGAAACATGCCTTTTATTTGCTTTTCCACATGAAAGAGAATGTGAGTATGGTAATTTATGTTAATTTCTTGATTTGCATGCTTTACATGGTGGAAATATCAACATTCAGTTTTCCTTGTGCAGTGTGACTGTCTGTAAGCTACAAACACTTCACCACGTGATTGTGGGTGATTGGTTGGTCCAATATGGTTGATTTTTTTGTTTTGTTTGTTTTTTTATGCTGAACAAGTTTGCAATTGGTTTTATATCTCTATCCCTTACGGTTTTAGAGATAAATTTTGAATGTGTCCTAATTTGCATATTTGGGATGATGAAAAGTGCACCATGGGATAGGCCACCCCCAACTTCCTATTCATTGGATTCATCAAAATTGACATATCTGCTTCGGTTCAAAAAATAAAAAAGGTGTTCAGACTTGTATTCACCCTAATTAATTGTACACATACTAACATGTACATAATTAAAGTTGAATAATGTGAATATGCCACTTACAAGGGAATCCCTCGAACATGTATGTCACAGATTTCCACCAAATTGAAATATGTTACTCAATTGAAGCTACAATAGATACTTGCAAAATAAGAGAGTGCGGATTTTTGTTTCTTTCAAAATAAACCACGAAAACGAAAAAATTTGAGCACACATATTCATCAAGGACTCCATTGTTAAAGCGGTGTATTAATGCGGTTAACGGAACTTATTTCTTCCACTACTCACAGCAATAAGCAGATGAAATAGACAGCAGCAAATGGCAATTGAATAGCATCTCAAATTTCTAAACAAACTTAGTTTTTAAAATAGATTATTACAATTAGCTAATTGCCTTCCAGTAAAAAATGTCTAGCGTAATTAATAACCATTTTCTTAATTTATTATTTCCATTTAATTAAACAATTCGATAATCAAACACGGGGCTGGCTTCATGTGCAACGTCGAGTAATGCGTTACGTTGGTGAGAGGGTATGTATCGCGGTGCTTTATAATATTAAA
This sequence comes from Rhysida immarginata, assembly GCA_023313115.1. Taxonomy (NCBI): domain Eukaryota; kingdom Metazoa; phylum Arthropoda; class Chilopoda; order Scolopendromorpha; family Scolopendridae; genus Rhysida; species Rhysida immarginata. Next base: position 185,143 of record JAHWFO010012454.1, read on the forward strand.
TAAAAATAGTATTCATGGATGCCTACCTCATCTTATAAATTATTTCGAGACGAATAATTGTACAGCAAAATTAAGGTTTTATGCTTAATAACAGTGCTCAAACTGCAATTCTTTGTCGATCGCCGCTAACAAGTTTGCTTCCCTTCTTTCCGCCATGTTTTATGAACTTTGCGCACTTCCAGGTCGCTTCACTGCCGCGCAACGCTATTGCTTCCACGGTGTGCGTGTGCGCAAAAAAAGGCTATCTGGGGCTCTCTTGTTAGAGTCAGTCATTTCAATCATTTGCATATGGTGGATGGACAATATTTTTATACGCTTTTTTTTAACTTGACATCTCTGTTTGTTTGGGTCAAATCTTGTAATCAATATTTCTGGTTTCCTGAGAAGCTAGAGAGCTGAAACTTGGTACACATGCGCAGGACCAATGACAATGCATGTAAAAAAATTTCTTTTCAAATCGGTTCACTATTTCGTGTTTTAATGGTACAAATTCATTACTACGTACTGTCCAATTGCCACAACAAAGAATTCGTTATGACGAGTGTTAAATGTATCCGTTGTTTATTGTTACAAAATTATGCTATATTGTTGACGAGATATTATAATAATAATTAAACATGATAAAAGCGTGGTTTAAAAAAAAAAAAACTTTTTACATAACTTATTGCTCACTGTAGCTCAGCGGTTGCGTGATCGCCTCTGATGCCCGAGTACGCGGGTTCGATCCCGGCCGAGGACGACGAGGATTTTTCAGGGGGAAATCCTGAGACCACGCACTTCCTTCGGAAGGGAAGTAAAGCCGTTGGTCCCGTGTAGTCGTTTGCCGGCTGCACGTTAAAGAACCCTTGCGAGGCAAAATTTGCGGCCCCTATAACGCCGTCCTGAAATAACCATAGCAGTCGAAAAGGACGTTAATACCAAACAAACCAAACCAACCAATCACTGTAGCTCATTTGGTAGAGGTGACGAGCTAGAGAATCGTGGTCCCGGGAACGAATCCAGGTCGCGAAATTTTTCCTTTTTTTTCATCTATATATAAACTAAAAGTTGCTGTAAATTGTACTGCAGTTATCATAATACTTCTTGCGACTTTTCGATCTCCATGTACAATCCAATTAATGTAATTGAAATCCGAATATTTTAAATTTAATGTGACGCATTTAAATATTAATTTAAAAAATATTGAATTTTCTTCACCGTTCTCCTTTCGTCTTATTGATTGCGCTCTAAGAAAAAAAAAAAAAAGCTCTCCCTGTAACTGTAACTCCTTTATTCGTGATAAAAACTAGTTCCCGCTACCAACGTGTGAAATTCCTTTCGCCACCAGAAGCCTCGCGTTCTTGAGTAAACTATTGAAGTTGCTAGTCACGAGGTCATTCAATCCCTTCTCTCGATTCCTCGTTTTGCTTTGTCGAGTGCCGCCTATCTTTATAATAAAAACCTTCTTCCTCCTAGATTCACTAGGTTTTTCCCCTTCCGTTATTCTGCCCCTCACCCCTTCTCCCAGTTTTCCTTCTTTTCTTCAACTTTGTAACTTTCCAGATGTTTTCCCTTCCCAAATAAACACATGCGTAATATGGAAACTTTGAAAACAAATTTTTTTTAAATATAAATTAGAAAAAAATAAATTCAGTGGAAGGAAAATATAAGAAGAATCTAAGTTCCCACCCTGTTAAACCGCAGCTAGTCTTAATCAACAGGCAACCTTAAGGTAAGAATCAATACAAAAAAACAGGCATATTTCGGAAATGAATGCGCAAATTTCAAACTCGTAAGTGTTAGGAAGGATATGTTAAAATATGACACCAATTTACTTGCGAATGCAATGAATGATTTAATAATTTATTCAGAATATTAGTTATTCACTAGTAACAAAACGCTGTTCTGCTTTTGAATAGGAAGAGTGGCAAGCTAGAATTTCTCGGCATTTCTCAGTATCGTGTATTGCCTTTTGCCGCATTGGCATTCGCAACTCTTCGAGGAAGACTTTCCATCATTTTGCGATACGTGTCGGCGGGAATCTTGCTCCATTCATCCGTCAAATTGGCAAATAGCTCATTGGTATTCTTTATAAAAGGCTGGTATTAGGTCAAGATCAAAACAAAAAGCAACAAAAGTGTCACAACCAAAATCTAAGTCTGCTAAAACCAATTGTAAAAAGATGCACCAAGAAGAATGTCCCTGGTGGTAATTTATTACATTATTGATGATAAAACGTAGATGGCCCCCAAGAAACTCGTGCCAAACTATTTTATTCTGAAGTTTCGGGGTATAAGCTCTCTCCTGAAGTTAAAGATTCCGTACAAAATATTTGTTTGCCAGGCCATCACTCACAACGGCAAATCTCACCTGCGTACATAGGTCGCAAGCCAATAAATGCTTAAATTTCCTGAGAAAAACGTCTTATGAATATCTTATTGCCATGGTTAAATTCTCTAAACACTCAGTAAGCCGTTATATTCTTGTCATTATTCCCATTCTTAAAGAAGAACAACATTACTACGTGCGTAAAGAAGCTAACCCAATCTCTCTTTTCAAATGCCGCCCTATTAAGACATTCTGGGAGCTGTGCAAGCACAGGATGAGGAAGGAAAGCAAGAATGAAGATGGGTTTAAAAGAAACTAGGCAAGAGTTGCGAAGATTATTGTAAAGGAATCTGGAAAATACCTATTCGAACAATTTAGAGCGAAACTCCATTTAGATGGCAGCTAGGGGCCTTTAGCTATAATTTTAAAACAATTTTTACTTATTCAAACTTCATATGTTTACTTACTTACTTAATTTTCAAACCCGCTTATCCGTTAGGGTCGCGGGGGCAGCAGCCCTATGAAGGATCTCCAGCGATCGCGATCTTCCGCCATCAGGCGCATGTCCTCCCTGGTAATATCCAAGCGACTCGAGCCCAGATTCTCCATGTAGTCTAGCCACCTGGTTCTAGGCCGTCCCCTTGGTCTCTTACCCACCGGCTTGGAAAATAACAACTGCCTAGGAAGACTAGTTTGCGCCATCCGTATCACGTGGCCATACCAGCGCAACTGAGATCTCTCAATGCGGAGAAATAGCGGCTCAACACCTAAAGATTCCCTTATTGTGCTGCTGTACACTCTATCTAGTAGGGTAACACCTGCCACACAGCTCAGAAATCTCATTTCGGCCGCTTGTACCCGCGATCGCACTCTTTCGATCATTACCTAAGCCTCATGACCATAGGTGAGAATGGGGACAAAGATAGATTTGAAGACAGAGAGCATGGCTTTGCTACTTAGCTCGCGTTTCGTTACCACGGATCGCCACAGTTCACGTCTGACACAGCTTGCTGCACCAATCCGAGCATCCAATTCTTTCTCCTGCCGTCCATCACTCGTGAATGCAATCCCGAGATACTTGAATTTCTTCACCTGTCTCAATGAGGCTTTCCTAACATGGAGAGCCCACTGAGCAGGCTGTCTTGAAAGGACCAGAACCTCGGTTTTAGCCACACTGATCTTCATCCCAGTTTCTTCACATTTGGCTGCAAACCGATTTATTGCATGCTGAAGGTTCGTGCGAGAAGACCCAAGGAGGACAAGGTCGTCAGCAAAGAGCAACCTCTCCATCAGGCAGTCGCCCACACAAACACGCTCATAGCCTCGGCTGCCCCTGTCTATCCAGTCCACAAAGATAATGAACAAGAGGGGCGACAGTACGCACCCTTGGAGGAGTCCAACACCCACGGTGAACGGTCTTGACTTAATGCCATTTATCTCAGAGCTGTGTGTCCGGATAAATGGCACTGACACACATTTCAGTGTCTAAACATTCATATGTTTTAAACTTAATTTATAGTTTTCTCATAATATACAGGGTGTCTCACCTAAAGTGAACCAACAGCTAACTTCTAGAATACAAATTTGCTAGAGTATTTTCGAAAATGGAAGTCAACTTTGAAATGTCCAATGGAAACCCAGATTTTTAATGGTATTTTCAGATTGTACACAACATTTGAGAAGTGTTTTATTCTTGGTGTTTTTTCAATTGATCCAACCGTTTAGGAGATAGAGACTTTAAATCCAAACACACCACATTTCAGTGCCGCTATCTGCTAAACGGTTGGATCAATTGAAAAAACATCAAGGATAAACACTTCTCAACTGTTGCGTACTATCTGAAAATATCATTAAAATAGGGGTTTCCATTGCACATTTTAAAGTAAACTTCCATATTGAAAATGGCATAGATTTTTTGGAAATGGAATACCCATAAAAACCCCTCACATAAAAGTACAATAAATCTTCCATTAAAACTACTTTGTCAGATTTGTATTTTAGAAGTTGATTATTGGTTCACTTTAGGTGAGACAACCTGTATGTTATAGTACATTAATAATGCAAAACACACTCCATTAATTATTGACAATCAATTTGTTTGTTGACATAAATACTCATGAACAGTTACTCCAACGGATAATTGATGCAATTAATCAAATTCGCAATAACAATGTCATAGATCGTGCATAAGATTCGATGATTTGTAGGTTTCGTACCTGTGTTCAAGTTCAAGGGGCACATTTTGAGCGTTTGTTATTCTAAATAGTACACCCTCCTATGCTATTAAACTAAATGTTACTCATAAGTTTATAACATATGTCATTGTTTACCTATTTGTTATTACTCAACTAGTTTAACACTATAAAGACTTTGATCTCTTTTAATTCTGTAACTAATTGGAATAGACCAATGTTCATATGAACTTTTTATGTTCAAGCTGACTTCCACAATAAAATGATGCGGTTTTTAACGCTCTTTGTGAATCATTCTGTATTAGATTATTTACCTTTATGCAGGGCCGGGTTGTTATAAAATTAGTTCGCCTACTCAGAGTCCAATCTAATGAACCGATTGTGATGCAAATTGAAATGTAGGCTATTTAGACTATGGAAGAGAAAATTCCGGAAAGAAAAAAATTAGTGCACATTTTCACCATCCGGCGAAAATGTGGCGCTGTGGAATGACAAATGGAGATTTTAAAACTAGTTTTATTGTTTTAAAGAAGCAGGCATGGTTTTTGTTTGATTACAGCATATGTTTGTTCTCAATATCGGCCTTATTAGCAGAAAGTCAACATATCCACAATGGAATGGATTGATCACGAAAAATCATGGTTTTAAGCAAGAAAAAAACGCGCACTGTTGGTAAGCGTTGCGTGTTAGATGTCAGATACTGGGTTGCGAAAAATGATAAAGAAATTTGAATCGACTGGCGATTTGGCTGTCGCACCAGGAAGAGGACGGCGCAAGATAGCAGACGAAGTTGTGGAGGACAGAGTTTCATCTTCTCAACATTCTGCAACAAGTGCTCGAGCAACAGCACGCGTATTGTCCATCCCATGGTCGACGGTGCGAATGGTCTTGCGGTCCATTGTACCATACAAGATTCATCTGGCACAATATCTAAAACCTCAAGATCCCCTCTGACTTTGCTTTTCGCTTTCTGGCGAGAATGACTGTTTATGACCTGTGGCCGTGAAACATTCTATGGTCAGACGAAGCACATTTCACCATAGAAGGAGCGGTGAACACGCAGAACTGCTCCATATGGGGCGCCTCGCTCCCCCATGTCATGCATGAAAAGCCATTGCATTCTGAATATGTGATTGTATTGAGTGGATTCACCGCTGATTTTATTCTAAGCCCCTTTTTCTTTGAGGAAGTGACACAGCGAGGTCCTGTAAGATGTTCTATGTGAATTCCTGCCTTGCGAGAACGATGGTGCTTGGAAACCACTGTCTTCTTGTAAGATGGATCACCTCCTCATATTGATCGACAAGTGAAGGAACTGCTTCGCGCCAACTTTGGAGATGATCGTGTGATCACTAGAAGTTTTCCAGATGCGTGGCCTCCACGTTCTCCGGATTTGAACCGGTGCCATTTTTGGCTGTGGGGATATTTGAAAGATCAGGTCTATCAACAAAGCGTACGGAAACGCTTCATGCAACAATTGATCATGCTGTGCTACGCTTCCAACATGTCATTGAAGCATGCGGCGGACATTTTGAACACGTGCTGTAATCAAACAAAAACCTTGCCTGCTTGTTTAAAACAATAAAACTAGTTTTAAAATCTCCAATTGTCATTCCACTAGTTTTTTTTCGTTCCGGAATTCTCTTCCCCATGGTCTGAATAGCCTACATTTCAATTTCCATCACAATCGGTTCATTAGATTGAGCTCTAGAGGGCTCTGAGTAGGCGAACTTATTTTATAACCACCCTGTACTTTCTTAGTCTTACTGTAAAGATATTAAACATGGAATGATGTAATCTCTTTGATCTGAAAATATATTTAATACTATGAGAAAGAGATTCCAACACATTAATGATTTTATAAATATCTATTTTTGGGTCTCTGGAAAAATATTCCGCAGCATTAGGACAGAAATAAATATTGACAATAGAACCGATATTCCACTAAAAAATAGCGGTTTCTATTGTCAATATTATTTTCTGTCTCAACAGCCTGTTATCTACATTTCTGTCCTATTTGTTATTTACTATTTCACAACATGCTTAACATAAACAATTTTTAATTCTCACCTTTACTACTTTTCTAATATATAGATACATGTTTCCCTGTTCATTTTTCAAAGCAAATCATTCTTTTCATGCAATGGCACAGTGGGGAAAAAAATCACCTAAACCTGACCAACATTCGAAATTTTGGTCAGTTAAATACAAGTTTCTGCAGGTAGATACCCAATCCTTGAATTAATGTTTATTTTGGCATGTTTTTTTAGCTTTTTTTTAGGGTTTTAGCATCATCCAAAACCCTACTAACGACGGTACAGATGTATGTATGTATGTATGTATGTATGGTATGTATGTACTCTATAATGTGTATGTCACACGTCGTAACTTTTGACAGGATTGACCGAGAGGCTGAAATTTTGTACACACATACAGAGGATAGTGCGAAATGTACAGCGAATTCTATAGGGTGCCCCGGGGCCCCTCAGGGGCCACTTGTATGAATTTCCTGGTTCCTTTTTTTTTTTTTTGAACACAGAAGTAATATAAGCCTCTATGGCCCCGCCGGAGGTCCCGAGGCCCCAAATGCAATTAAAGCGATAACATTTGAACGGAACGACCTAGGAACCTGAAATTTTGTATATTCATAGAGTGGTACTAAAAAATATTGCAAATACAAAAAAAGTGATATAGGCCCCAGCAGAACCCCAGAGGCTCCAAACACAAGCAAAGCTACAACTTTTAAACGAAAAGGTCTAGAAATCTGAAATTTTGTTTACTTATAGAAAATTACTTAAAAATTTAATTAATATACACAAAAAAAGATTTAAGCCTTTTAGTCTCGCCAGGGGCCCTGAAGCCCAAATCACAAATCAAGCTCTATCATTTGAATAATAAAAAAAGCCTAAGAGACTTGAAATTTTATATTTTTACAGTGCGTTACTTAAAAATTATAGACAATATACAAGGAGACAATATACCTGGTATTGATCTCGGGGCCCCTGGCGGCCTCAAATATAATTGAAGCTATAACATTTGAACGGAAAGGATAAGAGACCTGAAATTTTGTTTAATCATAGTTTGGTATTTAAAAATTTAGCTAATATATATTACAAATTATATAAGTCTCTTGGCAGGGGCCATGCGGCCTCAATCTCAAATCAAGCTATAAATTTTAACCAGAAGGCCAGAAACCTGAAATGTTTTATATTTATAACTAGAAGAGGTACCCGGCGTTGCCCGGGATAATTACACTTGTATGTAAACAGAACAATCTCAAAAAATTAAATTAAATTTTGCAATATCTTAAAAATAAACACATGAAAATGCTTAGAATTAATACAGTAAAAATTCTTAACGAAAATTCGAAAAAAATCTTTTTAAAGGCTCACAATGGCTGGACCTCTCCAAGGATGCCACTGCTAGTCTAAATAATTTCTTACTCACGTAATCTTACCTCAGATGTATACTTAGTGTTGTTGCAATTTCCACTCTTCTCTCGATGTGTTGAAGCAAAACTTGGCCATTCATCACTTTGTGCAGTCTAGCGCTCGCCGATTCTTCTATTTACTTGCTTCCCATTTGCTCAATACATCACGGAGCTAACTGTCGTGTTTCCACTCTTTCTCAATAGTCTGCTAACTCTCCATTATCTCCAGTTACTGATCATTTTTAAAGATTTTCAAGAAATTGTTAAGTACTAAGAACTCTCTTTTCTAAGAAAAGCCTGAATAACAGGAATTCTATGCATTGTTACAAATTGAAACTTATCCATATTACATCATTTTATGTTCATTGTTATAATTCTTGGAAAGATTGCTTTAACATTACATCATCATTCTGTGCTCGTTGTTATTGGTGAATTGCGCGTTGATACCATTGTTGATGCGAACACAATGGGCCTATTGTTGCACAAACTTTGCCTTGCATTGTTGGTCATGAGATATATATTGTTGGTTCATGCAGTGTGTTTGTGAATTGCGTGCTGATACCATTGTTGATACCTATTGTTGTACAAACTTTGCCTTGCATTGTTGGTCATGAGATATTTCTCATTAATATGCCTTGCTATAACCATGAATATCGATTTTTTATCGATATTTATTATTTTTCCGAAATCTGAGGTAGACAGTGACCTTCCTCATGCTTTGAAGGTCATGTATGCGAAATTTTATCAAGATCGGAATAAAACTGTAGATTTGTATAAAAAACATACAGACAAACAGACCCACAGACCCACAGACAAACAGACCCACAAACATCCTTCTTTATATATATAGATGTGTTGCTTAAAATTTTAGCTATTACACACTAAAACTGATATAGTCCTCTGAGGCCTCGAGGCTCCAAATTCAAATCAAGCTATAACTTTTGTACGAAAAGGCCTAAGAACCTGAAATTTTGTATCTTTGCCCCTCCTCTTAATATAGTCACGAGTCGCTACTGCTCGTTACATTTTGTTGCTAAAACCCTTATATCGTTGGATAACGATGCCTTAACTAATTTTTATGTGATAACTTCTCACAAAGTGAAATAATATAGTTTTATTTTTAACATTGTGAGCTACAAAAAATTTCTGTCTATTCCAGCGGAGCTTTTTATTCTATGTTAAAGCTTTTCGTGCGTAAAATACGATTAAAAGAAACTGCATTTTTGTGCAATTTTGTTAGTAAAATGCGTTGGTGTCAAATTTCGCGCACAAGTTTGAACGCGTTTCGGTTCAACTTTTCAATTTCAACTTAAAAGAATCCGCAATATCTTCCTCAATAACCAGAATTAATGAAGAACTTACCTACCGACTTGGTGTTGTCCTTAATACTTTGTCTTCAGTTTACGAGATCCATCCTAATAAAATTTAGGAAATGGGTGCCGGCGTATCTGCTGGGAGACATCCGAAAACAAACTACCCGAATCCATTGTTGGGCGGCAACAAGCTGAAATGGTCTGGGGCATGCTTTCGTGACATGTTTTGGTTCCATACCTGCCATCGTTGTCGACCAGGTCCATCCCTACATGACAATACGTATTCTGCCAATGATGGCATCTTTTAATAGGATAATGCAACATGCCACGTGGCCAAAATTTGCCGTGGTTCGAGAAGAATGAGAATGAGTTCCACTTACTACCCTGGCATCCAAACTCCCCAGATCTTAATCCTTGCGAGAATCTGTAGGAACATCTGGATCGACACGTCAGCTAGCGAGACTCTCCACCTCGGAATCTTCATGAATTACGTAATGCTCTCCTATTCGCATGGACACAGATTCTTGTTGCCACCTTCCAAGCACTCATTGAGTCCATGGCCCGTCGCCTAGCTGTTGTTTTGGCTGCAAAACGAGGCTATTCGGGTTATTCGGGTGGATGGGTACAAAAATAATCTATGCTGTTGACGTCCGTCACAAGCAGCAATATCTGCTTTCCTCAATATAGAAAATATTTTGAGAAGTGTAAAGTTATTGCAATTTATGTCGTTTTGATGCATTATGTTATTGAAGTTTCTGAATATTGTCTTGAGTTCGGCACTTTTTTGGACTACGCATTGTATCATCTTTTGCATAAAAGTCGCTGCTGAATTTTCTTGTATTTACTGTCATTCCTCTATCTACAACCTTTAAACCAGAGGCATTCCCGTCGGCAAAGTGAAAACGCGGTGTAAACGACTGAATCGATTTCGAGGAAAAGAGGAACTTCAGAAGAATTTGATGTGCGTGTGAGTCAGATCAAACCAGCGCAAAAAACAACTTAAAGGACATCAGGGAGAAGTTATTTTTACTTTATTCAATAAAATCCCTCAAATCTTTATGAAAATTTGAAGCGCAAACAACATTCCAGTGAATATATCATTTCTACTTTACAGATGAATATTAAAACACGATCCACCAAAAACTAATTGGCCATCTGCACAAAATGTTTGACTGAGATTATTGATCCGTCAAAACTTGGTGACGCTATCTCTCGAGGCTATAACAGCAGACAACCTCTGAGGCATGCTCGAAACTAAATTGTGGAGGGCATCCATTGGAATTTTCCGCCACTTCTCTTGCAAAATCTCACACAGTTACATAATGAAATTTGACCTCTGCTCTCGAGACCTTATCCGCCACTCCAACTCGTTCAGTGAGTAAATCCGTGCAGGCGTATTCAAGCTCTGAACAATATTTTCTTCATACCATTGCATGGTGGCGGTAGCAACATTGTCATCGTAGTTGTCAGTTTGTTCCATTGGTGATATTTCATTATCCAGAATATTATACCAGGAATAAAAGGCTTACTCCAAATAGCCGACAAACATATACACTTCTATCAGATCGAAATAGTGTGTTCCTTGACTTATCAATCCACAGAAAAAACGATTTCCACCGTTCCAATGTCCAGTTGTAATGTCTAAACACCATTTGAGACTTTGAGACTTGCTGGTCTTCGTGATATGAGGCTTATACATGGCTGCTTTACCTAAGTATCCACAGAGATCGTAAAGGGTAACTTAGCGACACAGGTCATAGGTCACGTGCCGTAAAGAACATGTTTTTTTTATTTCATTGAGGCCATTTAGAGAGTAAAAGTAGAGGGGGAATAATTGGACGACTGGAAACATGCCAGTCCCAGGTTGAAGTGTCTCGGGCACTGAACATCTCACCTAGCGTCATCTCAAGACTGTAGATACGGTTCCGACAGGATGGAAACGCCCGCAGAGACTTTAATCAGAGTCGTTCAAGGGTGACCACGCCCAGAAAAGACCGTTACCTTTTTTAATCTGCCTGTAGGAACAGGAGTACAGCCAGGAAAATTATCAGATAGTTCTAGGTTTCACGCAGTTGGCATGTATGCTGGACGACCGATGAAGTGCGTCCTGTTGATGAAGAGACACCGTCGGGATACCGAACTTGCAGCATGGACCCATGAATAGTGGAGTCAGGTCATATTCTCGGATGATTCCTAGTACAGGCTGGAATCTGATTCTCGACATGTTCACATCTAAAGAGAGCATGGGACGCGCATGTCCAGACCTCCTAACATAATTTAACGAGACTGTTACGGCGGTGCGATGATGTGGGCGGGTATCATAATGTGTTCCCTTATACCGTTACAAGTCTTCGATGAAGGGTCCATAGCTGGCCAGGTGTACCGGGATAGTGTCCTGTGACTTCTTTGTCTCTTCAGGAGTAAGTCCAGATTTCCTGTACATAGACACTAATGCCCGTTCGCATCGGGCTGGCATAGTGGATGATGAGACGCTCTCGGAAGACGTGTTGCCCCACGAGTAACGTCTTCTTGGACACTGCAGGCCTGCGAACGTGATTGGTCCCAGGAAGGGGATATCATACCGCGTGTGTTTCGGTACGGGGGATCACATAAAGTACTGAACATTGCTACAAATTTGTGTCATGGTTGTACATGCGCTTTTTATGGCGGTGCTGCTACCTTTGTGTTTAATGAATGAATTGTGTTTACATGACTTAGAAAACAGCCTTACCAAGTTTGGTGCTGATCGGATGTGCGGAAGGGTTAATTCTGCAAATCCCTTTATTTATGGACTCCAGTGTATAATTACAATTAGAAAAAGGGGAACAAATATTTCCGCGAGGGATTTTCTAAAATTTGACGTATCATGGTTGCATTAATGAAAAGCAGGTAACCACAAAAGTTGTTGCCGTTTTTAATTCCAGGAAGCAAAATGATGTACACAAAAAGTAGCGTACTGCTAGTCCCCAAAGTAATCCCCATTGGCATCTAGCACCTTCTGCCAACGTGTTTCCAGTTGATCAATCCCCTGGCTATAAACCTTGCCGGTCTTGGACTCAAAGAAGTCCGTGAGTGCCTTTCGCAGGTCTGTATCATTGGTGTAGGATTTTCTACGAAGATGGTTGTCTAGAAAATGGAAAAGGTGATAATCCGTTGGAGCAAGATCTGGTGAGTAAGGTGGATGACACAAAGTTTCCCTGCCAGGCCGCTCTATGGTTTCCCTGGCCACCCGCGCCACATGTGGCCAGGCATTGTCATGAAAGAAGAGTATCCCTTTGCGATTCACCAATGCTGGCTCCTCCTGCAATGTCAGTTGCACACGTTCTAACTGCTGGGAGTACACATCCGCAGTGATGGTTTGGCCAGTTGATAGCAGCTCGTAGTGAACCATTTGGCGTCTAGTCCACCAGACACAGTAGACTACGGGGTTCATCAGAAATGGCAAATTCTCCAAACCTGAATTTCTGGAACCAATGCCTTGCGGTGCATTCATTCACAGCATCATCACCAAACGTAAGACACATTCGGCGACTTGATGCTGCCGCTGACAAGCCCACCTTGAAGTCATAAAGCAAACAACACCTACCCATCTCATTTGTCTTCACTTCTGCACGAGATGTGATTGATGTAAATGCCCAACAGTCCTGTATTTTACAGGCTAACCTTCCTGCTCCCCCCTGACAGATTTTGGACCACACTGTACACTCATTTGCATATCTTCTATCACTTCTTTTTATGGCAATATAAAAACGGTAAGAACTTTTGTGGTTACCTAGCAGGCACCAAACGTTTTGTTTAAAGAGAAAAGGAAGAATGATCTACAGTTCATATATCTAATTTATATTGTCATAACGAATGCCATATCCTCACTTAAAATTAATTGCCTTAAAGACAGGATTTTTCAATGTGCGAAATTCCTAATAACTTCATGTTTTCAAATTTTCAATAACTTTGGTGTTGCTACTTTATGGTATCGAAAAGTGAATGTCATTCGAAATGAAGCGAACACAATTTCCAATAACCCGCCATTTCCAATAGCACCGTCATTTCCAATGAACATAAGTAAGAATCAACATTTCGGATTATGTAGATGCTTTGCTAAAAATCTAATATCTGACATCGATTATTGTACCGAAACATTTGGACAAAGAGAACTAAAAAGAATATACTGTTTGATAAACATAATTGCATATATAAATAAATTGTTTAATAAATTGTTTTACCGAGAACGCTGTGTTTAATGGTATCTCTTGGAGAAAACAGAAAATTACTTCACATACATTAGCTAGTGAATTAGAAATATCTGTAAAACCCGTGTATTTTGTTTTCATCCTTGTTATGCAAAATAGACCGAAATCATGTGTTTCATGCCTGTACTTATCACCTATTCTAAAACGAGATGGACGAATCTAATCATAGAAATTGATCAGCATGGAGGGAAAGAAGGGCCTAACATTGTTGGAGCCCCGACTGAAACAAAGAAGCAGCTGATTGGATTCTCGAAAGCTGCGATATCTAAAGTATTCAGTGGTTGGATAAATGATCCTTAGGGTTTGTCTAGAAGGGGGTAACTATGGCTTAAAGAAATCCATTCAGTACTAATTTCTAAATGATTTTCACTAAGGCTATTCCTGACCCATATCTGGCGAAAATTGAATGGATCAATATTGACAATCGCTAAAACTTTGTTTTCTGCAAATAACAGGAAAGGTCCTCCACTGTGGTGTATGGAACGTCATGAGTTTACACGTGATTACTGGAAATATGACCCGATCAGTTACGATGCACATTGTTTTGACCGATGTTAGGTTTTGGCAGGAGCTGTATGAAGCAATGTATCCAACATGCCTTATCAATGCAAAACAAGGTTCGGGTTATTGTGTCATGGTATGGAGCTTCTGGTATGAAACTGCACTCTGTCCAGTTAATTTCAGATTTCAATTATAAGGCATTTTTGATTTTACTTTGTAACAATGTCTGATAATTAAAATCTGAAAATTTAATAAGCCAGGCCCAGTTCATCTTTCGTTGGACAGAGTATAGCCCTCTGATATCCACGGAAGGTTGGGTGGGTACTGTTCATCGCGCACTGTTTAACAGTGGTTAGCGAGCACGAGATGATTTCCATCATTTATATGGTTGCCCCAGAGCTCAAATATCAACCCCTTAGAGAATATTTGGAACACGCAGTAACGTAGTTTGGTGGCCATGGGAGTAGCTTGAATTCATCCTCATACTCCTCGAACCAGTCGTGGCCAATTTTGGCATATAGCAGGGAGTATTATCCTGTTGAATGATGTCATCACCTGAGGAAACGCTGTCAACATGATGGGGTGTACCTGGTCTGCGACGATCGTCAGGTAACGAACAGCATTCAGTGTAGCCTCCAGCGGTATCAGCGGACTCAGAGCATACCACGAAAACATCCCCCAAACAGTCACACCTCCCCCACCAGCCTGTCGTCTGCCAACGATGGTGTCGGGATGCCAGTTCTCAGATGCTTCCCGGCGAATTCTCCATCGTCCGTCTACTCTGTTCACTAGTAATCGCGACTCGTCAGAGAAAGCAACCCTTTGCCACTCGGCTGAGGTCCAATGGCGATAGTTCATTGCGAATTGGAGGCGTTTTCGGCGACGCACAGGCGTCAACATGGGTGCTGTTACCATACGCCTGCTCCGGAGCCCCAATCTCAAGAGGGATCGTTGCACTGTCTTGGTGCTAACACGCCTAGTGGCCCCACTGTTCATTAGCTGTGTCAGTTGCCCCACAGTTACCTCTTCGGTTGCTCGAAACTGTCTGATTCGTCCATTCGCGGTACACCTTTACAAAGGCAGCACTAGAGCAGTTCACAAAGGTAGCCGTTTCTGAAATGCTGCCCCCCTCGGCCCGATAGCCAATGATCATCCCCTTTTGGAGGTCCGACAGGTCACTTGCTCTGCCCATGATGGCAACAATTGCTGTGATAACGGATGCTACTACATGTCTGCTGTTGTCAGCTTTTAATGATATGCAATGGTTTTTCATTTGCATACCATGGGACGTTCCAACATGTTCGAGGAGAGGTGGTCATATTAATGTGTCCCGACCCTATAAAAGAGTTGGCTATAAAGTATTGGCAGCTTAGAGGGAACCGCTATTATCCATGCGCTGATATTGTACGATGTCTTTCACATGTGTGTCAGAAGATGGTAAGATTGGGGGGCAATTACATTGGAGAAATTTAAGTCTGGGGCCTACCTAAAAAAGCCTAAACATTATAGTTGGCTTGGATACAAGTCCAAATTTTCAAATAGGAAGGGGGGTCATGTGATACATGAAATGCAAGTGGAATTTTCTGACAAACACAATAGTGTTGATATTTTTTATGTATCTCTATTCATTCTTGAGTAAATACAGATTTTTAGTTGGCCACCTTCACCACAGAGGCCACAACTGCTGGTTTCCAAATCAACCTAAGGAGCATTACGCTATGTCAGGTGTTCAATGTACAAGCCTTCAAATGATCCCAGAGGTAAAAATCCATTGGAGTCTAGTCCGAGATTTAGGGGGCCAGTCTACTGGTCCACGTCGGTCAATCTAACAATTGGGAAATTGCAGGTACAATTACTCTCTAACATCAGTGCCAAAACAGGGCGGAAGACAATCTTGTTCAGGGAATTCTGGGTAAGTCCCATCTTAATTGAACATCTGAGTCAGCGTGAAACA
This sequence comes from Rhysida immarginata, assembly GCA_023313115.1. NCBI lineage: Eukaryota > Metazoa > Arthropoda > Chilopoda > Scolopendromorpha > Scolopendridae > Rhysida > Rhysida immarginata. Next base: position 201,090 of record JAHWFO010012454.1, read on the forward strand.
CAGGTTCTCAGAGTGTTTGGTGAATGGTGCTTCAGATTTGAAACTGAACACATCCTTTAGGACATGGCATTTGTGACAATTTGTAATTTGTAAACCAGCCGTTGTGATGAACGTGGATGTTATGGCTGATAAAAAACTGCATTAACTCAAGAACGAATAAAGGTATGTAAAAAATAACAAAACCATTATATTTGTCAGGAATTTCCACATGCGTTTCATATATTACATGATCATTGAAAATATGCGTCTTCAAATGATAAATACCATATGCGTTTTATATCGGGATAGAGCCATGAAAAAGTTTGCAAAATATTCTGACGGAGACTATTAAGTAGAACTTAAAATTCACAACACCTTCGGCGTGCTCAAGATGACTCTTGTGAAAATCTGTCTAACTGTTCTCATGAGCTCACAAAATGTATGGATATTGGTGGGCCCTTTCCCTAGTTCCAATTTTGACAAAGCTTCGAGTAAGGATAAACATATCTTCCACACTATTAATCTCTCTGAAAATTCAACCCTCGTAATATGAGGAAAATGTAGTGTATAAGTATGAAGCCCGCAGAGAGCACAGCCAATCCATAAATTCTATTGATTTACTTGTTCAAAATTTCCCCCCGCAAGTTCTTTAAATCATGACAGGCTGTTGCAGCGTTCACAAAGTTTAAAAGTTGCAACAGCCGAATTAGAAATGTTGTTGAATTTAATTTTGCTGCTTTTTTCAGAGAGTGTGGGATTTTTTCCCCCAAATTGCAAGGCTTTTCGAGCGATTGACTTTTATCCGCCCGAACTTTCAATTATCAACAGATGTTTTGTTTTCCCTTCAGAAAAATATTGATTTCTTTCCACACTTGTGATTTCGATCCCCTGCTGCTTATCCAATTTCTATTTCTGTTCCCCTTTGACCGAAATGCTTTTGAAAGTCAAACCTGTGTCACTTTTCTTATCAGTATTTTCAACTCTTTCCGCAGTAGAAACTAGAACTTAAAGTCGTTAAAGCTTCCTAAAAGTTTAAAGTTTCTGATTGCCTCGATGATGTATAACGATTATACGAGTAATCTAATAAACTCACATAACAAACCTTTCCGGTAAACACTTAGCTTTCAAAACCGTCCCTTTATCTCGTCAAATTCGTTCTCTCTATCAAAAAACGTCATTTCAATAAGTCAATAATAGCGTAGTATCCAAGAAAAGGATATCAAGCGAACTAAATAACATTGGCAAAACCAGAAGCGGCGCTATTACTGAGGGTAAAAAGCAGGCTAATCCGAGACCATCCACTTGCTGTCAGGGATAATTAATATTATGATAATAAATAATAATCTATCTATCTATCTTCTATCTATCTATCTATATATATAAAGAAGGATGTTTGTGTGTGGGTGGGTGGATGGGTCTGTTTGTATGTTTTTTATACAAATCTACAGTTTTATTCCGATCTTGATAAAATTTCGCATACATGACCTTCAAAGCATGAGGAAGGTCACTGTCTACCTCAGATTTCGGAAAAATAATAAATATCAATAAAAAATCGATATTCATGGTTATAGCAAGGCATATTAATGAGAAATATCTCATGACCAACAGTGCAAGGCAAAGTTTGTGCAACAATAGGCCCATTGTGTTCGCATCAACAATGGTATCAACGCGCAATTCACCAATAACAATGAGCACAGAATGATGATGTAATGTTAAAGCAATCTTTCCAAGAATTATAACAATGAACATTAAATGATGATGTAATATGGATAAGTTTCAATTTGTAACAATGCATAGAATTCCTGTTATTCAGGCTTTTCTTAGAAAAGAGAATTCTTAGTACTTAACAATTTCTTGAAAATCTTTAAAAATGATCAGTAGCTGGAGATAATGAAGAGTTAGCAGACTATTGAGAAAGAGTGGAAAGACGACAGAGAAAGCACTCCTTTAGCTCCGTGCTGTATTGAGCAAATGGGAAGCAAGTAAATAGAAGAATTGGCGACCGCTAGACTACCCAAAGTGGTCAAAGGCCAAATTTTGCTTCAACACAACGACAGAAGAGTGGAAATTGCAACAACATCAAGTGTACATCTGAAGTAAGATTACCTGAGTAAGAAATTATTGGGGCGGTCCATCCATTGTGAGCCTTTAAAAAGATTTTTTTCGAATTTTCATTAAGAATTTTTACTGTATTAATTCTAAGCATTTTCATGTGTTTATTTTTAAGATATTGCAAAATTTAATTTAATTTTTTGAGATTGTTCTGTTTACATCCAAGTGTAATTATCCCGGGCAACGCCGAGTACCTTTGCTAGTAATAATAATAAAATATGTGAATTAACCCAACAGCAAATCAAAATTATTTCAATTGCTTAAAATTAAGAAATTAATACAAAATCCAGACAACTCGCTGGCGAATGTACACCATTTGTCATTCTTTTTCAACAATATGTATAACTTTCTTCAACAAATGCATATTTAATTTCATTTTTGGTTCAAAAATTAACAATCAATTTCAACAAGCATTCAATTTCAAATACGGAACTTTATTTTCAACAAACTGAAAAGCAAATTAAACAAAGGTAAATTCAATTTCATCCCATAACATTTATGCAACAAAAATGTCTTCTTTTGCCAAACATTTAGGAAGATGTGATAATGCATGTTGATTCCAATGGATGCAATTTTCTAGAGTAATATTTTCCAAGTAAATAAAACAAAATAGCCAGAAACTATACAATATCGGAATAAAAGGAAAACACAAATCCACAAAAAAAAAATTTTTTAATGACTCAGATGTACATTTCGGAATTCATAATTCCTTCATCAGTGAGTGATTTTACAGAACGAGAAGACCAGAATTTATAAGAAACTGAGGCGAATACAAGCCAATCAGAATTTATAAAGCCCATTAAATTGCCCTTGAAGAAGTACTTGATGGGTATTGTGAGGGACATTATGATGGTGATGAGATGTATAGTTTTCAATAATGTATTCACCTTTTATGGGCAATTTTACCGTATGTTAAATAGCACACCGATGGATATAGCGTTAGCCCCTTTTTGGCAAATCTTTTTATTAGGAAATTGGAAAACATAGCAGTCAGCACGTTTACCTATTTCCCATCGGTGTGGCATAGATATGTCGATGACATTTTCTGTATTTTTGACTCCAAAGAATCGGACTGTGTTGAATTTCTGACAGCCTTAAATGGGCTTTCCCCTGATATTAATTTTACCGTAGAGGAAGAACATGACAACTCACTTCCATTTCTAGGCCTCCGTATTATACAAGTTGGCGGTGGATTAGAGTTTGACGTATACAGAAAACCTAACTTTGTCCCCGCTTACATTAGATAGGACTCGAACCATTGTATACCACACAAACTAGCATTGTTCCACCATCAAATTAGACGGGCCTTGTTACTACCTTTGAATGATGTTGCCAGGGTAAAAGAATTTAGCTTAATCCGATCCTTTGCGAGGTTCCATGGGTTCAATGAAAAAATTGTAAACAAACTTGCTATAAAAATTAAAAAGCACATAAAACTTGACAAAGTCACCACTCTGGGTTGTAAGAAAAAGGAGGAGTTCAGAAAGGTGTTGGTTCTCCCTTTTAATGTTGCTCTAAACAAAGGGTTTAAGAAAATGTGCAGAGATTTCGAGTACAAACTTGTATATAAAAGCTCTAATACCACTAAGAATACTTTAAGCTCGATAAAAGACAGAATCCCAGTTTTGGATTGTTCAGGCGTTTATAAATTAAAATGTGCATCTTGTGACAGATTTTACTTGGGAAGTTCCATAATCTCACCCTTCATAATCACATTCCAAGGGAAATACACTGAACTAGAAAAGAAGCCTGATGTACCCACAAGGTTCATCCAAAGTATGAAAGAAAATTGCATCCTCTTGGTGGAGGAAAATTTGATTGACGATTGTCTGAACTAGGAGTATATTACATAGTAAGCCACAGAAAAAACGAAAGAATTTATGAAACCCAGTAATCTTGGAAAATTGACATCAAGGATATGTCTTGGATTACGATGCCTTTTTCTATGTAGAGAATGTTTTAGAATGCCAGAGACTAGATCATTATCATGATTTGCCATAATAGGCAGCACGGATTTCATGAGCTCTTGAACATATTTCCCGACATGGGTCATATCGAAATCATTATGAATGGAGTAATTGCGAGCAGTTCTTCTATCTAATTGTGCAATAGTCCTTAGGGTAATGTTCTGGAAAGTTTGGAGTTCCTTCCATCTTGTCTTGCAAATCGTAGCCCAGACGGGCATGCCATATAGCAAGATGACACGAACAATTATTTTGTATAACAGTAGTTTGCTATCAACACTGAGGGCACTGTTACGACCCAACAGAGCAATTAAGCTAAACTTTGCTTTTTTGGCCTTGTTCATCGCATAAGTCACATGCATATTCCATGATAGTTTTGAATCAATAACAACGCCAAGGTATCTATAATTATCAACCCATTCCAAGTATTTGCCATATAATTTTAAGGAGTCAACATTTCTCTTCTTCTTCTTAATGATAAACATTGCTTTGCATTTGTCGACATTCAGTTTTAATCGCCACTTGCTAAACCAGATTTCACATTCTTTAAGGGCTTTCTGCAAACGTGATACAACAACACTAGGCTGGCGTGCCCATGTCAGTATAGCAGCATCATCCGCATACAAATATAGCTTGCAGTAAGAGATTTCAGGGAAGTCACGTATATAGTAATTGAACAGAACTGGCCCCAGCACTGATCCTTGTGGGACACCGCCATTTATCTCACAGGTATCAGATAATTCATCTCCAACTCTGGCCTGAAATGACCTGTTGGACAGAAACGAGTGAACTAGACTAATTAAATCATGTGGGAAACCATCAGTTATCATTTTATAAATAAGGCCTTCATGCCATACCTGATCAAATGCTTTATGAACATCTAAGAAGATGACGCCGCAATACATCGAAAGATTAAGGGGAGTGTTAACATCCGCTATAAGTCTCCAAACTTGGAGCTGGCAAGAATGTTCCGCCCGAAAACCAAATTGTTCTGCACGGATGAGATTATTGGTTGTGCAGAAATCTAAGAATCTTGTGAGAATTGTTCTCTCCAAGACTTTGGATATAGAAGACAGCAAACTGATGGGCCTGTAGCTTACAGGGTTTGCAGGATTTTGACCAGGTTTAGGGATACTTAGGACAACAGACTGTTTCCATGTATCCGGAAAGTAACAGTTATCCCAACAGTCGTTTATAATTTTAGTGATATCACTAGTTACATTATGCGGTAAGTTTTTTAAGGCATTGTTATTGATAGTGTCTTAACCTGGTGCCTTCTTTTTCTTGAGTTTCTTAAAGCAATTTTGAATCTCAGCTACCTGTATTTTATGTTTGGCCACATGATAACTATTGTTGTAATACTTTGTTATGCTGCTTTCTACCATTTTGGATATTTCTAGTCCTTCTGGACGATCATCCTTTGGAGTCACAAATTGTTGTTTAAGTGAATCAGCAATAAGCTAAGTAATTTTTGACTAAGTAATTTCTTACTGTCTTTGTTGTTAGAATTTGGCTATTACATGCGGAGTATCTATTTTAAGCGGCCCTTGGTTTTTTGTTGTATATAGAGTTGTTTTAAAAAAGTTGGTTGGTTGCTCTATTTTCGTTGTTGTTTTCTATTTTGTTATAATCAAAAATTTTTTGATTGGTTGTTCTGTTCACTTGTTTGTTATCTGATTGGCTTGTATTCGCCTCAGTTTCTTATAAATTCTGGTCTTCTCGTTCTGTAAAATCACTCACTGATGAAGGAATTATGAATTCCGAAATGTACATCTGAGTCATTAAAAAATTTTTCTTTTTTTTGTGGATTTCTGTTTTCCTTTTATTCCGATATTGAATATTTTCCAAGCTTATTTCTCCTTGTTCGATTAGAAATTGGGCCCGAAATTTTTCCATAGTTATGTTTCTTTCTCTTGCTGCTTGCCTATTGAACATAATAACTTGGTTTTGGTACTCAGCTAAGCTTACTAAATAGAATTTTTAAATTTTGAAAAAAAAATGTTCTATAGGATTAAGAAATAGGCTATAAGGTGGTAAAAACGAATTTCAACATTTGCATCTTCTGCCAAAGCTCGAGCATGTGGTGGTGCATTATCCATAATTAAAACAACGGCTTCATCTTCTAAAATTGCTTGCAGGCTAGCGATAAAATCATGGAATCTTTCTTGAGTTAATGCTCCTCTTTGAAATTCATGGTAAATTAACCTATATCTTGCAGACATAGCAGCTATAAGATTTATATTTCTTACTCTTTGGCCTCCAACAACTCTGTGGCATCTAGATCCAATTTCAGAGCCCCCCTCATCTTCGTTGGGTATATACGAGGGTGGGCTGAAAAGTAATGCCTCCATGGCTGTAACTTTTTTATTTTTTAACCGATTTTCAAAATTCTTTTTGTATCTGATACTCGCATTTCTCCTCTATGTAATGCACTATTCACTTTTCGACATAGTCCCC
>JAHWFO010012454.1:242601-267646 GCA_023313115.1 Rhysida immarginata
TGTCCATTTCTTTCCTTTTGTTTTTTATTTTACCTCTCATCTCATTTGGAGGTGTGGTTTTTTTTTGGATTATGGATGCCGTTATCAAATTTTGATAACTGAATCCATATGTTTCGCAGTTTGAATTAAGCTATTGGAACTAGTTAATACTCCTTTCATGTTCATGGGGCAAGATGAGTTTATCTCACAAATTTAAAGGAGCTGTAATCAGTTCCCTAGACCCCAATTTTCTTTCTGCTATGTGCAGTATATCTAATTGTGGATGGAAACATATGAGTGTTGGTTTCTCAAACATACATTGATTGTTTTATGTTTGGGCCTCTAGTATTTCTGATGCCCTTTTCTTTCTTTGTGTACTGGTGGACAGTACTAATTCTTTGTATAGAAAAGAGGTGCTATTTAAGTATGCATTTCCACTTTGTCTAGCAATGACTTGTGTAGTCTGTTTTGTTTAGAAAGTGATGTATGTATTTTGTACTTGAATTTTATTTCGTGCATTGAGTAGTGTTCCGTTGATATCATTTTGTGTAAGCCATTTGTTTTTCAAGTTTCTTTTTATTTATTAACCAAATATCCCTTTTACTTTTGAGACTCATTAATAAATTCTTTTGTTGGGTCGTTTTTATGACCCACTGTTAAATTCAGTCTTTGAATTCTTATTAGGACCGATAGGTGCTTGTGGTTTCACAATGTGCCTCGGTCCGTCTGTCCGTCTGACTGTTGGTGCTCTAGCTTTCGAACGTCTCAGAATTTTCGACTTCCGCTTTCGCCATTCGACAACTTAGGGAAATCGGAAGACTGAGTTCGTTGGTGGAAAAAATCGGTGATCTACTTCCGGTTCAAAAGGTCAAAAAGGGACCACGTTTTTCACTATACAATTCCATGTATAAATGGCATGTGCAATGCCAAATGCTGTTCTCTCTTTGGCATTCCATAGCTAAAGCAGAGAAAAGGCTTGTGAATTAAGTGAAAACACGTGATGTCTTCTTTGATGTTCAATATCAGTCAGAACTGGTTCAAGGGTATGTGGTTTAGTGGAACCATTATGGTCCACCGGAAACTTTGAAATAACATGTCATGGTTGAATATTACCGTAAAATTAATGATAGTCAAAATAGGTTCAATGGTATGTGATTTCATGTAACCAGTATGGTTCAGTGAAAACATTCAAAGCTCAGATTTGGCATGTAAAATATCAAACAACTTGGAATGACGTGACATGAATGAATATAACATAAAATTAATTATTTTTGAAATTGGCTCAAACGCACCTGGTTTAATGGAACCATTCTGGTTCATTTTAAACTTGCAGTGCTAAGATACTGCAAGGACTATATCAAACAACTTGGAATGAGGTGACATAAATGAATATAACGTAAAATTAATGATAGTCGAAACTGGTTCAAAGGCACCTGGTATCGTGGAACCATTATGGTTCATTGGAACTTTCAATGCTAAAATATCGCATGTAATATATCAAACGGCTTGGAATGATGTGTCATGAATGAATATGACGTAAATTTAATGATAGTCGAAATTGGTTCCAAGGAAGCTGGTTTAGTGGACCCATTATGGTTCATTGGAACTTTCAGTGCTAAAATATGGCATGTAATATATCAAACGACTTGAAATGATGTGTCATGAATGAATATAATGTAAAATTAATGATAATCTAATTTGGTTCCATGGTTCATGTTTTAATGGTACCATTATGAAACCATTGGAAACTTTCAATGCTAAGATATGACATGTTATTACTTATACCTTATATTATCAATAGCTAACTTGCGTTAGGCAAATTTTAACAATAGCTAGTAGTTAATCATTCCTTCAATGGTACTTGCTTACGTAGAAAAGTTTTGCTTATAGTTTTTTGAAGAAAGAATTGACCCTTACATAGAAGGCTTTAACAATTAACGCTTATTTCATTAAATAGGAATGCTTACAAATTAAAGGATTCGTATATGTTCTAATCTATAGAGAATTGCTACTTTCTCCACATAACTTTTCAAGTAGTTTTATTCAGTTTGAACTATACATTTCCCTTAGAAGAACGCCTTGCTTAGCAACCACAGGCTTCCTTAGCAACCTCATCTAATTCGTAACAACGAAAGGTTTTTTTTCAAATCAAATGCTTTCCTTTTTGTTCTCGAATGCTTTAAAATCCTATCGGTCCTGGGCAGTTCGGTTGCCTGACTTGTTTTAATCAATTTTTTGGTCAAAACTTCTCTGGTTATTGCGGAAACACAGCGCCATCGTTTATCTTTAGATGCTGTATGACCTTTATCGATTAAAGCCAATAAAAACTAAATTAACGTACGCATTGTACATGCATGATCCAAGCACCTGTTGTTTATACAGAATCACATAGTTTCATCTAAAGAACAGAAAAAAGTTCAAATTTGTTGACAGTATAATAAGATAGTTAATTTATTCTACTGTATATATTTTGTCTATAGACTTATATGATTACTTGCTTACCTACTTTACAAAACCGCTTATAAATAAGGGTCGCACTGGCAGCAGCCCCATGAAGAATCTCCAGCGCTCACGATCTTCCGCCGTCAGGAGCATGTCCTCAATGGTAATACCCAAGCGACTGGGAATCAAATTCTCCATGTAATCTAAGCACCTGGTTCTAGGCCGACCCCTGGTCTCTTACCCACCGGCTAGGAAAATCGCAATTACCTACGGAAACCTGTTTGCGGCATCCGTATCATGTGGCCATACAAGCACAACTGATAGTCAAATACGGAGAAGTAGCGGCTCAACACTTTATGACTCCGATACTGTTCTGCTGTAAAATCTATCTATAGGTTAACTACTGCCACACAACTCGGGATCTCATTTCGGGTGCTTGCCCGCGATCGCACTCTGTCGGTCATTACCCAAGAGAGAATGGTGACAAAGATAGATTGAAAACAGAGAGCTTGGCTTTGTTTCCCACCTCACCTTTCGTTACCACGGATTGCCACAATTTGCGCTTGATTTATAAAATACTTAATTTGTTTTACAAAAGTTAGCCTTTGCTTTATAATCTTTCTAAAAATTTTAGTGGTCGTAAATTTTGACAAACGTTGTTGGAATTAAGACCAAATTTTGAACTCGTTTATACCTTCATACTGTGAGGTTATAATTGAAGTCAATCTTTGGAATGAAGCGGGTCCACTTATTTGGCTTATATAGAAAGGAAAAACCTCTGAGCAGAAAAAAAATCCAAATACAGTACTATCAAGAATATAACCCGTGGGTTTATTTTTTGCATAAAAGAAAGTGTTCGTTCTGCACACAGGTTGATTAATCTATCGCTAACAAGAAATTACCCCCCAACCCCCGAGGACGGTATAGGAAAGTATCCGAAACTCCGAGTTCAATTTCCAGTTATATCACTTTGTCCCCGCTAACTTCTACCCGCTTGGGCAAATCAAAACCAAACTAAATAGTGAAGTAGGACATGTTATAAGAGAATAATGAAGATTGAAAAGTATAAGATAGTTAAGATTTGTCCAATTATAATGTAGATGGTATTTCAACAAGTTGTGTTCTAGAGTAAGCATTTCATGTTAAAAACAATTGAAAACATGAACTGAACGGAGGCACAGACAGGTATTACAAAACCAACAAGTGCTCCAATAGTTAATAATGCGTGTTACTTTTCAAAATATCTAATTTTGTTTTTGTTCATTTGGGTTAAAGAAATAGCATAACCCTTAAATAAGATAACATTATCCTAATTCTATTCTAATCAGAGTTACAAAAACGAACGATAATATACACTGAGTGAGCATATTATTCTGACCACCCTGTCAGTATCTCGTTGGGCCACCTTTTGCCTTTAATACTGCGGGATGTTGGAAGGTGGTGGCAGGAATCTGACACCATGCCTGATGGATAGCACTGTCTAGTTGTGCTAGATTGGATGGTGGTGGATCCAGCCGTCTGATGGTTCGTTCGACTTCGTCCCACAAATGCTCAATTGGAGTGAGAACTGGGGAATGTGGGGGCCACCGAAGTAAGGTAAAGTCCCCCTCATGTTCCTGGAACCACTCCTGCACAATACGAGCTCTGTGGCATGGCGCATTGTCTTGCTGGACATAGCCATCTCCATCGAGGTACGCCATCAACATGATAGGGTTGATTTGATCGGCGACAATACGGAGGTATGCTGTGCCATCCAAACGTTGTATTAACGGACCCAGCGCATGCCAGGAAAACAATCCCCAGACCATAATACTGCCCGCACCGGCCTGAAGGGTTGTACTCATGCATGCGGGGTCCATGCTATCGTGATGTTTCCGCCAGATTCTCACGCAGCCGTCTGCATGATGTAACTGGAATCGTGAATCGTCAGACCAAATGATTTTTTTCCACTGCTCGATAGTCCAGTCCTTGTGCTCCTGAGCGAATTGGAGTCGTTTCCGCTTGTTGGCTGCAGAGAGCAAAGGTGTGCGAACAGGTCTTCAGCTTCTGTATCCCATGCGATGCTGTGTGCGGCGGACAGTGCATTCAGAGACCGTTTTGGAGGACCCCTGATTAAGGTCAGCGGTGATTAGATGCACAGTTGCCCATCTGTTATCCTTTACCAGTCGTGACAGTCTCCGTTCGGTCCGATCATCAACCATCCGCGGGCGGCCACAACGCGAACGTTCAGACCCCGTCTTCCGGCTAACCGTCCAGTCTTTAAATACTTTAACGATGGCTGCTCTGGAGCACCCTACATATGCTGCTGTTTTGCTGATAATCGCTCCATAGCTCCGAGCACCTACAATCATCCCGTGTTCGAAGATCGTTAAATCGCGTCGTTTACCCATAGTTGAAGAATGGAACACGTCTACTGTTGTCGACGACACTCAGCTTCCCTTTTTATATTGGTCCGGCTCGCTAGCAGCATTGTGGCGACGTCCGTGCGCGCATTTGCATAAACATGTCAGGTGTCATAATAATATGCTCACTCCCCATAAAATAATGTTTTTACATTATTTATGATAAAAGGATTTTAATTTAGAGACTCTGGTGACCCTTTAACTTATCAGTAAGAAACATCATTCCTATTGACCCGCTCTGAAATTAATCAACATTAAGTAGAGACAGAAAGAAATAAAATATGTTTATTGACTGACAAACATTAACAGAAACTTTTCTAATGGATTTCATATACAACATATGATAACATTTGAATAATCATTGTTTGTAAGAAGGAAAATAGCTTAGAACCATATAAGCTTCTATCGCCATCTAGTGGCTCGAATTTTTAATTGCGGTCTACTAGAAAGTCATTCGATTTTGTAAACATTAAGGCATATCCAACTTCAAAATTTTATCCCATTTGAAATAAAAAATATTGAATTTAGGAGTTCTTTTTTTCAATGGGTTTCATATTGAGGTTATCTAGGTTATCTCGAAAGAAAAGCATAGCGCCGATTATTTGATTGTATAATAAAGCAAGGAATTGATAACACTTTTGTACCAATTCATAAAATTTCAAGCAGGCACCAAATATTTATAAATACATTGCAAAATTCCAATGAACTGCATGTTAAGACGATCCTTTGTTAACATTTGATCCTGCTGAAGTGTTGACAAAGACGAGGCTTATAGCTCTTTTCTACAAATGGATAGCGGACCTTTTCACTCATTGGGGAAATTCAATATCTGTATTGAAAGATTATCATTTCTGTTTGCAGATGCGCTGGAATATACCCGGAAGACAGAGACGTAAGTTTCGTTACTGTGGAAAAGGAAGTTTCGCTACTTTATGATAACATTAAAATTTTATTGATACTCAATAATGCGTATTCTACAACTCCACTCTAGTAGTTGCTCTTAGCTTCGCAGCAAGCTATCATGCTGTGCCCTGTCTGTATCTTCTGGCAGTTACGGATATACACAGGATTTTATCGAAACTTTATCTTGTTAGGGAATTGTCGGAACTTTCATCTGAATTTTAACGCGCACTTTGCTCAGTCATATGGCTGTGATATTAGCGCCAAACCCCCCTCAAAGATAAGCATTTTAACAACATATGCGGGATTGGCGCTCAAAGTACTTTTTCCTTATTTTCTGAGTACATATTAATAACAAAATCCACATGCACTATTAATCTTTATATGAAATATGATAAAGAACAATGCTATTAAGTTCTCTTTTGAACAAGAGTTTGCGGGCAAAGGTGAAATTCTCTTATCTGTTGGTCATTGCCACACTTTCCCTATGATTAAGTCTTTAAATTTCTAAAAAAAAACTTTCATTGTGTAACACCAAATGATACAGTTAAGATGATACAGCTATGCGTTTAAATTCAGAGTCAATGCAACGTTTACTATCCTCTGACTTATGTAGAGGCTATTATTTGAGCTATTTGGCTTAGATTAAAAATTTTATTTAAAATTCCTCCCCAGTTTATTTAAAATTCCTCCACATTTTTTAAGATCCAAAATTGCTGTACATTTAGAATTTTTGGAAACGTCAATAAACACTTTTCATCTCCAACTGAACGTTGAAAAAAGTTCCATGAACCTCGGGTAATCGCTAAACTTAAGTAATTTCTCTCAAAACACAAACTAAATGCCCGAAATCAAAATCGATAGGACTAAAGACTAAACGGGAAGAATGATTTAGCACCATTCATGCCCGAAACACTCTTATAAATATCGGGATATATAGAGGCCACTGAGGAACTTTAACGTTTTTTTCTTTAAACCATTTTATTGTAGAGCACGATTTGTAAACTACAGCTATACAGGGTGTTTTTGAATTGAGTACAGACTTTTTGGGAGATGATAGAAGAGGTCCTTAGAAGTATTTTTTGTCATATGAACATGGGGTCCCCGCAGCTTCGTTTACTTACAATACTGCATTGAACAATCAAATGATACCGGGACGCAGTGTGCGTTGGTAGGCCTAGATTATTTTATTTTTAACAATTAACACAAGCAATCTACTGTATGACTTTTACAGTAATTGTTCGAAATGACCGCCATTTGCTTCATGATATTAAACAAAAATTACAAATTGATCTCTAAGTCCAATTGCAGTTTAGCCCTATATAAAAAATAATTTCTAACGGCTATAATTTAAAATAGTTGGAAAATTTTTTTCATAAGATCATAAGAACGCGCACAGCAAATTTGTAGTGAAGCAATATGGCGCGCTTGGCTTCATCGAAGAGGCGTATTCTAGCGATCTATTTACTATACAGGGTCTTTTTGAATTGAGTACAGATTTTTTGGGAGATGATAGGTTCTTAGAAGTATTTTTTGTCATATGAACATGGGGTCCCCGCAGCTTCGTTTACTTACAATACTGCATTGAACAATCAAATGACACCGGGACGCAGTGTGCATTGGTAGGCCTAGATTATTTTATTTTTAACAATTAACACAAGCAATCTACTGTAATAACTTTTAAAGTGATTGTTTGCAAAGAAATTTCAAGGTGCACGTGCTTGTTTGTTGAAAAGTCTTAGGACAAACTTCGTCAAGGAGATTCCATGGTATCCAACCCCTTTGTAAAATACGATTAGTCCATATGTAAATGAACTAATCGCATTCTGGGAAAGCAGTAGGTAAAGATTTGTTTTAAAAAGTTCACTTGATGTACTTTTTACATGTGTAAAGTTAAACAAACAGTACGAATCGTTTTACATGGAATGATTATGCAGACATGCATCTGTGTCTCGGTTCTGCAGTTACCATGGATTGTGCAAGGCGTTTGTATGCTGAACGTTATCCCAACAGAATTCTTCCCAATTCACGAACATTTGGTGCAGTAGATCGTCGTCTAAGAGAAACAGGCGCATTCGCTCATGATAATCATCAGCGTGGACGTCGTCGTTGGTTACGCTCCACTGAATGGGGAAGTTGCATGAAAATTTTAAATTATTGTTTTCTACAGTATTCGTTATCAATATCAATGAACAGTAATTCGTTTGTAAAAAAAATTTATAGTTATTTTTTAAAAAAATGTTAAAGTTGACACCACAAGAAAACGGTACGTCATAGTCTGTAAGTAATATGATGTCACTTGCCTGATCCTCACTATCGTCGACAATGGTTAAAGCTGACAGCCAACAATGCTTAATCATCAGATCGAGCTTCACGTACACATAAAATCATTGCGTTTGATGGAAAGTGACGTCAGATATCGTTTTCGTTGGGAGGTGTGGTTTCATGTTTTTAGCTCTAATTTTAATTGGTTTCTTTAATATTTCTAATAAATTTAACAACGATTTCGTACTAAGCATAACATAATCTGTATGAAACAGTGCTTTAATTTGTAAAAAAAATTCCATGCAACTTCCCCATTAGAGGATGAAGTTTTGGAAAGGTTTAACCGAAATCCATCGACAAATACTCGTGCGGTCGGAGCTGCTTTGAATACTAGTCATACCACTTACATGTCAACCTGCAACATCCGTTCAAGCTTCGAAAGGTGCAGGAATTATGTCCCATCCGTGCTTTCGCGGAATGGTTTATGCAGCAACAGAATAGGATTCCAGACTTTCCTTCCATGGTTTTGTGGAAAGATGAGGCAACGTTTACGCGAGGGAATGTTAAATAGCTACAATAGTCATCTCTGGTCTCATGTCAACCCATGTGCAACACATGTTAACAGTTTTCAGCATCGTTTTTCGTTGAATATTTTTAGCTGGCATGATTCACAATGTCCTGATTGGGCCATATCTCCTACCATGCCGTCTTAACGGGCAAACATACCTTGGTTTCCTGAAGGAGGAGCTCCCTGGTCTTCTTGAAGATGTTCCACTAATGACCAGACATTTGATGTGGTTTCAACAGGACGGCGCACCTTCGCATTACACAAGAGCAGTTAGAGATTACCTAAATGAGACATATCCTGGTCGTTGGATTGGTCGAGGCGGACCAGTTGCTTGGCCACCGAGATCGCCAGATCTCACACCGATGGATTTTTTTATGGGGAAGCATAAAATCAATGGTGTACTCCGAACCCGTAGATACCGAAGAAGAATTGGCGGCTCGTGTTGTCGCGGCAGCAGGTGACATCAGCGACCGTGCAAAGGCGTTGCGAATTGTGCTATGAAGCAAATGGCGGTCATTTCGAACAATTAATGTAAAAGTCATACAGTCGATTGCTTGTGTTAATTGTTAAAAATAAAATAATCTAGGCCTACCAATGCACACTGCGTCCCGGTGTCATTTGATTGTTCAATGCAGTATTGTAAACGGAGCTGCGGGGACCCCGTGTTCATATGACAAAAAATACTTCTAAGGACCTCTTCTATCATCTCCCAAAAATCTGTACTCAATTCAAAACACCTTGTATATCCGGTTTTTAGTGTTGATGATTGATTCGCATGTAAATAAATATTGCTCGAACATCACTTGATATTTAATATAGTTGATTCGTCAATCAATGAACTATACAGGGGGAGGTATTTATCTTGAGACAACCGAACATCTCGATAACTAAGCATTGTACGAAAAAATGTCGAAAATCAAAAGTGAATTATTTCGCGGGGGAAATTCATTACTTAAAAAATTACCCCCTCCCATCTTGTATATGTAAAATAGCATATCCTATTTTAAATGGTATATTCAGATTGTACACAATATTCGAGAAATGTTTTATTCTTGGTGTTCTTTCATTTGATCCAATCGTTTAAGAGATAGAGGCCCTGAAATTTTGGAACTTGTAAGGTTTTGAACCGAATTTTATCGATGAAGACAAAGAGATAGAGAGTGGGTCTTACAGACATTCATATTCTACTTTTTAATGGTCTTTAAGAATCCGAAGTCAGAATTTCAAAAATCCAATATTTTTCAATACACACAGACTATGCCTCCATAGGACTGCTGCTTGTGCACTAAAAACTTTTGAATTTTTGAAATTCTGATTTCGGATTCTTAAAGACCATCAAAAATAGAAAAGGAATGTCTGCAGATCCACTCTCTATCCCTTTGTCTTCATCGATAAAATTGGGTTCAAAACTTTAAAAGTTCCACACTTTCAGGGCCTCTATCTTCTAAATGGTTGGTTCAATTGAAAAAACACCAAGAATAAATCATTTCTCGAATATTGTGTGCAATCTAAATATACCATTAAAAATAGGGCTTCCTATTTAAGATTTCAAAGTCACCCTACACCCCCCCCCAGCACCCTAACAGGGGGGGGGGGTTAATTTATTAACTAATGAATTTCCCCCGCGAAATAATTCACTTTTGATTTTGGAAATTTTTTCGTACAATGTTTAGTTTCCGAGATATTTAGTTGTCTCAAGAAAAATGCCTCACCTTGTATAATTCTGATTTATCTCGTTTTGCAAGTGGTCTCCAAACCATAAATTATCCCCCCCCCTGTTCCTTGTGCAAGTTTTCAAAACCATTTAATATTCATTCCGAATGTCATGCAAGTAATAACGTAAACAGCAGGGTCGTCAAAGGTTAATTTTTTTTTTCACTGAACACCATGGCGTCCCAGAATTTAGCATCGACAGGATATTCGCGAGTCAACGCAGTTCTGGCATCCTTATGACGCTTGGTCAGGAATTATTCTTGAAGAATTTTATTGTATAACATTTACTTAGTATTCACTTAAGAGTTCTCTTAAAACTTGCAAATGTAAGTCTTTCACAGTCACTTTAAGTATTGCTTTTGCCTTGCAGATTTTACGATGTTTCTTCTGTCTTGAGAATTAAGTTTTGATGGTCGCTTTTTTGGGATTTCTTTACATATTCGTATCGTTTCTGAAGAAATGGCTGTATCATAACTTAAGTGATATGCAAGAATGAGCCATCTAACTAGATTTTACGTATAAATGAAAGTAGCTCTCCTCATAGGTAATTAAAAATCGGCATATTCTTTTTTATGTAATGTCACACTAATTTTGTATTTTTTTTTTGGAAATATCTTTTCTGCTTAAACAAATAATAAGACGGTTAATTTATTTTTCTATACAGGGTGTTTTGGATCTGGCTGCACAAATATATTTTTCTATACAGGGGTATAGGTGAAACATACTGAACATTGTTTACCAAAGTACGGACAATCAAAAAAGTCAAAAACATTAATTGGACCGATACCCAGACAGGAATACACACGTCAGGAAAGCAACATGTGACAACAACAATAATGCGTGATATTTTTCAAAAAATCTATTTTTGCTCTTGTTCATTTGGGTTAAAACAGTTTCAAAACCCTTAACTAAGATGAAGTTTCTTAATTCCATCTTAACCAGAATCACAAAAACTCACGACAATATATTATCTACAAGCACTACACAAAACTGAAAACTTTCGAGGATCCTTAAAAGCTATTTTTCCATGTTTATAGAATATTAATTTAAAATGTCCGGCGACCCCTCCTCTTAAAGTAAGAAACATCATTCCATTGAGCCCGCTGCAATTAATCAACATTAAATATAGGCAGAAAAGCATACAAAATGTCCTTGGATCGAAAAACCATTAAAAGAAACTTCTCTCGTAGATTTCATAAACAAATTATGATAACATTTGAATAATCGCTGTTTGTAATTAAGGAAATTAGCTTCGAATAATATAAGCGGAAACTCTCACGGAAATACAAATTCTGCTAGGAGACAGCGCTTAAATAAAATCTTTTAAACATTCCAAGGAGGAGCTTTAGCAGTGAAGCAGAAATACATTTATACATTTATTAAAAAGAAATTAATCCCTTCTCCCCGAGTAGGGTTAGGCAAGTAGCAGATCCTGCAGTCATCTATTTTTACCCTTTTATCTGGACTTATTACCTCTTCCCAAGCTTTTTAATCAATAAATTATTTTTCTCGAACGTAATATATAGAAAATGTAAAAAAAGCTCGTGTTTTCTTTCCTTTCTCATTATTTCTGAACGTATGATATATCACATGACATATGTTGCCATAGTTCTAAAGACCAAGTGACTGCCACCCCCGCAAATCCGATCCCACTTGAACAATTGGGCATACACTTCATAATAATGTAGATCTTGCCTAGAGGAATCTGGATACTGGATTTTACGCCTTTACGTATCTAAATAGCACATAGAAATGTTGCCCTCTCTGAATCCCACCTCCGTAATTCCGACTCCCGTATACCAATCAAAAACAAACTAACTAGTGCAAATGGACATGCCCATAATAAGCTATATTCCGAATTTCACCCTTCTTCCTCAAAAAAATGTAGAAATTATGAAGGGGACGGACTGACATTATAAACCCAATAAATAGCTCCAATCTTATTCTACTTACGAGGAACAGTCAAATGAAAACCGGAAATATTTTTTTTACAGCTCTTTTATCACAGACAGAGTTGGTACACTATTTTTCAATGTAGTCCCCATCTTTTCGATACATTTCCGCCACCGAGTCGGGAAGACATGGATACCTCGGGGAAAAAAAATCTTCATATAATGGAGATCTTGCTTATAGGAATCTGCATACCGAATTTCACTCCTTTATATGCATAAATACACCTAGACCTTTGGTCCCCTCTAATTTTCACCTTCAGAACTCCGACCTTAGTGGGGTAATCAAAACCAAACTAAATAGTGAAGATGCACATGCCAATAGTAAGCTACATTCTGAATTTCAACCTTCTACCTCAAAAAATGTAGAAATGATGAAGGGTGATTCAAATCGTGTGTAAAATAAAACCAATAAGTAGCTCCATTTTTCCGCTACTTAATAAGCTTATAGATTATGAGCACTTGAGCAATCGTGCGTCGACAAAGCGATTTCACGTGCGCGCGCCGATGTCAATAATGCTTAAAAGATGAACAGAAGATAACAATATATTCCTTCTTGAAAAATCGATTGCTATATGACATGCCAGTATCTTTGAATTCTTTACACTCACTGCTTTATCACGTGGATTCGACTTGAAGGGGGTCCACGAAAAATTCTGAAAAGTTGATACGGCCGAGATGAGACTTTGATGGTCATATTTCTGAAAACAGAATTTGAAAAAATTAATCCGTTTTCAAGTTATCGTGCAAACGGCGGCCGGATAAACGTACAGACCAAGGGCGCATTCTTATAAGTAGCTTTTATGCTAAAGCTCCTAATAAAGGTTTTTTTTTTCAAAGGGCATTAGGCTGTGGTTATCCCGGTTGTCACGAAAGAAAAGCATAGCGCCGATCATTTGATTGTACAGGGTGATTCGAAAGTCCCCGAACTTCAAATTTAACACTTATTTGCTGCAAAACCGTAGAAGATATCCGAGTATTGCTGCTTGCTTTAAGTGTGTGTAATCTTAGGAACGCGCTGTGCACGAGAGCACCACATGATATAACGGTTTCGCTAGCGCGGGCGAATAGTTACGTTCAGTCGGTAATGGTTCTCACGCAAGAACAGAGTGCTATTCTTATAAGTTTATTTTGCGGAAAAACCTTACCTACGTTGCATTCAGCGTTTTCAAAGAAAATTTTCTGATGCTCCTATAATCTACCAGGGGAAAAACTGTAAGATCTTGTATACCCGTTTCAGAAGATAGGTAATGTACACTGAGTTAGCAAAACTCATGGGATAGTTACTTAATATCTGGTCGGGCCACCTCTGGCCCTGTGGACTGCAGCAATACGGCGTGGTAGTGAGTCTGCAAGTCCCTGGTACACTTCTGGAGGTAGTTGACACCAGATAGTCTGCAGAGCCGAAGATAGTTGCTGCCCGTTCGTGGGCGGATTATCCAGTGCCCGGAGCTTGACTTCAACAGCATCCCAGATATGCTCGATGGGATTCATGTCAGGGCTCCGAGCTGGCCAGCTCAGTCGTTGGACCTCTCCTGCATGCTCCTCGAACCATTCGCGGACGACATTGGAGCGATGTGGTGGAGCATTGTCATCTTGAAAGACTGCTACTTCGTCAGGGTGTTGAAATGTCAAAAACGGGTGCAGATGGTCTCCGATGAGTTGACGATACCATGGACCATTCAACGTTTGGTCCAGGATAACCAGAGGGCCCATTCCAAACCAGGAAAATGCACCCCAGACCATCACTGACGCCCCACCACACTGCACCACCACCTGTTGGCATGCGGGATCCACCGTTTCGTGAGGTCTGCGCCACACACGGTGCCTCCCATCAGCGTGGTACAGTTGATATCGTGACTCATCTGACCATATGACGTTACGCCACTGTTGCAGAGTCCAACCAAGATGGTTGGTGGCAAATGCACGCCGGAGTGTCCGATGACGCTGGGTAAGCCAAACCCGACGGGCATGCAGGGCGACGTGTAGGGCGACGGCTGCCAAACCCGAGGGCATGCAGATTCCGACGGATTGTCCACCGAGAGATGTTTCTAGTGCGGCCAGTATTGAACTGGTCTTGATTTGCTGCACTGTTGCGCTCCTGTCTCTCTGAATCATTCGTCCCAGGTGTCGCCGGTCACGATCATTCAGGGCAGCTGGACGCCCCGTATGGTGTCTGTTGTGGACTGTGATGCCTTCATCCAGCCATTCCCGATACACCCTGGAGACAGTTGAGCGGGGAAAGCCAAATTCCTGCACCACTGCCGAAATGGAATATCCCATGCGTCGGCCACCTACTATCATACCTCGTTCAAAAGACGTCAACTCGCGACGACGCGCCATTTCTGAATAATCACTTATCCAAGCTCTTTCCACAACGTCTAATGGTCCATTCTCAGAATCCGTTGCCCCTGTGAATTCGGAGCCATGCCTATCAATCAATGTGCTTGCTATCCCATGAGTTTTGCTAACTCAGTGTACATTATAAGCCAAAAGGTGCCCGACGGGCCGTGGTGACGACCACGTTTCTGAAGAAAATACAAGATCCCTGCAGCACTTTCCGCGGAAGTCACTTCAAGAGTAGGTGGCTCGTATTCAGCCTGCTAGAAGACTACTAAACGTTTAAAGCTACGGCCGTGCAAGAGCTTCGTTCTTTGGATTCGGAAAAACACTTTACTTACTGCTAATGTTTTAAGAGTTTAAGCGCAAAAGTTTTACTCCATGATGATGGACTCTGTTCTTCGATGAGAACTTTGAGTCTCGCGTTATGCAGCGCATTCCAAAGGTCACACGCAACTGCCCCAAGCAGCAATATTCGAGCATCTTTTATGGATTTGCACTATGTACGTTTTAAACTTGGAGTTCGGGGACTTTCGAATCACCCTGTATAAAAAAGTAAGCAATGGATAATATTTTTGTAACAATTCATATAATTTCTTCGAGGCACCAAATTCTTTACAAATACATTTCAATATCATATAATTTGCTTCAGCTTCTGGCATTAGATGTATCTCACAGATATCCAATAAATTGCATATTAAGACGATCCTTTCTTAACGTTTGACATTGCTGAATTTTTGACAAAACCTGACTTATAGCTCTTTTCTACAAATAGAGAGTGGGTCATTTCTCTCATTGTGGAAATTCAATTTCTGTATCGAAAAATTATTGTTTCTGTTTGCACATGCACCGAAATAGAACCAGAAGAACAGAAAGTCAGATTTCGCTACTTGAGAAATGGTAGACCCTTTTATGATTAAGCTTTTAAGAATATTCAGTATTGCGTATTCTACAATTCCGCTCCGGTTGTTGCTATAAGGTAGTGTCACAAAATTTGGAGTGAAATGGAATGAGCTCCATCAAAATCCCAGTTTGTGAAGGAGAGGGCAAGAGAACGAAGGATAGAAAAATAAGCAGACGACAAGAGCTATGAGAAGTCCGAATGGGAGAGCGCCTTGCGTCTTGAAAGAAAAGAGTAAAGGAGGTAGAAAGCAAGGTTGTTAAAGAGAAGGTGGCCTCTATCGGGGTGATTGATGGTCATTAGCTGCTGACGTGTGACGTCAACTGGAAGGTTGGAGCAGACGAACGCCATAGAAAACAATAGGAAATAGCAGGGGGGGCCCTTATTTTCCACCTATTTCTACTATCTATCACCAATATAAATGGAAAAAAAAGAAACATACCAAGGTTTTATATAAATAATTTATTGGAATAATATGTGTTTAAAGTTCAGAGATTGCAAATAACAGGCCTATTAATATACATTTAGAACTAAAATACAAAAGCAAATACTGCAACAGCGAGGCCACCTCGTCAAAGCAATTCTTCAGCGATTAACCTTTTACAGTATTCAGTCATTTAGCATTAAGTGCTAGTACAGCATTAAAACATCTGCCGATAAATGTATAATTGTAAAAGTATGATAGGAAGAAAAAAAAAGTAATGCCTACATACCCGATTGCTTTCTGTCTGAGTCTGACCGAACACTTTCGTTTTGCTCATATTACAATTTGAGAGCGAAAGTGTATCCCACCTCGTCGTTTTTCCCAACGTGGTTTACAGAGTCTTCAAATGAATCTGAAGCCACTGAACAGTTTTAATTATCTGGTACGAGTGAAGGAGGTGAAGATGAAAGTTATGTGTACATTTTATTTTCTAAACTTCTCTCTCAGGTTTCAAATTTTCTCTTAACTTTCGATTTTCTCGTAGTGCAATCTGTTGGATTTTTGCGTTTTAACGTTCGTTTCAAGAGCAGATCTCCTGCTTGTTACGAGTGTGCTCTTTTTCATTATAAGAAGGGGTGGGGGGTTTGCTCATTTAATGAAATTTTGCTCGTATCTATTGCCATGAGAAGAATAAATGCATGGAAATATAATAAATCCACTCTAGATTATAATATTGGACTAAAAATAATAAATAATTGCGATTATTATTAGCAAAAGCACATGGAACTCCAGCTATCTCAGCTTTGTTATGTTAAAAGGGACGGATCGCCTGCCAGGTGACGTCACAATCCCAGAAGGCAATAGTGCGAGTGCTTTTGAGAGAAATCGGCCGATAGAGGCCACCTACTTTTTAAAAATCTTGGGTAGAAAGAGAAGACAGGAGATTGGCGCAATAGCAGGCGTTAGAGAAGAGACGGGCAAGAAATGGATGACAGGAGATAGGAGAGGTCCAGAGGAGAGAGCGCCGTGCGTCTCGAAAGATAAAGCGTCGTATGCTAAGGGAAAAAGTCAGAAAAGATTTGGAGAGAGAAGGAAGGAGATTGGTCAGATAACGGTGATTAGAAGAGAGACGAAGAAAGAGCAAATATGAAAGCGAGAGAGACAGAGAGAGAGAGAGAGAGACACGGGAAGAGCAAGTCGAGATTTCGATGAGGAAGGTTGAAATAACGGAGTAGTCGTGTCCTGGCTATCTTCCCGGGGACTCGGAGCCAAGAGTTTCTTCTAAGCGGGCATGCGAGCAGCAGGTTAGGCTTTTCAATTTATTTCAAGATAATAAAGCCACGAGTAAACCTCGCTGCCGCGTGTTCCGCGGGAAACGAGAAGTACGAGAAGTTCCGCGTGTTCCCCTTGTGGTTCCCGCGTATTAGCCTCCCGGGAACCACAAGGGGAAGTTCAGTCGTTCAGTCGAGGGCACGAGCTGTTATCCTTGGAGATGCAAATTTGACAGGCGAAAATGCGTCGTTAGGTTCGGCTGTCAAACTTCCTATACTTTCAGCCAGTGAGAAGTCCGAATACGACATTGGTTCGGAAAAGACTGCTGAGGCGTGGGAGAAAGAGCAGGAGAGCGATAATACGTCGTTAAGCCTAAACGTCAAAGTAGCTGTGCCCTCGCTATATGCAGAGGCACACATATACGGGCATCTTCCTACATTGGAGGCGTCGTTAGTAACGAGCGAGGAGGCGGTAAAAAAGGAGAGACCACCTTTACCTTGGGATGAAAGAGGTGCTCTCGAAGACACGAAGGAGGAAGACGAACAGGATAGCAGCATCGGTCTGCGTCTCATTCCTGTTTTGGAACAGGAGAATTTTCTGGTGAAAAGAGACAGCAGCGTACAGTGTGTTCAACTATTATAAGACACCCTCATTCTTTGCTGTAAAGCCTTAATGAGTGAATAGTTTACAATAATATTTGTCCCCATGAAAACGAGCAACAAAAGAAACATAAAATTAGACATTTTTTATTATAATATGCATTTATTTTGTCAACATTTAATAATGCATCAAAATGAACTGTTCAAAAATTATAAGACACGTACAGAGATTGAATGCATAGTGTTAACATACCAGTTTGTTTTGAAGTCTAATATTTTGTGTGATTACCCCTGTTCCGGATAACCTCAAACACGCGAGTTTTCATTGATTGGAGAAGACTGTCAAGGAAATCTTGACTGATATTGTTCTATTCACGTATGATCGAAGCTTCCAATTCTTGTTTGCTGACATATTGTCTTCCATGCTTGTACACAGATCTAGACAATTTACCCCACACATTCTCCATAGGATTCAAGTCCGGACTTTTTGATGGCCAATACAAAAGACGGACTTTCTTGGCTGTGAACCATGCCTTAGTGGAGGCAGATGTATGAATGCTGGCATTATCTTGCTGATATATCCAGCCTCGTCCACCAATTTGCTGTGCTCTAGGAATCATATAGTGTGACAACAGTTCCTGATATGTTTTTGAGTCCATGGTTGAACGGATGAACATAATTTCAGACTTGCCTTTACCACCAAATGCCCCCCATACCATCACTGATCCACCACCTGAGCATAATGAAAACTAAATGCGATGTCATTAATATGATCATACTGAATTACATGTAATGGATAATTTGCACTTACCAGATTGCCTCTTGCTTAGGATTTCCTCATTCTTACGGACGTCATACCAATAGTACGAGCATCCATCTGGCCCATCCAGATTGAATTTTTTCTCATCTGAGAAAATCACTTTCAGCCACTCCTTGTTCCATGTTTGGTGTTCCTTAGCAAATTCTAAGCGCTTCTCTTTATGCATACACGTCAAAACTGGCTTTTTCTTCCTCTTCACCCATTTCTCATTCTTATTCTTTGATATAACATTAAGTATTGTGCTCAGAGAGACTTGTACTGGAATGGACCGTTGTATTTCCCTTAAAGAGTATTCGCCACTGGTTAACTTTCGAACAATGTCCCTTTTATTTCTAGGAATTAGGAGAGGTTTGCGTCCTCTATGATGGTTTTTAGTCCCATAATTGTGTTTTAATTTCAAATAATTTCGAACGACACACCTGGACCTTTGAATTTTACGAGATATGGCAGTCAATGATAGTTTTTGATCGTAAAGTGAGTCGATCTGGCCCTTCTCATATTCAGATAAGCTGCTACCCCTTGGCATATTGAAAATTTGGAGAAAGACAAATAGCAGTTGACAAGCCAAAAACGATGTCTTATAATTTTTGAACACCTGATTTTTAGCATATTTTTGCATAGATATGAAGTACATGCACATTCTGGTTGAAGGGGTGATGGTTGTATTTCTTTTAGTGCCCTTTTTCACGGGAACAGAAATTATAGTTAAATATTCACTCATTTTAGGCTTTAAAGCAAATTCTTATAATAGTTGAACACACTGTATGCGCGCAAATCACCGGTGTAAATTGCGTAGCGCGTTGCAAAGCTCTTACTCTAACCTTTGATAGTAAGCATATTCTGCTCATATGTTTGCTAACATTTGTGGCTGGCGTAGTTTATAAGTTGCGATTACCAATATGCAAAATAATTAATGCTTGTTTAATTTTTATTTATTTTGCTAGTCTTACCCACTGCGTCGCTTATTCGGAACGACGTTCTTTCCATTCGGGTTCCAGTAAACCTCCCGCCAAAAGGATTACACGACGGGTTCACCGTTGGTTTGGAGAAAAGATAGGCACTCCGAGAAGCTGGTTGGAATAGACTTTCGTAGACGTTTGAGAGAGGAACGACGTCGAAGCAAATATTCCTGTATTTATTACTAAATTAATTCTTGAGGCGAAAGCCAGTCTTGTTAATCATAATTAACGCTAAATTTTCTGTTGAATACTTAAGGAACCAGGGCAGTTGCCGAGTTCCCTTTAATGGATATTATCTTTCTGTAGTTGGATTTTGCGTAAACTGAAAGTTCTGTTTCTTGATGCCTTTAAAAAGTTATCCAATAATGTTATTATTTAGTACACATTATACATGTTTAGTTAATTTTATGAAAACATTTATGAAATATTTTTTTTTCATCATTTTTCAAATTCTTTCAAGCGCACGATGCTTCTATTCCTCAGCTGTTGGATACTTTGTCTGTCCCATCCCCTTTCCCATATCTGAAATAGAATTTAATTTCCAATTCCTTCTGGTGGTTGGAGTACTGGCCTTTTTCTTAATTCTTGCATCGCATTTGACATAGGATCATCTTCTTTGAGTGGTAGTGGGGGTTGAAATGTTCCTTGGATGTACAAACCTTCTTTGCTGGTGGCTCGACTGCATGCGACATATATCAGCTCGTGATAATTTTTTGCCGTTATTCGCATTCTTTCAACAGAAACCACCACGCTTTTAAGAGATGAGCTCTGCGACTTGTGAATTGTTATTCCATTTGCAGCTACAAGAGGTATTTGTTCCCTAACAATTTGCAACTTCCATTCTTTTGCAATAGAAAGATTTCTTCTTTCACGTTTTATTTTTACCCATTCCAGAGGAATTCCGTGTTTCTCTTGAAAATTTTTGGTTCTTGATCTAGCTGAGGCACCGATCAAGGAATTTTCGAATTCACACCAAGCAGCTTTTGGGGCTTTTGATCCATCACCAAGCTTTCCATATTCAATTTCGCGGACAATTCCAGTTGCGCCGTTAAAAAGTCCATCCGACACATCCACATTTGTCGACACAAAGTAAAGTCCACCGACTTTTAAAAACGTTTCATATGGTAATCCATCTGTTTGTTGAGGGGTTAAATTTTTTGCATATTCCAGCATTGCCTGTTTATGCTGAAGGGTTCCATGACCTGTAACAATTATTTTTATAAGATAAAAGTTTAGATTTTCTTAATAAAATACTTCAATTCCAAATCAAAGTTTACGTAAACTTACCTTGAATTTTGTCAAATGCAACTGACAATACTCCCTCTGTTTTCATTGTCCGATGAACATGCTCGTTATACTCCTTGCAATCCTTGTTCCGCCAAAATAATCTTATTGTGTCATCGGGTACTTGATGTGAAGATGATATCTGACAGGATCGATGTCATTCATGTCCATACAGCCTTCTGCCATATTGTTCAAAGCTTTACAGAAGTCGGCCTATTCTTTCTGTCGCATGATCTCATCCAATTCGAAGTATTTGAATTTCTCCCACAAATAATTTCCCACCACATTTGCATTACAGGAGGTTTGAAGACATATCCACCAACAACCGGTGGTAGTTGTCTCAAATGGCCAACAGCAAGCATCGACCGGCAACCAAAATCCTCTTTTGTACAAAAAATTATTTGTAGTCGCTGGTCGATATCGTACAGCATTTTAACACTAATCATTGAAATTTCATCGAGGATGAACAGCTTCACATTTTGCAGCTTTACACGAAGAGAATTCAATACATTTTCATTTAGGGGGCTGACGGTACGGCCTTATTGCGTTGGTTGGTAATCTGAAAGCTGCATGGCAAGTCATTCCAGATACGTTGAATGCAGCTTTGCCTGTTGGAGCTGCTGCAAGCACACACAAGTTCTCGGGACTTAAATTGTTTTCTTTTCTATATCTTATATAGGACTGCGCTATTGCAGTAATTACGTGGCTTTTCCCAACACTAGCACCCCCACTGCGGAAAATACTGAAGGGTTTTTTTGTTGTTTTTAGTTGGTGTAATACATATTAAGTACGAATTTTTCCTGTTTGACATTGAGGCTTCGCATTAACTTGCTGTACTCATCTTCGTCAATTAATCCTGGTGGTCTAAAATGTTCAATACGACTTCTTGGTGATGCTGCACTTCTGAAGATGTCCTGTTCTAAATAAGCGTATTCTTCTTTTTTGTCAATGATACCTTAAAGAGAAAACAATTTTACTGAAGATACTCTTCAAAGTTATTACAATTAAAAAGTGGAATTTGGTAGGGCATTCGGAAGGGAAATCGGAAGGGAATTCACCGCGTCCTGGCCTCGTTCTGGATGCCATTTCTTTCCCCCGCACCGCTCTTACCGATTGAGCTACTGTGAAAAATGAGCCGCAAAGATGTACCAATACGTCCATATGAACTACTTTGATTCCACAAATCAGCTCAATCGGCAGAGCAGGTTTCCAATTTGCAATTTTGGAATTCTCCCTGCCTATAAAATACTCTCAAAAGACATTCAACTCGCAGAGAATATTATTATACTGACGAAAGACTTGATTCAAAGTAGAAAAGGGCAAGAAATATCCTACCTTGTTCATTATTGACGGATTCTTCATTTTATTCCTCGTTCTCCTGCTCGGCATCTTCCAAAAGGTTTTCAAGAGCAGTTTCCTCCATTTCAATTTGGAAAAAATAAGGTTCGGAATTTTTATTAATAAGTTGGAGCATTTCCTTGGCTCTTTCCTGCACATTTCTGACTAATAGTTCTTCTTCATTTCTCCAAGGGGTAAAAAGCATAAGTCTCTCTCTACAATAATTGTCAGGATCTTCCTCTTTGCTGTACCTCCTGAATCTTAAGATTTTCCTTTGTTGACGTCTTCTGATGCTTCCATTCCATCATTGAGATTGTAACGTGCAAGTTTGCCTATAATTTTGAAGATATAAATTTGTAATAAAATTTCAAATTATTTTCTGCAGTTTATTTCAGTATTCATATTCTTTAATTTCAAGCGCAACTTACGCGGCTCTTCAATAAATGATCAGTTTCCATATTCATCTCCCATGATTGTGAAAGATCATCTGAAAACGAAATGTTTTTCTTAAACTTCTCTTCCATATTTAAGCAATGAATTTCAACGATATAATTAACTATAATGTGGTTTCATACATGTAAAATCTGCATCAGCTAGGCATAGGTCTTTCAGTTCTGGAGGGCGTTGTATGTAGTGCTCTTACACTCCATTTGAGTACACGTCCACAGAGTTTTCTGCTCGATTTCTGTTAATGACTTTAGCATACGCACACGTTCTGTAGGAGGTGATGTGCTTACGTATACTGTGTCACGGCTGCAAAAAGTATTTGGCAAGCCCAAAAGAAAAGATGCAGCTTCTTGTGCAGAGACCTCACAGCCAAATATCAAAACTTTTGCGAATTTTAACAGTTTTTCCCTTAAGCTTAAGTTACCTTTCTTCACCTCTTTTGAACATGCTTGCAGAAGCTTAGACACACCACCTTCAGATTTCAAAATATAGCTGACACAGTATTTCGCACAAGCATAAGTATCCAGGACAAACTGGATGTCAATATTCGCACCCTATGCTTCTAGTAACTGCCGGTTGTACGGATTCACGTAGATGGAGTTGTTAGCTCGCCTAAGAAAAATTTTCGCCCTTTTGATGCTGCTTCTGACGGCGGCTTCATATTCTCCCTCAGTTAAACCCAGCGACAAAAGATACTCTTCCCATGGAATGATTTGATTGAAAGAATTCCCCATCGCATTAAGTTTTTCCTCAAGTTATTCCTCAAGTTTGCACGATAATTTGAAAACGGATTAACTTTTTCAAATTCTGCTTTCAGAAATATGACTCGGTGGCGGAAATGCATCGAAAAGATGGGGACTACATTGAAAAATAGTGTACCAACTCTGTCTGAAAAAAAGAAGCTGTAAAAAAATATTTACGGTTTTCATTTGATTGTCCCTCGTAAGTAGAATAAGAATGGAGCTACTTATTGGTTTTATAATGTCAGTCGGTCCCCCTTCATAATTTCTACATCTTTTTGAGGTAGAAGGTTGAAATTCGGATTGTAGCTTACTATGGGCATGTCCATCTGCAATATTTAGTTTGGGTTTGACTGGTATATACGGGTCGGAATTATGGGGGTGGGATTCAGAGAGGGCAACATATCTTTGTGCTATTTAGGTACGTAAAGGCGTAAAATCCTGTATCAGGATTCCTTTAGGCAAGATCGACATTACTATGAAGTTTAGGCCCAATTGTTCCAGTGCGATCGGATTTGCGGGGGTGGCAGTCACTTGGTCCTTAGAACTATGGCAACATAGGGCATGTGACTGAAATGATACGTAGGGCATGTGACTGAAATGATACGTAGGGCATGTGACTGAAATGATACATAGGGCATAACATACGTTCGGAAATGATAAGAAAGGAAAGAAGATACGAGGTTTTTTAAATTTTTTACATATTACATTCGAGAAAATCAATTTATTAATTAAAAAAAACTTGGGGAGAGGTAAAAAGTGCAGATAAAGGGGTAAAAATAGATGACTTGCCTTATCCTACTCGGGAGGCGGGGGGGTAATTCGGAATGTAGCTTACTATGGGCATGTGCACCTTCACAATTAAGTTTGGTTTTGATTAGCCCACTAAGGTCGGAGTTTTGGAGGTGTAAATTAGAGGGGACCAAAAGGTCTAGGTGTATTTATGCATATAAAAGAGTGAAATTTCGGTATCCAGATTACTCTAGGCAAGATCTACAATACTATGAAGTTTAGGCCCAATTGTTCCAGGGGGGTCTGATTTGCGGGGGTGGCAGTCACTTGGTCCTAAGAACTATGGCAACCTGTGACATGTTATATATCATACGTTCGGAAATGATGAAAAAGGAAAGAAGATACGAGGTTTTTTTACATTTTATACATATTACGTTCGAGAAAATCAATTTTTTTGATTAAAAAACTTGGGGAGAGGTAAAAAGTGCACATAAAGGGTTAAAAATAGATGACCGCAGGATCTGCCACTTGCCTTCCCCTACTCGGAGGGGGGGGGGGGGTAATTTCTTTTTAATAAATGTATAAATGTGTTTCTGCTTCACTGCTAAAGCTCCTCCTTGGAATGCTTACAAGATTTTATTAGCTCACAAGATTTTATTATTATAATTCAATTCATATTATTGCAAAGTTCTCATATTCAAACTGTTTCGTGTGACGAGCTCACATGTTCTCCTTTGTAATAATTGTTGCTCAGACAACAATGGTCAGTTGACTTTTCAGTTCCGGCGTGTGCTTCAAGCCAGCGCCAACAATGCTTAAACGCGCAACAACAATGTAAAACTATTTCCTTGACTAACTCGCATGTTCTTTATTTATAGTTTGACTAGAAGAGGTACCCGGCGTTGCCTGGGATAATTACACTTACACAAACTTTTCCTTTCATTGTTAGTCATGAGATATATATTGTTGGT
>JAHWFO010012454.1:267656-292525 GCA_023313115.1 Rhysida immarginata
TTGAAGGTCATGTATGCGAAATTTCATCAAGATCGGAATAAAACTGTAGATTTGTATAAAAAACAGACCCACAGACAGACCCACAGACAGACCCACAAACATCCTTCTTTATATAGATAGAAGATTTATTTATTTATTTATTACTTTTTATAACTATCCCCCTTAAAACGTGAATCATTAAGTCAAGCATCTTGGCTAACGAAAAAGACACACCCTGGCATTGAAAGACACACCTGAACTTCTTAGTCGAAGCAACAACGAAATCTTTACAGTTTCCATCTTGGATTTTAGCAATCAGTATTTTTTCGTTTGTTGGAAACAATAAAGGCTATATTGTTGCTTGGACTAACACGATCAGGTGACTTTTCACGCAAACACGACGGGCTGATTGTTCAAACATGGAAGTAAACAAACATAAACCAACTGTATTTCATATACAGAGTGTACCAAATTGATGTATACACTCTTTGAAACGTTATAGCTCAGTAACGAAATGAGATAGAAATATAAGGTTTGTTGTGTATGATCCAGACGGCGCTGGAAAAGCATAGCAACACGTTCATTGTTACTCATTTGTTTAAAAATCAAAATGGCGGTGAGACTTTCATTCGTTGAACGTAAGTGGACACTGAAGTGTTATTGGAAAGTGGAGAATGTTGTTGAGATTCAACGACGTTGGAGGCTCGAATTTAGTACACCACAGCCAACAAAGGTAACAATAACAAAACTCCGAGAGACAAGTTTGAAGCCGAAGAAGCGGCGAAAGATGTGTTGAAAGGTCGGTGCGAAAGAAAGAACAGTTATCAACACTAATAACGAGAGTGTTGATGCCGTCATGGAGGTTTTTACACGATCCCCAAAGAAGTCAGTGAGGCAATGCTCTCGTAACGGAATTCCAGTCGGTATGTCGCTCTATTCGACGTCAGTGTTGGGAGTATACTGTGGCAGAAAGTGGACATTTTGAACATGTCCTGGCTTAAGGAAGTTTAAGGAATAAAATACCATAAACCTTATATTTCTTTCTCATTTCGTTGCTGAGTTATAACGTTTCAAAGAGTGTATACATCAATTTGGGACACCGTGAATACAGGGTGTTTCGAAATTATGTACAATAAATTTAGTGACATATTCTTCAGGTCAAAAGAAGACGAAAATGTTCTATAGCATTTTGTCTGGAAACGATTTATTTACGCTATACAGCCAACTAAACCCGTGGCTCCAAATTACAGGAATTGTTCAAAGTGCCCGCCACCAGCTCGCACGCACGCTTCGGCTCGTTGCATGAGCGACCGTCTGATGTCATGGAAGAGTTCGTCGCCAGCATTACGAACGGTTTGGCATGCATTTTCAATTCGTTGTCGCAGATCCATAATGTTAGGAACTCTGTGCTGTACACAGAAAAAAGTCCAAGGGATTAAGGTCGGGTGATCTTGCAGGCCAGGCTACCGGTCCACCTCGACCTATCCACCGATTCGTGTATGCAGCATTAAGGTGTGCTCGCACAACATGGCTGAAATGTGCTGGAGCGCCATCATGCATGAACCACATGTTAGATCTTATCAAATGAGGAACATCTTCCAGTAATTCTGGCAATGCATTCTGCAGAAACAAAAGATACGTTCGCCCAGTCAATCGTGGTGGCAACACATAAGGGCCAATTAAGTTATTTCCGACAATTCCACACCAAAAGTTCACGGAGAAACGCTCTTGATGCGCTCGAGCTCTGGTAACATGCGGGTTAGCATCTGCCCAATGGTGCTGGTTGTGAGAACTAATGGAACAACCCTAAAGTAGGTTTAAATGGAACAAACCACTCAACCTACTGTTGGGTCGAAATGCTGGAACTGCTAAAATATCGTCCGCTAACTACTGTGCTTCCCTACTGTATGATATTGGATTACTCGCAAACAAATCGTTTCCAGACAAAGTGCTATAGAACATTTTCGTCTTCTTTTGACCTGAAGAATATGTCACTAAATTTATTGTACATAATTTTGAAACACCCTGTATAGATATTTTATTCACACACCCTCCCCCCTCTTTTGGGCCAACTTGACTCTCGGCGTATTTCAACCTTACTCTGAACCTAATAAACATAAGTAGCGAATATGAGCTCAAAAGTTTCAAGAACATTTAGAGACGTACACTGAATTTTTATATATAATAATGAAAATAACGAATAAGCTTCCTTCTTGTAAAGCGTATCATTTCCTAAAAAACTCGCAAATCTTTTTAATGTTAACTCACAATAAGTGAGTGTCAGGTGCGCACATGGAGTTGATGATAATTTCATTTTAATGACTATTTGATCAGCTCCTAGGTAGTTGCCTTTTTTTTGCAAATTACTTAGAAAGTCGGATTTACGAAATGAGTTTGCGTTTGGATCAATGTTTCCTTGTTATTGTTTAATGTTTACTCGGCGCATTACTAATAGAAGTTATTTGCCACAGTCTCTTAGCTGAATACTTAACTTCCGTATTATTCCTGTTGGGTAGAAAGAAGTTCATTGTATTTTAATAAGAAAAAGAGATGCGAGTAAAATACACTACAAAAACTTCTGTCTTACAACTTTGTAATTTGTTTCAAGAACTTGGAAGGCAGCATGCTTTTAAGGAGAAGGGGGGGAAAAGCGAGTGGAAGAGAGTTTTCTTATGTTTTAACAGTGTATCGATCTTTTTCTCAGCTGTAGTTTAACAAACGTGAAGGTGGGAGTAAAAAGGATGGGAAGAATAAAAAAAAAGAAAAAACTAACAGTTTTCGATATTTCCGTCTCGAGGAGGAGAATGGGCTTGAAAGGGAATCGTCAAATGGATCGTCAGATGCCAAATGAAGCCTGTCATCAACATGCAGATAGAGATGGAAGGAGCCAGAAGAGTCAATGTTCGCATGTAAATGACTTTGATGGAAGTGGGTAAGAAGTGGAAGAAGGTGGGGGCCTCGGAGAAGGGGTAGAATTGGAGTCTGGTTTTGACAGAGAAATCAGAGCACGTGGTGAGACGATCACGTGGAGAAAAAAAGAAGAAAGGAGATGGTGGGAGAGGAAAAAAATGTATAAATTTTTTGTCTACCAATTTCTTCAGGAAAGAAAGACGAAAGGGAACACACAATAAGTATTTGAGAGGTTCGATTTTTTTCCTCCTTTTCCTATCGCTCACGCCCTGCATACAATAAAAATAAAAATGAAATAGACTTGGATGAGTTGTAGATTTTTTTCGCTTTTTCCGAAGCTTTAAAATTCCATTCGGTGCTTACATTTTTTCCCCCACAAAAAGCATTACTTGTAATGGCATTTTTTATGTTGAAACTTTATGTACAAAAAAAACCCTCACATATTTGCATAATTAAGTTCTATGGGAAACACAATCACCTCAGGAAATGAATAACAATAAAATTTGATTGGTTGTTTACAAGTTAGCATTGCTCTTAATTCAAGTTTAATCAAACGCCAATGGCTTCGTCATGTTTTCAAAATGTCAGAAAACTACCAATTCCTCGTTAATTTTAAACCTAATGAAAAAGTGATGGAGCTGCAATTCAGAATATGAAATTGGCATAGTTTTGCTACACAACCTTATTAATTAATACGACCACAATTTCATCAGTGGAAGTCAACATTTATTTTATCATCCGTTACATTTTGGATTAGAACGAATGTGAGGAAAACATTTACATAAAAGATAGCTTTTTCGCGCACTTCTCTTATAAGCCAACGAACTAATGAATTGATTGCATAGAAACGAGGTACTGTTCCCTCAAGTGGGATTTGAACCCCATGATCTCTTTTATCCGTTGGCTACATTTGCGATGAAGTTTGTCATTCGTATTCGATAGTTTTATTCAAACATGGATTGATTACAATTTGTATTCGCGATGTTGATGCTTACGGTCCCGGAAAGATTGAAGCAATGGATCATGGAGCGGGGCATTTCAATTCATTAGCTGAATAGAAAACTTTTATGAATTGTAATTAAATTTAACATGAATAATTCATCTTCATGAACATGTGCTTAATTATAAGCTCTGTGTATTTCCAATTGAAAAAAGAATGATTGTGGAGATGCAGTTGGCTCAATAAGTAAAAAAGAATAATCGTGGCTCAATAAGTAAAGTGATATACGAGATTATTTTAGAAATCAACTGTCAAATGAATGACACAATTATCAATCTACGTAATATCAATAGTCATTAATAATAAACCATAAGAATGGCATAACCAAATACAGAAAAGCATTTGAACTAATCACAATCACAAACCATTTGAAACATATCGGAAAGGTCATAATGTTTTTTTAGCAATTAAAAAGTTATAAGCTCTCCTAAAACCAGGTACTATAGCGCAAAGAATATGGTAGCATGTTGGCAGAAAATGTCATTTTTTGAATAATCATGTGTTTTTTGTTGGCAGTCGAAACAGATCAGAAGAGGTCAGGGGTAGATATTATGGCCCCTAGGGGAGGGGGGGTTAAATGTCTGAATTAGTGATGTCAAGATCCGGATAATTCAAGATCCGGATATCCTAGGTTTTTCGGACCTAGGTCCGAGATCCGAGATCCGGATCTTTGTCAGAAATCCGAGATCCGGATCTTGGATCCGAGATCCGAAATTCGGATCCTATATCAGGAAATTGTGTATATGCAAACTTTTTCTGAAAGCAGTTTATAAATGCTTTTATTAAGTGATGGCCTAGTCTTCTTACAGTAAGTCCTAATTAGTCTTAAAACACATCCAGCGAAAGGATCCAAAATCCGGATCCGATATCCGAGATCCGAAATCCGGATCCGGATATTTCTAGATCCGAATCCGGATATTTTTAGATCCGGATCCAACGGACATCACTAGTTTGAATAATATCTACAAGGCTTCAAAATTAGTAGTTAAATGAAACTTAGACTTACTTCGACGGAATCCCTGACGGAAGATATCGACGGCAAGATCTTGCGGTCAAAGGAGCATGAATATCGGGCGGAAAACAGGATAGACCCCATAATGAATTGGATTTTATTCCGTTTTCCGCCTGATATTTGTGCTCCCTTGTCCGCAAATCCTCGTCGTCGATATCAACCATCGCGGATTCCGTCGAAGTGTGGATCGCAGCCTAAAGTCGGTTCCCACTAGCGCGGAACCGCAGCGGAAGTACCGCGCCTGACGTAAGCAGCGCGGTTTTGACGTAATACCGCGACGTAAAAACCCCTAACGTCTAGAGTTGAGATGGATTCATTTTTACCGCGACGGTAAAATCCACCGAGGTACCGTCCGCCATTGAAATCAATGCATTTTGTGTGACGTTGACGCGTTTAGAGAGCGTCGTTTTGAAGCGCAGCAATCTTAGCGAACATCAAATAAACAGCGAAACACTACGTCCATTTTTATGCGTCCATTATGAGAAAACGCTAAGCAACAGAAGGGACTCTTCGGCTATAGCGTAACGTGCCGCAATAATGGAACTGATCGTTGGAATTACCGCTGCGCTTAACCGCAGCGGTTTTAACCGTTCCACTTTCCGCAGTGGAAATACCGCGCCTGATGTAAGCAGCGCGGATTGTTGTCATACTGCGTCATACCATCTAGAGTTAAGATGGATTCAACTTTACCGCGATGTTAAAATCCGCCGAGGTAGCATCCGCTAATGAAATCAATGCATTTGTGTGAAGTCGATAAACTGTCCAAGATGGATACTATCGACATAGTAATAGAAGGGAGCCTTTGGATATGTATCGTCATAGTAATATCGTCTCTTCTATTACTATGGTATCATTTAGGAGCGCAGCAATCTTAGCAGGCATCATCAAATAAACAGCAATACCTTTGCTTCTATCACCGTCCATTTTTTCTATAAGCGCAAAGACTTAAAACACTACGTCAATTTTTTTATGCGTCCGTTATAGGAAAACGCGATCACGTAACGTGCCGCGATAATGGGAACTGATCGGCGAAATTATTGCTGCATTTAACTGCGGCGGTTTCAACCGTTGCGCTTTCCGCGGCGGATAGTTGGAAGCGGCTATAAGGGAATGCGAATATCGGGCGGTGTACAGGGATTTTATCCTGTTTTCTGCCCGATATTCCCACTCATATTTGACTCTAATTTCTTTCCGTTGATGTCTTCCGTAGAATGAATTCAGCCTTAGAGTTTTCTATGAACTAAAATTACATATTTCGAGAGGTAGTCATTACAATCAACATTGAAAGAAAGATCGCGTTTGAAAATGTGTGTTGCTAATGGGAAGCGATATCCCTCGAGTTCAGGAGAATACAAAGCGGCGTTTGGTGCAGTACCGCTAAACGCCGCCAGAGCATCGAAAGCAACATGGCGCAGCCCGCCGGAAAATTGGAGGTGCGAACCGTTCTAAGGTTCCTGCATTTGAAGGGCAACAAGGCATTCCCCATAGTGACAAGCCGCTCGAAAAAAACTTCCAGGTTCAAAAGCTCGGGAATTGTAGGAACTTCATCACGATTCGCATTTGGCAACCACCTGCTGCGCCAACTTACAAAAATTGAAAGCAGCAGTCAAGAGTCGTCGACACGTCATGCTGTCCAAAGGAGTTATTCTGTTGCACGACAATATGATCTAACCTAACCTAACTTAACTTAACCCTTTCATGCCCCGACCCCGACTACCATGTATTTGGTCTACTCAAGAAAGCTTTTTCAGATAATGATGAGATCCGCGTCACCGTTGAAGAATGGTTCCACGGCCAATCCCGGAGGTTCTTCGCCCATGGTATTCATCATCTCGTGGACCGTTGGGACGCCTGTATCAACCTTCAAGGCCAATATGTACAAGGGTAAGGCAATATATAAGTCCCAAAATGACATAGAAATGAAAGTATAGACAGTTACCTGAGACAAGTGAAACGCTGGGACAACCGCCTAATTTGGTTTATTTTTCAACGTAATCACCGTGAACATTTAGGCACTCGTCCCAACGTTTCACGAATCCCTCAAAGCCAGCAGCGAAGAAGTTTTGTGGTTAGTGTGGTAGCCAGCACTTAACCTCCCGACAAACCTCCATATAATGGAATCGGAGTCCGTCCAGGTGATACTTCAGTGGGTCGAAGAGGTAAAAGTCGGATGGCGCCAAATCCGGACTCTAGAGCGGATGTTCCAGTCGTTGCCAAACCCAAACACTTAAAGGGTCATTGCAACGACTGATATTTGTAAGTCAGTTTCACATACAGTCTGTCCCAAAAAATTACGAACATTGGTTTTTTTCTGTGTAATGGAAAGAATTCAACAAATTGTTAACACAGTTTACTGTTACTGTACAAAATAGGCATTTATCGCAATGTTGCTATTATGTGTTTAACATTCAGGCACATAAGAAATAACAAACCTTAAGTCTACCTTAAATGTGATGTCCCAAAAAATTACGAACACACAGAACATGATCAGTTCGCAGTAGGTGGAAGCATTTATTAACATGAAAGTTGCATACAGATAGACAGAAGGAACTCTGCTTGTAGTCCTACAAGTTTTTAAAAAAACTTGACCACTTCTCACAAGATGGGGAAGAGGAAAGATGTTACAGAACGTGAAAAAGGTTATATGGATGCCCTGGCATCTGAAGGTGTTTCACAAGCTGAAATAGCCAGAAGAATTGGTCGTGCAAGATCGACAGTTAATGAATATTTGAAAGGGAAAGGAACTGCAAGCGGAAAACACGCAAGTGGCCGCAAGAAAAAGGCAACTAGACGTACTAGACGAGAAGTAGTGCGATTAGCTAACCAAAAAGATTGCTCAACACGTACAATAGCCCAAGAATTGGATCATGAAATCTCCAAATCAAGTGTGCATCGCATTTTAAGAAGCGACAAAAACATCAAATTCATGAAACGCAAACAACGACCAGCCCTCAAAGCAACACATCTGCAACAATGTCTACAATGGGCCAAACATCATATTCAGTGACGAAAAAAAATTTAATCTAGACGGACCTGATGGACTACAGCGATATCGGCACGACCTACGCCATGAAGAACAATACTTCAGCAAGAGAGTTCAAGGAGGTGGTTCCCTGATGATCTCGGGTAGCTTCAGCATGAACGGAAAGTCATCACTTGCAATCGTCAATGGCAGAATGAATTCTACGGCATATCAAGAGATGCTTAACGAACATTTACTCCCACACGCTGTCCGTATTGGTGGAGAGCATTACATTTTTCAACAAGACAATGCTCCAATTCATGCATCAGTATCACCAAAACAATGGCTTAATCAAAAGCACATCCCTGTTTTAGAATGGCCGTCATTGAGTCCTGATTTAAATCCAATCGAGAATGTGTGGGGAATCGTGGTTAGGGCTGTTTATAAGGATGGACGTCAATTTGATTCCGTTCAGGACCTTAAGACGGCCGTTCTAAAGTCATGGGAGGAAATTCCACTTCTGAACTTGCGCAAACTCAATGAATCAATGAAACATCGTATTTTTGAAGTGATTAAAAGAAATGGCAAGTTTATTGATTATGTTCATACTTTTTGGGGACAGCAAAAACGCCTGTTTCTTTTTTTTTCGGATGTTTTCTTATGTGATCTGACTGTTAAACATACAGCAGTATTGAAATAATTTCCTATCTTATAGAGTAACAATAAACTATGTTAACAATTTGTTGAATTTTTTCCATTACACAGAAAAAAAAACAATGTTCGTAATTTTTTGGGACGGACTGTAGCATCAAGTAGAAGATATTTCATTTTGCGACTTTTATATTGACTTATCCTCGTGTATGCATTTTGTTCCATACGTATCACTCTTATTCTGCACACTTATTATACTAATACTATTAAACCATTTACCAAACTGACAGCAATCCCACTTTCATTTGGGCGACCAGTATATCACCATATTCGTGTTATTACTTAACGCTTAAAACAATCAAATGCATCACTATCAAAACTGCTTAAATTTGTATTATGTACGCTTTGCCCCATAGATAACTGACAGTTTAATGTCAGTTAAACAATGTACCTCTAATATAATATTTCTTTAGCCGCAAGGTGATCTAGAACAAGGTGGGGGTCAGTTTGCCGGAAGTGGTAAAAATTGCCTTACTGCGCAAGCGTATTTTGACGTCACGGGATGACATCGAAACCAATACCCGCTAAATCGAAACCTTCACAGAAACCAAAACATGGCGGTAATGAAAACAATCGTGCGATAGCGATACTTGACGACTCGTTCATTTCCTTCACAATTCTCATCCTTTATACTATTTATTTTAATTAAATATTAATGCCATTATAAGGAGGGACTTATAATTATTGTAAAATGTACTTACGTATTTCTTTTTAATGAGAAGACAGGATTAATGTTAACTATCCGCTGACTGATCATGCGACCAAGGTAAGTGAAATTTACTGTGACTAAATAGAAAAAGGGGTCAATATTTACTGTCTCAATATATCAGTTCGTTAGAACGGGGGATGTCATAAAAATTTAAATTCATTTACCTTGCTCGCATGATCAGTCATCGCGCGATGTGTGGATAGTTAACATTAAGCGAACACAGAGACAAGGACGATAACGTATTTCTCGTTATCATTAGGCCTAATTATCATTCCTCCTTAAGATTTCGAAATTGATTCGTCGGAACCGTTAGCAGTTAAGAGGCAGAGATAATAATTTCAGTATTATTTCATAATAACTTTATTTATGCAGGCATTAGGAAATATTAATTTATAAAATTGGAAGTTTACAAACAAACGTTTCTTCAGAAATACAACGTAAGAGTTTTGTTTTTACGTGAAAACGTTTTCTTTTGTGACCAGAATAATGGCTACCGCACACTGCCGGAAGTAACGCCATAAATCATCCAGTGACGTCAAAATACGCTTGCGCGTTAAGCACTTCTGACAAACTGGACTTACCTGTTATTCTAGATTACCTTGCTTTAGCCGTAATAGTTTCGAAAAAAATCTACATGGTTCATTCGTAAAATTTTATAGAAAAGAATTCTTTTCAAAATTTCTCTTAATATTACGATTCATTTTCCCTTTTTATGTTGACGAAGTAAGAGACAAATATCTCTTCAAACCGTGCTCTGTGTTTTCTAATCCTTAAAATATGCTCAACGGAATGGAAAAGACGTTCAGACTCTATTCCAAGAAATGTTTATGTTATGGTGTGTTAAATACAGCGGAAACGAAAAGAAAGTCTTATCAAAACAAACAAGGTAACTCAGAAACAGTTTTTTTCTGGAAGAAAGAAACGAATTAGAGTAAACATTAGCTAAAAGGAAATGTAAGAAGGAAAACGCCTATGAAGTTGTTAGAAACACAGAGAAGGTGTTTTGAATTCTAAATAGAATAACTAAAAAGTTAAAGCTATGGCTCTTAAAAGAACTTCATATTCATCTCTACGTTTATTCACGATAGTTTTATTTGGTTTTTTTAAAAAGATTTTGATTGGGTTTAATCGTCATCCATAATAGGAACCTGTGGAATATTGCTATAATGAATACGTGGATAAGTTGGCAAATGCTGTTTACCTCATCACTAACCATCTCATTCTAGTTTTGAGAAAAAAAAAGGCGCGCAAAAAAAGCAGGAGACGCGCCTTCCCTTCGGAGGGAATGAGATTTCCTGGTTCCTCCCGGCAGTGCTTTCGGACATACACAATGTGGATCAATAACCAACAAATGAAGAGCAAATGATATTCTAATGAATTACATGAAGTTTCAACTCTGCAGTTATTCAGTTTATTTTGTGAAGGGTTAAAGTTAATTTTTCTCCAAATCATTCATATCCTCTGTTCCTTTAAATAACTTCCACATGATTTTCTCTTGTATGTTGTGGATTTCCTTCTGGCTATAGCTTCTGCGAAAGCTCCAACTTATTTGCCTAGAGATACAGCCGCCTTTTGACTGTCTTCTACACAGTTGCTAGTGGCATCTGAAGTTCCCGAGAGGCGCAACGTATCGATTTTCTTGGGACGTATCGTACAACCGGGAACATGCCGGCTCCTTCATGCGCTTTCAGAACGCTTTCAGGAGCTGTTGATGCCGTGTTTTATCCTCAAAATAATAAGATTGATATGATCACCAACTTTTTCCTCTGTTCAAAATTTTGTTGACTATTTTACATTTTAAAAATGCTTAACTTTAAACATATAAATTATTGATTTGGCCTTTCAGGACTTTTACAAGATAGTGTTTTTCTCTGAAATACCAAAATAGATACAGTTTGTTATTTTGGTATTTTTGATATACAGGGTGGTTTCTAAATGGAAGGACAATAAGTTCATAGCATGATTCCATGCATCAATCGAAGCAAAAAATTTCTTATCGAAAATGCCGAAAACTCAAAATTGGGGGTGTATAGAAAAAAAAACTCGCATCGTTACATCATTTATGAACTTTCTGCACCAGCAGTTCATTGAATTCAAAGGGGCGAGGAAATTTTAAAAAACAATGTAGTTCTTTCTTAGTAAGTGGTAATGTACGACGTCACAATGATGCAGCGCGTTTAGTCAAAACAAAAGCACATTATTGCTGTTTTGAAAAGCGCACATTGTGGTTTAAACAGTACATAGTGTTAAGCAATATACTAATCAAAGAGCATTTCAGCCCATTGCACTTATCAAACTGCGCCACTTGTTTTGATTAAATGACGTTTTCGCCAGGTTTTCAGCAAACTTCGCGTGATGTTTAGATCCTTGAATCTTGCATAAAGAACTTTAAGTTTATCATCTGCAAAGGATCACGCTAGGTACTTATTGTTCTTTCATTTAGAAACATCCAGTCAATTTGATTGCAACTTTATAGCAAGCGCTTTTTATTTTGATTACAGGAAGTTTAAAAGTTTTTACTTGCTTCGCACTACTACTCTGCTACAGTTTGAGATGAGACTGTTCTGAAATGTTCCAGTATGTTCTATGATGTCAGGCTGTTGTGCCTGATTGTGTACGTTAGGTAAAGTTCTGCTGAGTTCTGCGAGCGTGTTGCAGATGAGCAACTATTCCCAACAAAACAAGGTGTAGATTTATACTTATCTAGGAAAGAATGACAATTGTCATGCGTTTGGTGAACCCTTACTTCAAAACTGGAAGAACGGCTACCGCCCTTTTTACGGGTATGAAGTGGACCAAGAAACTGAAAGAAAGAAAAATTAACCTTTTAAGGGGATCCTCGTTCCGTAAGGCAAAACGTCAGTGAATTACAAGTTTATCCACTGGCTATGTCGGAATCTATCAAATGAAGACAGTGTCAAGTTACGAGGTGCAAAAATAACAACAGTTGTATCCAGCAGAATCAACACATTTAAGCCAACGGTACACAAGCATACATAGTCCGGTGGCGTAGAATTCTGGACTTCTGGGGGCGACGAACTCGTTGAAGACATTTTCGCATCGTCGTTGTTTAAAAAGTGGCAGTCACTTAGCGAAAGATCAGGTAAGTATGCTGGATGATCAAGAGTTTCGTAGCCAAATTCATTCAACTTCTGTCGGGTGATCAATGCGACATGCGCCGAGCGTTGTCGTGAAGTAAGATGGGACCTTTCCGATTGAGTAATGCTGGTGGTTTGTGTTGAAGTTTCTGGTGCATGTCGTCGATTTGTTTAACATAATGGTTTCACCCTGATTCAAGAAGCTGATAGCTGATAGCCTTCTTTTGGTGCAACTTGATCACCCTGTTATCGAGTTTTTTCACCTTTTCAATTTGCTTCAAGTGGCTAACGACTGTAAGACGGTCTAACTTGAGCTCTTGTGGATTTACGCCGGTGGGCTTCGTTTAATGTCTTCATTTGGTTATCGTCAACTTTCGATGGACGGCCGCAGTCATCCTCATTTTCAAAGAATTTTTCAAAACATTTGCACGTTGTATGTAGAGAAGTCGTCCTGCCACCCCATGCTTTGATGACATTTCTAGTTGCTTCAGCAGCATTATGGCCAAGTTTTAACTCATGCAATAAAATGGTGCATATCTCTTATGTACAACCCTAGCGTCAATGAACTTCGAACAACTACAGAATTTTGGATAAGTACAACAAAACTAATTGTAAACAAATGAAAATTACTTTA
The DNA here is from genome assembly GCA_023313115.1 of Rhysida immarginata. Classification (NCBI taxonomy): domain Eukaryota; kingdom Metazoa; phylum Arthropoda; class Chilopoda; order Scolopendromorpha; family Scolopendridae; genus Rhysida; species Rhysida immarginata. The sequence continues at coordinate 280,672 of JAHWFO010012454.1, forward strand.
TTGAGTGCACAGAGCTTTAGTACAACTGTCATATAGCATTTTAACATAAAAAATAAACGAGAAAATTAAATAAGCGACTTTTTGTAATGTTCCGTTTTCAAAACGTTGCAATGAACTTCGTACACCATACCGTTTATTGCACATTACCACTGAGTGACGTCACCTTTCCGACGAATGACGCTCCGAAGTCGTTGAGGCATGCTGGACACTAACTTCTGCGTTGTTTCTACTGGAACTTTGTCCCACTCTTCGAAAATACACGCCCGCAACTGCTGCAGTGTTCGAGGTTTCTGCTGTCTAACTTTTCGCTTTAAAATGCGCCACACATCTTCAATGGGTGACAGATCTGGGCTGCAGGCAGGCCAGTCAAGCAGCCTGAAACGCTGCTGTTGTAGCCAAGCCTTGGTGTTCCGAGCAGCATGAGGCTTCGCGTTGCCCTGCTGAAAGATGCTTGGTCTTCTATTGAACAACTTTTGGCGGAATGGACGCAGATGCTGTTGAAGAATGTTTATACAGGCAGCAGAGTTAATAGTGCCCTCGCAAAAGTGAAGCGATCCTGTTCCGGCTGCACTCATGCAGCCCCACACCATCAGCGATGCAGGCTTCTGAACTTTACTCTGGTATCAGTCGGGATGATTACTTTCGTACTTGGTCCTTAGCATCTTGCGACCGTAGTTGCCATACATCACTGCAAAGGTGGACTCGTCGGACCACAGAACACTATTCCACTGAGCAAGGGTCCACTTTAGATGGGTTCTGGGCCATGCTACCCGGCGACGCTTAGCTACAGTGCTCATAAATGGCTTCTTCTTTGTAGCGTATAAGTAATAGTTGCATCTTCTGATGTAACGGCGGACTGTGCTTTCGGACATGGGTATATGAAAATATTCTCGAGCCCAAACAGTCATTTCACTTATGGGAGCATGCCTGTTTTTCACAATGTAACGTCGAAATACTCGTAGGTCCCTAACATTCAATAATCGCTGCTTGCCTGGTGCAGTCCCTGGTTCTGTTTTCCCGATTTCTGCTTGATGATCCCATTAACAGTAGAGAGTGGAACTGATAATTCATGGGCAATAGCTCGCTGGGATTTGTTATTCTGGAACTGCTGTATAATTTTTTTGCCGTATACACGTTTCTACTGGCTTACCACGTCCCATGGTTCAAAGCAACACGAATACTGTGCTCTGTCGCGTGGGCGGTGCTTTTAAAGCCTGATGCTAAGCATTCTGGGCGTTTCTACAGCTTTCAGGAAAGTTCTATATGCTGGTGACCCCTTGTATACGAAGTTCTTTGAAACCTGTTGACAACGCAATTTTACATAAATTTGAATAAATTATTTCACACCATTAAATCGATTCTAAATCGATGTTGCTATTGTTCCATCTACTCAGTAAATCTATTTTCATTAGCCTGCAATCCTCTGTATGCACTTTTCACTGTGTTTTTAGCCAAATTACTTGGTGTCCGAAGTTTATTGACGCTAGGTTTGTAGACAGCATTTGAAAAACTGATCTAATCTATCACAACGTAAAACGTTTTAACAAGTATTTATTATGAGCTTAAAGAGAAGAAATGAAGTGTCACATGGCTGTATTAGTCGAGAAATAATTTGCATACCGACTCATCTCATCAGAACCAATATACTAACATCACACTCTGAGTATCTATTCTTTGTATACAAAATAGATCCCTGTTTCCGAGTTTGTTAGCTGGTGATAGAAACTATTCTTTTGCCCATGTTTCGAAACAATAATAGATCAACAATGGTAATCTTACGTCGTATCAAAAATATACAGGACAGTACTGCTGGATAGCCAATACTCTCGCTTCAGGGGCCGCTTCATAAAATGATAATTGGGAAATGATAATTAGATAGTTTCGTGTCTTAGGGTACGCGATATGAAATGACCTGTTTATTAATAAATTTAGTTCAGTTTTTAATTTAATATTGCAAATAATCTATCCCCATGTTTTATTAAGGAACCCCCTCGTTGGAAGTAAACGGTTCAGCCTCTTTTATTAATATCGGCATTTTCTCCATTCGTCAATCGGCCTCGGTCGAATTTGCTTCTGCCATAGTCGTTCCTGTGTCTTCTGAAGAATATCGATAAAAGCAGGACGCCTTAGCAAAAATCCCCTTCTCATTTCTCTTCTCCTACTCAATGGGCTCGATCGAAATCGACAGCCAATCACAAGTTACACAGTTGGTGGGGGTTTCTCGAAAATCGCCACATCAGCAAGGGCGCGTGAGCAACCCCATTTCCGTTGGAAAGTATTTTTTGCCTTTTTCCTCTTCCCCTACTGTCCTGGGCTCACTATCCATTCCGCTCGGCTGACCCTGCAAAACCTCGCCGCTTCCGTCTTGTTCTGATAAACATTACCATCGGAGTGAGTGATTCGGGGCACCGATGTGTTTAACCTGTCGCTTCGAGTGATGACCGTCTCTGATTTTTCTCTCACGACTTTCTTTTTTTTTATGGACGTCATTTTGCTGCTATGTTTTTAAAGCATTTCATCATTTGCGAGCCTTATTAACCCCCATAAATTTCATAAGTTCTAATTTCTAATAATATGGTCTGCTTCAGAAATTGACTACAAACAATATTTGGTTAACTAACGAATGAAATTTGAAACGTTTCCAATATCTTTATACAGAATTAGTCACAGCTATATGAAACACTGACCTTCTGATTCCTTTTAGATAACAACATTCCGGTTTTGTCGAGTCCCCTTATATTCCGTATAGATCAGACGGGCCCTACTACTCCTGCACATGTAACTGTAACTCCAATAAGACTATCAAAACCAAACTTCTAATATACACAGAGTGGCCAGATCATTACAGGGTCGGGATACATTAATATGACCACCTCTCCTCGAGCATGTTGGAACGTCCCATGGTATGCAGATGAAAAATCATTGTATATCATTAAAAGCTGACAACAGCAGACGTGTAGTAGCATCCGTTAACACAGCAATTGTCACCGATCCTAGAGGCGAGTGTCGGTTACGACGCCTGAGCAACAGACACAGCAAAGGAACAGTGGGGCCACTAGGCTTGTCAGCACCAAGACAGTGCAACGATCGCTCTTGCGGTTGGGGCTCCGGATCATGCGTATGGTAACAGCACCCATGTTGACGCCTATGCATCGCCGAAAACGCCTCCAATTCGCAATGGACTATCGCCATTGGCCCTCGGCCGAGTGGCAAAGGGTTGCTTTCTCTGACGAGTCGCGGATTCTGGTGAACAGAGTGGACGGACGATAGAGAATTCGCCGGGAAGCATCTGAGAACAGGCATCCCGACACCATCGTTGGCAGACGACAGGCTGGTGGGGGAGGTGTGACTGTTTGGAAGATGTTTTCATGGTATGGTCTGAGTCCACTGATACCGCTGGAGGGTACACTGAATGCTCTTCGTTACCTGACGACCGTCGCAGACCAGGTACACCCCTTCATGTCGACAGTGTTTCCTCAGGGTAATGGCGCCTTTCAACAGGACAATACTCCCTTCCATATTGCCAAAAATGTCCACGACTGGTTCGAGGAGCATGAGGATGAATACAAGCTACTCTCATGGCCACCAAACTCCCCGGACCCACACACTGAACATTTGTGGGACCATCTCGATCGCCATGCCCGTAAGCTGCGCCCTCTCCCACACACCGTGATGGAATTACGGGATGCACTGATCGCCGAATGGTCCCAGATACCTGCAACCACCAAATGTGCTTGCCGCTAAAGGTGGATACTAGCAGGTGGTCATATTAATGTGTCCCGACCCTCTATGACCACCCCCTTTCGTTGGGCCATCTTTAGCCTTAAATACTGCGGCGGTTCTTCTTGGCATAGACTCCACGAGATGTTGAAAGATGATGCGAGGAATCTGACACCATGCATTATGAATAGCGCTGTCCTGTTGTGTGAGATTTGATGGTTGCGGAACTAGCTACTTGATGGCTCTTTCAACTTCGTCCCAAAAATGCTCAATTGAATTAAGATCTGGTGACTGTAGGGGCCAGTTAAGAAAGATAAAGTCTTTCTCATATTCTTGAAACCAGTCTGTACATAACGCATTGGGACACGCCATCAACATGATAGGATGAACTTAATCAGCTATTCAGACGTTGTTTTACATGAATTAAAGGGACCAAATCAAGCTCCAAACCATAACAGCCCCCACCAGCTTGAACGGTTGTACTCCTTTTCATGTGGGGCCCATGCTTTCATGCTGTTTCCGGCAAATTCCTACTCTGCCATCTGCATGACTTTGTTCCAATGCTCGACTATCCAATCCTTGTGTTCCTGTGTGAATTGGAGACGTTTTATCTTGTCAACTTGCAGAGAGCAAAGGTGTTCGAACAAGCCTTCGGCTTCCATAACCATACAATCCCGTGTACGATGAACAGTGAGTTCAGAGATCACCTTGATGCGCTGTTGCTCTTCTGTTGTCTTGTATCAGTCTTGCCTAGTCGCTGACGACCACAACTCGCGCGTTCAGACCCAGTTTTCCAGCTGACAGTCCAGTCTTTAAACACTTTAACAACAGCTGCTCTTGAACACTTAACGAATGCAACTGTTTTGCTGATACTCGAGGTAAACTTCAGCGCGACATCATAGCTAAATTGCCTAAAAATTGTCAGGTGGTCTTAATAATCTGGTCACTAACTGAATGTATGACAGCTTTAAAACTCTTATAAGCAGTAGTCAAACACTCAGATGTTGTTTTCGATGTTTGTATGATGATCCAAATTCTAGAAAATGTATAATTTACTTTTTTGGCTACTACCTAAGATACGTTCTTTTCATCCTCTCTTTTCAAAAGTTCTTACTGTTGCTAACGGGATGCTTCTCAGTCGTAAACGAAGGAATAATCGCATCTAACGATTCTTTGTGCTAGAAGCAATGAAAGTGGATGCGGGTTGCATCAATATAGCTCTTCTAATGGTCGATTGCTGTTCCACTCAATGGAAGCAAAATGCGAACTTATTTATCCATGAACCAATGCTTCCCTTCAAGTTCTTCCAATATTATAAGCATCAATAAAACTTTTTAGGGGCCATATTAAATTTTCTCAATGGAATTCATCAATTCTCCTCTACGTCAATTGGATGATTATTACGTTGATTATATTACTTTAAATCCCTAAACACATAAACTGGAAATAGTGTTGTAGATTAAAGTGACTTCATTGCGGTAATTCGATTCAATAAATATTACAACCCCATAAGGGTTTAAAATTTCTATTATTCTAGCATGCAGGCTTTCATGATATTCTCAAAGTAAACAGATTTATTTCCGTTCTTATTTTGATATTAAGGGAATTAAGTTTATTCTTTATATTATGTTTAAATGAAAATAATTTTCGACTGAGAATATGCGAAGGTCAATTCTCTTAGACAGGTAAATTCCATTTTATTTTAATAGGAGGAGATTAACCGAAAGGAAGTCGGAGGATATGAAAGCTTTAATAGAATAAAACTATTTTGCAGTGAACGAAATTGTTTTCTCTCTCTCTCTCTTGATTGCCGGATAGTACAACCCTAGCGTCAATGAACTTCGGACACCTACAGAATTTTGGATAAGTACAACGAAACTAATTGTAAACAAATGAAAATTACTTTATTGAGTGCACAGAGCTTTAGTACAACTGTGATATAGCATTTTAACATAAAAAATAAACGAGAAAATTAAATAAGCGACTTTTTGTAATGTTCCATTTTCAACACATTGCAATGAACTTCGTACGCCGTACCGTTTATTGCACATTACCACTGAGTGGCGTCACCTTTCCGACGAATGACGCTCCGAAGTCGTTGAGGCATGCTGGACACTAACTTCTGCGTTGTTTCTACTGGAAATTTGTCCCACTCTTCGGAAATACACGCCCGCAACTGCTGCAGTGTTCGAGGCTTCCGCTGTCTGACTTTTCGCTTTAAAATGCGCCATACATTTTCAATGGGTGACAGATCTGGGCTGCAGGCAGGCCAGTCAAGCACCATGAAACGCTGCTGTTGTAGCCAAGCCTTGGTGTTTTGAGCAGCATGAGGCTTCGCGTTGTCCTGCTGAAAGATGCTTGGTCTTCTATTGAACAACTTTTGGTGGGATGGACGCAGATGCTGTTGAAGAATGTTTATATAGGCAGCAGAGTTAATAGTGCCCTCGCAAAAGTGAAGCGAACCTGTCCCGGCTGCACTCATGCAGCCCCACACCATAAGCGATGCAGGCTTCTGAACTTTCCTCTGGTAACAGTCGGGATGATTACTTTCGTGCTTGGTCCTTAGCACCTTGCGACCGTTGTTGCCATACATCACTGCAAAGGTGGACTCGTCGGACCACAGAACACTATTCCACTGAGCAAGGGTCCACTTTAGATGGGTTCTGGCCCATGCCACCCGGCGACGCTTAGCTACAGTGCTCATAAATGGCTTCCTCTTTGTAGCGTATAAGTAATAGTTGCATCTTCTGATGTAACGGCGGACTGTGCTTTCGGATATGGGTATATAAAAATATTCTCGAGCCCAAACAGTCATTTCACTTATGGGAGCATGCCTGTTTTTCAAAATGTAACGTCGAAATACATGTACTCGTAGGTCCCTAACATTCAATAATCGCTGCTTGTCTGGTGCAGTCTCTGGTTCTGTTTTCCCGATTTCTCTGAAACGCTTGATGATCCCATTAACAGTAGAGAGTGGATCTGATAATTCATGGGCAATAGCTCGCTGGGATTTGTTATTCTGGAACTGCTGTATAATTTTTTGCCGTATACACGTTTCTACTGGCTTACCACGTCCCATGGTTCAAAACAACACGAATACTGTGCTCTGTCGCGTGGACGGTGCTTTTAAAGCCTGATGCAAAGCAATCTGGGCGTTTCTACAGCCTTCAGGAAAGTTCTATATGCTGGCGACCCCTTGTGTACGAAGTTCTTTGAAACCTGTTGAAAACGCAATTTTACATAAATTTGAATAAATTATTTCACACCATTAAATCGATTCTAAATCGATGTTGATATTGTTACATATAATCAGTAAATCTATTTTCATTAGCCTGCAATCCTCTGTATGCACTTTTCACTGTTTTTAGCCAAATTACTCGGTGTCCGAAGTTTATTGACGCTAGGTTTGTACATTTCGAAGACTACGTCCTCTTCGTCAGCGTGATAACGCAGAAACTGACCCCTCTCAACGAGCGCAGAGAAAGTAAGACAGAGAGCCGCCGCAGAGTCACCAGTCCACAAAAGGAGCCGTTCAAAGAGAGAGGGGAAGGGTTGTAAACGAGAAGAACAGAGGCAAAACAAACTCACGTGGTCACCACATGCGCAACTACTACACGCAGTAAACCACCTCTTCAAGAATTAAAGAACATTACTCCCATGTTAAAAATGGCAATAGCATTAATTCTACCTTTGCAGATCATATCCTAAAAACAAATCATAAATTTGATAAAAATGCGTTCAAAATTTTACACACTATAAGGCACCCAAAATTACTTAATCTTGCTGAATCCCTGGAAATCATAAATAAGCCTCCCGAAGAACTGCTTAACTTAGACCGTGATCCTATGAATGTCACTGATTGGTTGTTTTTCTACAGATTTCTCTTTTGTTTGTTCAGTATATATTTCCTAAAATTTTGTATCCATGATCTATTTTGTGAGTTGTCCCCGTGCAGCGTGTGGGGGATGGGGACTGATGTCGCCGCTGGTGTGCTTCTTGGCATTAAGTATTGTTTTGAGGATGTAGGAGGTGTTTTGAAGGAAGAGGTGGTTTACTGCGTGTAGTAGTTGCGCATATGGTGACCACGTGAGTTTGTTTTGCCTCTCTTCTCGTTTACAACCCTTCCCCTCTCTCTTTGAACGGCTCCTTTTGTGGACTAGTGACCCTGCGGCTGCTCTCTGTCTTACTTTCTCTGCGCTCGTTGCGAGGGGTCAGTTTCTGCGTTATCACGCTGACGAAGAGGACGTAGTCCTCGAAATGTACGTACGTGAAAGAAGTCGGAGAATATGAAAGCTTCAATAGAATAAAACTATTTTGCAGTGAACGAAATTGTTTTCTCTCTCTCCTCTCGATTGCCGGATAGTACAAAGTGCACAGAAACACAGAATCCACATTTGTTGAGTGTGAGAAAATGATCTTTGTGATGACCATTCTAGATTAAGCTAAACTAAAGAGAGTAGGCAAAAGTGCAAATACCGGATGGTGTATGAGGTGCTACACAAAATTTCAGAGCATATTCTTGTAAAAAGCAGAAAATATGTTGCGATTCCACTTGGATATCATCAATGGAGTGAATGTGAGGACCCAGGACCTTATTAATTATTAAAATTTAAAAAATGTCGATAAATTCAGTTAAAGCCAATTTTACGGCCCCTGAGCACACCTTCCTTCCGTGTTTCTCGGATAGGAAACGAGTGGGTGGTTCGGCTCAATGTAAGTTGGCATTGAGGCTTTTAATTAAATAGTTTGTTTGTTTTTCTTAATAAGACGGATTCCAATTTATAGTAAAGGAACATTTATTAATAAACCATTAAGGAATGACATAACCAAGTACCGAAAGGTTAAACTAAACCATTCGCGGAAATATATTTTTAAACGGCCCTATGTTAATATTCGAAGTTTCTAATGGACCATTATGATACCATTAAACCAGGTACCTTTGAAATAATTTCAACTATCATTAATTTTACGTTATATTCATTCATGACACATCATTCCAAGTTGTTTGATATATTACATGCCATATTTTAGCATTGCAGTTTCAATGAACCATAATGGTTCCACTAACCAGTTTCCTTGAAGCCAATTTCGATTATCGTTAATTTTACGTTATATTCATTTATGACACATCATTCCCAAGTCGTTTGATATATTACATGACATATTTTAGCATTGAAAGTTCCAATGAACCATAATAGTTCCACTAAACCAGGTTCCTTGAAACCAATTTGGACTATCATTAATTTTACGTTATATTCCTTCATGACACCTCCTTCCAAGTCGTTTGATATATTACATGCTATATTTTAGCATTGAAAGTTCCAATAAACCATCACGGTACCACTAAACCAGAATGGTTCCACTAAACCAGGTTCCTTGAAACCAATTTGGACTATCATTACTTTTACGTGATATTCATTTATTTATTTATTTATTTATTTATTTATTTATTTATTTACATACGTAATTAACTTAGGCAAACCCTCAATAACCAGTATGGACGTATCCGAAAATTAGGTCATTGAGGGATACCCGCAATAAGTAACATGTTCATGTAACACAAAAATAACTGTACAAAACAACAAACAATAAAAACTAATTAATAAACAATCAAATAAGGTTACAATAATTACAGTAAACCAGGGTAGGAATGTTACGAATACAAGAATAATGTAGTTAAACCTGATATTCCAGTGACAGGAGACGAACGTAATGCTGAAGACCTCTGTTAAAAGAACGAAAATCCATTTCCGATTGCAAATATGCCGGTAAAACAGACCAGCATTTAATCCCCATATGGGACAAACAACGTCGCTGATAATTCCGTGTAACCATCGGTGGTATAACAGAGCCACTAGCTCTGGTAAAGTAATTATGTTTAATAATATTGCTAATATTTATGATACATCATCACAATTTGTTTGATATATTACATGCCATATCTTATCATTGAAAAATTTTGAAGGTGTCATAAAGGTACCATTAGTGCACGTGCCAATGTTTCGATTTCAACAATTTTCAAAATGGTTCATTTCCTGGACCATATTTATTGGCCGAAATAGTAATTTATATTTGCTTGTATCTCGTCATTAAGATTTGTTTGACATATTATTCAATATTTCTTCCCATTGAAAATTGCTGGGCGGGAAAATAGAGGTACCATTTGTGCACGTGCCAATGAACCGATTTAGTTAATATTTGTAACTGGTTCGTGCTCTGAACCATATTCATCGACTGACGAAAACAGATTTTGAAAATCTTTCATAACCTCGGAGGAGTTTGAGTTACAGACAGACAGACAGACAGACAGACGGACAGACAGACGGACGGACAGACAGACAGACAGACGGACAGACACGTTTTCCCACACTGATAGCATAAAGCACCTTTCGGTACTTAATAAACCATTAATGAATGATATAATCAAGTACCGAAAGGCTAAATGAACACTGCTACATAAACCATTGAAGAACTGCGTTGTTTATATATTCCACCCGTAAAACTTCTAATTTGTAATTTGTGTATATTTGAAATGAAGAAATTGGTCATAACGGAGGCATGTGCAATCAATACCACCTAGAGAGAAAGCATGCGCAAGGAAAAATCATACATTGTTACATCACCAACAATGAGTGAAATATTAAATGAACAATTAAGTTGTATTCGTTCGTGATTCGACATTATAAAATGATAAATATGCAAATTACCTATCCTTTCCTTTTCCTATCCGTTTTTCCTATCTGTTTATTCCTTTCACACATTATGAATTCGTCGACAAAAGCCACAACTCACTTCTATTATTTGCAAATAGATCCGACGTTTATATGCATTCTGTTCAGCACTTTTCTTCCTTGTAATTGTGAATAAACTTCAACCAACTTTTAGTATGTCTAAATTTCTTATTATCTCTTTCGAAAGTATTCCTACATCCTTTTTTATTGTTTAAAATCGAACGACTGCACGCTAAGGAATCAGACGCGAGCAAACGAACGCGCGCAACCTAACGAAGTGTGCACGTGCAACAACAATGCCTTCGTAACGGGTGAATGTTCCAAGCTGGCGTTAACAATGCTCGAAGAGTCCAAATATTTTATTTAGATATTTATTTATTTATTTATTGACGGGAATACCCATTTACAAAAGAAATAATAAATATAATCTTAAATATAAAACAAATAAAAAATAAGAGGAAAAGATAATGATATAAATAAAGCAATGAAATCACTAACGAAATAAATTAACAAGAATGATTTACCGCCAAAGCGGATAAATGAGCATATTTTCGTATTATAGCATCATACATTGATAGATAGAATTAACCAACATTTTAAAACACTTTAGATAAAATATATAAACATGAAAACTAAATTGTAAATTACTATTTTAGTAAACAAATGTATACAAAGAATTTTAACGAATAAACTTGACGAACTGAAGGGTTAAATGGAGAGTGAAGTTAGGCTTTATATATCTGAACAAATAAAAGTTCTATAATTTTTAAGACATTCTCACTTAATGTTAGACGAATTGAGCCTTAATTGCTGAAGCGTTATGTTTAAGCATCTATCATCTTTACATATTCAATTACTAAAGTGTTTCTACGTGATCATTTACTATTGAAGCCAGCGATTAACTACTACTATTTAGCATTATGTCTCACAATATTTAGTTTTATATACCATTAAGCCAGAGGTAACATATAGCACCATTAAAACATGTACTTTTAAACAATTCTGACTACCAATAATTACTCGTTATATTCGCTCAAGAAACGTCGATACGATTGTTTGATATATTACATGCCACATTTTAGCACTGAAAGATCCAAAGGTAACATATGGTAAAATATGGTACCATAGGGCACGTGCTAGTTAACAATTTCCCACTATTATTATTTACTCGTTATATTCGCTCAAACGTCGTTACGATTGTTTGATATATTACACGCCATATCTTAGCATTGAAAATTCCAATGGAACCATATGGTGTCATATAGTACCATTAGGGCACGTGCTATTTAACAAATTCCCACTATCATTATTTACACGTTATATTCGCTGAAGAAACGTCGTTACGACTTGTTTGATATATTACATGCCATATTTTAGCATTGAAAGTACCAACGGTAACAAAT
>JAHWFO010012454.1:292535-308938 GCA_023313115.1 Rhysida immarginata
ATTACATGCCATATTTTAGCATTGAAAGTACCAACGGTAACAAATGGCATCATATGGTTTCATTAGGGCACGTGCTACTTAACAATTTCCCACTATCATTATTTACTTGTTATATTTAATCATGACACGTTGTTACAAGTTGTTTGATATATTACATGCCATATCTTATCATTGAAAGTTCCAATGATACTATATGAATACATATAGTACCATTAGGGCACGTGCTACATTGCAATTTCTCACTATCATTATTTGGTCGTTATATTCACTCATGACTCGTCGTTACGAGTTGTTTGATATATTACATGCCATATCTTATCATTGAATGTTCCAATGCTACTATATGGTTCAGATAGTACCATTGGGCACGTGCTACTTAACAATTTCCCACTATAATTATTTATTTTCTATATTCACTCATGACACGTTGTTACGAGTTATTTGATATATTACATGCCATATCTTAGCATTGAAAGTTCCATTGGTAACATATGGTACTATTAGGCACGTGCTAGTAAAACAAATACCATTATTATTTACGCGCTATATTCATTCATGATAAATCCTTACAATTACACGTGCCACTAAACCAATATCTTCTATCAATAGTTACTCTTATATATTCGTTCATTAGACGTCGTGACGATTTATTTTGTATATTACATGATATATCTGGTTAGAGGAAATTTTTAAGGGGTTATCGTAATGTTACCATTAGAGTACGTGCCATTAGAGCACGTACCTATTCCAGCTATCTTAGGTACGTAATGGTTCGAGCTCTGTTCCATAATAATGGATTGGTGAAAACAGAGTGTAAAAAAGTTAATTCGTTTTCTAGTTATCGTAATAAATAATTAGCTCCCTACGAATAATAAAATTCTTTTGATTTAGAGTCCGTTCTGCCCTTTCAATTATCGTCAATCATGTGCATCCTGCACGAGCACAATCACATTAACGTTTTGAGCACGCGCAGAGCCGAACCTATATGCTCATTACGCGTTTTCCCCAGTGCAATTGTACTGATTTCGGCCATCTTCGAACTAAATTTATCAATTGGCCAAACAGTATTTAATAACATTATATTCGTTCATGGCTCTTCGCTACGAGTGGTTTGATTTGTTGCTTACTATATCTTAACATTGAAAACTTCTAGAGCGCGTGCCATTGTTCCAATTTCGACCATCTTCGAACTAAATTTATCAATTGGCTAAACAGTATTTAATAACGTTATATTCGTTCATAGCTCATCATTACGAGTAGTTTGATATGTTACTTACTATATCTTAACATGGAAAAATTTGTGGGGGGGTATCGTAATAGTACAATTAGAGCGCGTGCCACTGTACCAATTTCGACCGTCTTCGAACTCATCCGTGCCATTTCCCATATCTATCGATTGGTGAAAACAGATTTTTAAAATCTTTCATACTTTCCTAGAAAATCGAGTTACGGACAGACGGACGGACGTACGGACGGACGGTCGGACAAGGCCAAAGCATAAAGCACCTTTCGGTACTTAATAATGTAAACAAGATAATAAGCAAATGTACAAAATGGTGTAAATTGTATAAAAGCTAATAAAGAGTTTAATGACAAAGTATTAAAAAGAATTCATCTCTAAATTAGACAAGATCTCAGGTAGGAATGTAAACAGTTTCAATTAATATTAGTTCAATATATTAATTATCCTTTAATTTCAATTATATAGATCTCTAAAGGAGATTTAAGGATTCATAGTTTAAAGTAAATGTGTAGACTTTAAATTAATTCCTTTTCATTAACGTTTCAATTAACATTTAAGTAAGTATTCTTGATAAGGGATCACTATAATCTGTGTTCTTTCAATTCAATTAGAAGGATTTTTTAAAGTTCAAGAATGAGTTAATTTCTTTTATAAATTTCTTTAAAGACTTGAATATTATTTTTAAAACAGAACTCATTAATTATTCGATACTAAATATATTAATATAAATTTTATGATGATGAATTATGATTTTCTATAGAGACTTGAATTAACAATTATTAATTACGTTCTTTAGAGACTGTAATGTTAAAACATATAATTAACAATCAATAGCGGTGACCAAGGCAAGGCTTAAGAGGAGCAAGCGAATGCATAATACCCATTGTCCCGGTCATCATCTGGCTTCGACGTGAAGACTTGGAGGGGGGTCCGTTGTAGGCTCCGCGATGTTGAGAACTAACTTTTACTCTTTCTGAGATAAATCATAATAATATCTAATAATATTCATTTATTCATTTCATGGTGGTAAATACTGCATCAATAGATAAAAGCTGTGAAAAGGACTTTCACTCTAACTAGGTCGACTGTTTCTTTGATGTGTCATCCATCAAGTGTAGAACAGAATAACGAGTAAGTCTCGTCTCCTCTCTCGCACATCGGCACACTCGAAGCGGGAGAAGGAAATTCGAACCTCGAAACAAGATGTAGACTAGTTTTTGGGAGATGACGCAGAATGATCGAGTCACATGGCCCTGTAAGGTGATTATTTTTTGGCGGATCAGTCAGAATGATCTCCAATGCATGGAATTTGAGCAATCAGGGCTCACTCTTCAGGGAGAGGAATATGAATAAGTCCACTCGACCTGACAAAGCCTCCGTGACAATTATTTCATGTCACTAAATATGATCAATCGGTAATTTGAAGTCAAATTCAAATGGAGAAATCATAGCTTCTGATCTTCTATTAAAAGTTGCGAAATTCTATAAAATTTTTATACAAGAGATATTAAATCTTATACTATTAAAAGTTGATTGAAGAAACTGATTCGATACGTGAAATAAAATTCGTAGGTTCATGCCGTCGTAAAAAATAATTGTTGATGATAATCTTCTTGAATAATAATAAGAATAATATTCCTATAAAAAATTAGGGTCGCTACATGAAAACTTCGGCTTTCTATTAGGAGATAATTGGCAAACGGGTGATTGTTGACGTATCGTCTGCACTGCACCAAATTTTGGAGTTTATGGAACCTAAAACCCGTATTAATGCTATCGCATACACAAGCTGTGTAAAACAAGCGTCCTGGTAAGCTCAGTGATGGGGTGATCTTCCTCCAGGACAATGCTAGGCCACATGTTGCGAGACTGCTGCAGGAAACAATAACCAAAATGCGGTGGCAAGTTCTGCCACACCCTCCTTATAGCCCGAACCTCTCACCATGTAATTTTCATGTGTTTGGGCTTTTAAGAAGACACTGATAGGTCGAAGATTCGCCAATGATGAGGAGATTAAGGACGCTGTTCGGGCATGGTTCAGATAGCAGCAGAAAACAGACTTTGGGAGTACACCCAAAAGTCCAGGAGAGGGAGATGCCCCGATAGGTGCAATACACCAGATTGGTGCCCCAGTGGGAGTCCTGTATTGCGGCAGGTGGAGATTTTAGGACTACGCGTCTATAATAGTGACTATAAGATGTTCTTCTTGCATATAAACAAAGGTAAAAATTAATACTTTCATTTAATCCGTCTCAATGCCCTTTGAATCACTTTCATTTGAACATGTCTTATACAACTCTATTGAAAACGTTGCATATCGAAGAGGGATGTTGATGGACTGTGAAGAGAATTTATTAGCTCTCTCAATCCATCTATTATTTGGTTTGTAATTCAATAATATTTTGATATTCTAAAACGTTAAGGATGCAATGTCGATTTTTCCTGGCCAAACCCAATTGTACATAAAATACCAGTACGAGCACTAAAATAGAATTCTTTAGTGTTTCCAAAATGAATATTTACTGTATTAATTCGAAGGATTTTTCATGTGTTCATACATATATTCAAAGTCGGATATTACAAAATTACATCAAATAAACAGCTAGTCTATAGTATTCTAATTCTACTTGTGCTTACTTCGTCTGTTCGTTCGCACGTTACCCTTCGATCTACAGAGTCAGGACACGTTAAATGACCACCTCTCCTCGAACATGTTGGAACGTTCCATGGTATGCAGATGAAAAATCATTGCATATCATTAAAAGCTGACAACAGCAGACGTGTAGTAGCATCCGTTAACACGGCAACTGTCGCCGTCAGGGGCAAAGCAAGGGCTATCGGGCCAAGAGGGACAGCATTTCAGAAACGGCCACCTTTGTGAACTGCTCTAGGGCTGCCGTTGTGAAGGTTTACTGTGTAGTAGCATTTCAGCAGACGTGTAGTAGCATCCGTTAACACAGCAATTGTCGCCGTCGTGGGTAGAGCAAGTGACCTGTCGGACCTCCAAATGGGGATGATCATTGGCTATCGGGCCAAGGGAGGCAGCATTTCAGAAACTGCTCTAGGGATGCCGTTGTGAAGGTGTATCGCGACTGGACGAACCAGACAGTTTCGAGCAACCGAAGAGGTAGCTGTGGGGCCCCATTGGCCATCGATCCTAGAGGCGAGCGTCGCTTACGACGCCTGAGCAACTGACACAGCAAAGGAACACTGGGGCCACTAGTCGTGTCAGCACCAAGACAGTGCAACGATCACCCTTGAGGTTGGGGCCGGAGCAGGCGTATGGTAACAGCACCCATGTTGACGCCTATGCATCGCCAAAAACGCCTCCATTTCGCAATGGACTATCGCCATTGGACCTCGGCAATGGGTTGCTTTCTCTGATGAGTCGAGAACAGAGTGGACGAACGATGGAGAATTCGCCGGGAAGCATCTGAGAACAGGCATCCCGACACCATCGTTGGCAGACGACAGGCTGGTGGGGGAGGTGTGACTGTTTGGGGGATGTTTTCGTGGTATGTTCTGAGTCCACTGATACCGCTGGAGAGTACACTGAATGCTGTTCGTTACCTGACGATCGTCGCATACCAGGTAGACCTCTTCATGTTGACAGTGTTTCCTCAGGGTGATGGCACCTTTCAACAGGACAATGGTCCTGTCATACTACCAAAATTGTCCACGACAGGTTCGAGGAGCATGGGGATGACTTCAAGCTACTCCCATGGCCACCAAATTCCTTGGATCTCAACCGCATTGAACATTTGTGGGACCATCTCGATCGCCATGTCCGCAAGCTGGACCCTCCACCCCGCACGGTGATGGAATTACGGGATGCACTGATCGCCGAATGGTCCCAGATACCTGCAACCACCAAATGTGCTTGCCGCCAAAGGTGGATACTAGCAGGTGGTCATAATAATGTGTCCCGACCCTGTAGGTTTGTGATGCGAATACAAGCTGCGCCAGGCAAAGCAACCAGATTTTTTTTATTAGTAAGGAGCTTATCAGTATCGTAACTTGAAAACGAATTAATTTTTTCAGTTCTGTTTTCACCAATCGATATATATATATAGAGCCGAGCACGTTCGAATGCGAGATAGTCGGCATATGTACAATTGTGCTCTAACGATACCATTAGGATGCCCCCTAAAAATTTTTAATGCTAACATATGGCTTGTAATATATCAAACAACTTGTAACGGCATATCTTGAGTAATTAGTAATAAACCGGAATTGGTTTAATAGTATATATTCCAATGGTATCATATGGCACTTTTGGAAAGTTTCAGTGCTAAGATATTTATTTAATTTATTTATTTAACTGAATTACAACAAAAAGGAGGACATCCCGAGACCGGTATTGGGTTAGTTTACATATACTTACAGGCAGCGTGCGGCATACAATAAAAGGAAAAAAGAAAGCTACTACAGAATACAGAATCAAACCCAAAGGTTTGGAAACTAACATAGCAACCGACACCAACATTACCCCATCACACATGGCCTATAGCCGGAAATTGAATTAAAGTAAACCCGGAATAGTAATACTAATGGAAAAACCGAAACAATTAAATGTGTAAAATATCAATAGTCAATCAAAGGTTACCCCGTACAATGCTAAGAATGGTCTTAGTAGGCTAAATTAATTAGCAGTCCGGGAGAACCAGAGAAAAGAACTGGAAAAAGTAAAAAGAAAAAGGAAAAGAGAAAGAAAGAGAAAACGGGCCCATTTTGGAGAGATTACTGCATAATAAAACGTTTCAATTGTCTAGGAAAAGAGAGATATAAAGGGATGTTGCGAACAGCCCATTCCACAATCCCGGCGATCGAAACGCGGTTATTCGCGTATTGCTTTTAAACCTTTGGAAGAAAAACGTCACGCGATTGCCTAGTAAAATGATCGTGCCTATGAAGGAATAACATTGGAAAAATCAGGATGGAGATATTAAGACATGCATTTGTAACCTTAAAAATAAACGTATATAATTATTACTTATAATAGTGAATATTTTTAATTATGCGAAACAGGAGACCTACAAGGGATTTTCTAAAGGGTTCGCAAAAACCGCTTTTGAAGCTTAAAGATTCAAGAAAGGTTATAAGCAGAGGTGACACCCCAGAAATAAGATATGGCATTTAATATATCAAAACAACTTGTAATGATGAGTTGTGAATAAAAATATCAAGTAATTACTGATAAATCATTAGATGGTCAGTGAGGGTTTTAATGGTACGCCTACCTCAGCTGTTCGAATTAATGATTAAAAATAGGAAAGAAATTTCCGCAGCCTGGATTCGAACCAGGAACGTTTGGCTGGGACTGCCAACGCGCTAACCAATTACGCCACTGCGGCCATGAAAGCGAACCGCTATTTACATGGCCTTAGGGCTTGGTTAGAGCAGTTACCTAGTTCGCAGTCTGGGACTATCTTTCCTAAGGCGTAAATTCATTAATAAAAAATAAATATAAATAAATATAAATTAAATATAAATAATCATTAATTACTGATAGTTGGAACTGGTTTTGTAGTATGTGTTCTAGTGGTAGCATATGGCACCTTTGAACTTTCAATGCTAAAAACATGCTTTCAATATATATCAAATAACTCGTGACCGCGTATCATAAATGAATATTACGAGTAATTAATGCTACTCGGTAATACTTTAGTGTTACTTATTCTAATGGTACCACATGGTATCACTGGAAACTTTCAATGCTAAAACATGTCATGTAATATATCAAACAACTTGTAACGACTTTTCATGAATGAATATAACGCGTAAATAATGAGTGGGAATTTGTTCAATAGTACGTGCCCTCAGGGCCGTACCCAGAATTTTTTTCTAGTCCTATACATTACTGTAATTAAAGTAATTTTTTTACGTATTGTAAAGCTTGTTTTTGCGCTTACGTAAGATTTATATTTTTTAATAAACTTTTAAGTCATTTTCTATTTTATCCTACAATCTCATCATGGATTGTTTTATTCACGGAATTACCATGGAATTTCGCTAGTACAATAATAAATGCATTTCTGCTTCACAGCTGAAGCTCCTGCTTGCAATGTTTACAAATTTTTACTTCTTCTAAACTACTGTTAATGAATTTTATCAATATTTTTGCATAACTTTTTTACAAGCATTTATTCAAACGTTTAAACATAGCGCATGTAACTTGCCTAAAATCATGTCGTTAAAAGCAGAGTATCACGGAATTCAAATACGATCGTGAATTCCGATGTCACAAACGCTCACTTTCACTCTCGAATTATTTACAATTCGGGAAGGAAAGTGGAGCGACGTCACACTCGTCATAAGCGTAAGACAAAACGTCCACACGCACGGGCCAATCAGAAGACAATACCTGATTCAAATGAAAAGAGATTTTGTGCAGCTAACGTGAGAGACAGAAGAGTGGAGCCACGACATAGACGGCCGGTAAATGGAAAGCTTCCTCAGCACGATATTCCTAGCAGGATCCGGGAATGCCTGATGGTGAACGAAAACTCCGAGACGAGTTCGAATAAGACGGCGACGGCGGCGAGCGAGACGAGTTCCCGAGCGACGTCGGAGAATTCAGCGGAGCTGTGCGGAGAAGCAGCGTTGGCGGCGCATCTCCCGACGGAAAAGGCAGAACGTCGTTCACGAGTTCCGCCATTAGCGTGTATTCCTTCGAGTCTCCCGGAGACCTGGCATCGCAACGTACTGGATCACTGTGCAAATCTAGTAAGTGCCCGTTTTATCGTAGATCTTAACGCTCGCCTAATAAAGGTGGGTTTCTGGGAATTAAAGTGCAAAGAAGTGATTTATACATCTAACGTGCGAGGTTTCTGGCCGTTTGGTCTATTAGCCTTCCTTCGTCACGACGTGGGTTTCGTGCTAACCTAGATAGGTTAGGTGCTTTTTTATTGTCACAAAAATGCCGGTGTTCTCCGTCTCTCTCGACGAGTGACCAAAATTTGTGTGGGTTTCTCTTGTGGAAAGGAAAAAAAAAGAGAGCATCCTAATAAGTGAAGTGTGTCGTTTTATCGCGCACTGTTGTGTGTGTCTTACCTCGTATCTACAGTTCTCCATTTTTTGTGTGGTTTTAGCATTGTGTTTCAGTCACAAGTTAGTTCTGTATTTACATGTTCATTAAGTGTGTTTATTTTAATTTTAGCGGCCGAATTGTCGAGCCCTGGTTACAATAAACTGTCATGCTAAACACGAATGTTACTCGTCTCGTCAGAAATAATGTATCATATCTTTGTTAAGATTACCTAAAAGTCCCGTGCCTTGGACTTTGTGACTTTCCTTATTTATGACTTATGTAAGTGGACATTAATTTTTCCACTAGAACTTTTTCCCGATAACTGTGACTCCATTACTTGTGCATTTGAACTGTTAACTCAAATAACGTGTTTGCGTTTTCACATATTTTGAACAATCTGACATTATATATTTAGCGGGTTCATAAACTTTATTTCCCGAGCTTGTAATCGATGTTTTCGATATTTTAAGCTGTAGATTGGCTATATTTATCAATGTTAAAGAATTTATCATTTGCTGAAGCATAACAGCGTTTGTTAGTGTCTTGGATAGTAGCCTTCGAGATATTTCGTTACGTTTAATCTTTTATGCTGTTTGTAGCGTTATCCTTGGTATACTTTAATCTTTAACCAATTGTTTACTGAATTTATTCATTTAAGTGTTTATATGAATAGTTAGGTTGAAAGTTTTGCCTCATTACCATATTTTGTAATTGTTGCATTTATTCTTTTACGATGCCTTCCTAGTTGGAGTGTAATTCATCAAAGGTTCATTTTAGTTTGTCTTTGATGCCAGTGGCATCTTGTGCTAAGATTACTTATTTTATATCTTTGATATAGTGATTTATGTCTTAAATAAACTTTATCTTGTTTCATAGTTTAAATTTTCCGACCCCTGTCACTCATTTACCTTCCACTGCGTGCTCTAAGTAAATAGCTTAATTTAACCGTGACACAGAGTTTCTCTTAATGAATTAATCCTCCAGAGAAAGGTATAGGAAAGTAGCGGAATCTTCTCTCATCATTTTTGATTGAATATTATATCACATGCGATATGTTGCTATAGTTCTAAAGACCAAGTATCACATGTAAATAAACGAGAATGGCTGAGTATGACGCAGTGGAAGAATAAGAACTTGCAACAGTGGTCGGAATTATAAAATAAATTAATAAAATGTTTATTTGTATCAATAACAAAAAAAACAAGTAAAGATAGCTTAGCAAATAGCAATACCTAGCTAAGATGCATATCAATCTACATTAGATAATGCCATGAACATGATGCAAATGGTAAATCCCGTTTCTTATAGTATTGCCAATAAATGAATGATATTACAATTACATTAGTGATATAAAGCATAACTCAAAGTAAAGGTCAAATCTTAAAATTATAATTAATGATAAATCATATCACAATCAATGTTTTGTGAACATAAATAAAATAGAACCTCGGTCACAAGGGTCAAACGGTAATGAACCTTTAAACAATGGATTACAATAATAGAACCTTGAAATTACAAGCACACCTGAACCTATGCGTGCTATAGCTTAAACAGTTCTAAATATTTCACATTTTAATATGGAGCAACTTGCTCTGAATAGCATTGAGGCAATAGATGGTATACATATGACGTCACGCCTCACGTGTTTTGCGCAAAACTCTGCCCATCCGCCATAGTTGAGACCACTCATAGCTTTATTCCTTATACTGTGGTTGTTTTTGATTAATTTAACATGCAGAGAGGGTACATAAAAAACCAATTTTTTTAAAATAAAAACACAGTAGAGGCTCAATTAACAGATTTTTTTAAATATAAGCTCTTTTTTTTCCACTTTTTAAATTTTTTAAAAAGAATTATTGTAATTGTAAACTTTTATTTTCTCCTTCTACTGTATCATTCGATTTATTTTTTTTAATTTTGTTTTTCTTTTCTTAATTTTATTTTTTTAAATTTTCCAATTTTGTTTCAGAATTATTTAATTATTATTATTTTTTTTGCATATTTTTCATATGCTCTTACGTTATTTTTAGTTTTTAAATTTTTAGGGCTTTCTGAGATGGATAAAAAAAATTTTTTTTCAAAAATAATTAGTAAAAAATTAATTATTCAAATATAGCACATTGATTTATTTCCTGTGAGAGTATAAAAATTTTCAAAATTTGAATTTCTTAGAAAGGATTGAAGGTGGTTTTTATTTAATTTTTCATGCTGGGAGTAAGGAATGGGTCACCTGTAGTATTCAGTTTTTTCATTTTTACATAGTTGTAGCAAAAGCATGGAAATTAATTGGAAATCTATGACTAAAAAGAAAATATAAAAAATAAAAAAATTAAAAAAAAATTAAGCATACATTTTAAAAAGCGCCATGAAAAGTTAAAAATTATTTTTAATACCTCTCATTAAATTAGGAATTCATCAAATTAAAAAAAAAAAACAGCGGGCGTTTAATATTAAAATTTAAAATGAAAAAATTACGCTCCGCCATACTTTTGCCTTTTTATAACTTTATGAATTCCTATTTTAATGAGAGGCACGAAAAATTATTTTTTACTTTGCAATTGACTTTTTAAAGTAAAAAGGTGTGCTGATTTTTTTTTTTTTCATTTGTTTGATCTCAATCTTCGAGCATAATTCTTCTATTTCTATGCTCGAAGGTCTCAACTTGGTCTCAATCATGGCGGCAAAACAAGTTTCTTTGATGTGTGACGTCATCATGCATACCATCTATAGTCCAAAATTAGCAATTAAAGTTCAAGTCCAGTTATTAAAATACGTACTATTAAATAACAATATTGGGAATCAGTCACAAGTCCGGTTTCACAAATTCGAGGATTTTAGTCCGTTAAGTCCTTAGTGATTTACACAGCAATTAATAATTCTTGAATCCTACGAATATAACAAGAAATAAGTAACACACTAAGTAACAGACAATTACCAGAACACGTAAATTTCAGACATTGCTACCCACATCACGTGATTACACATTGAACATATTAATTTCTTTTATAGCACAGCAAAACAATGTTTTCCTTAAATCACAATCACGTAAACGTAGCCCAAGACGGAGAGTAAACCGTGTTTTTTCGATTTAAAGGCACACTTAATTGCGTATCATTGTAAAGCCGAGATCATGGCGTAGGTAAGCATTCAAGCTAAACGGCCATAGACAATTGAGTTCTCGATATGAAAGCTCCGTAAAAAACGCTCTAACCAAATTGGCACTACTGCCCACAATTATAAAAGCACTTACTAGTGAAAAAGTAGAATCTCCGACTGTTCTCCGGAACACTCTTGGAGGCGTGAGCCACGTAAGCTGCGAAGGTGAATCGCTGGCTTGGCTTTCCTGCTCACGCGAAGACGAAATCTCCGCCCTCTTCGCTTCCCGGCACGGCGTAGTTTTCTCCAACTGCGCAATTTGCCGTACTGAAGAGCTCGTTTCCGCAAAGTTTCCGGATCGAGAAGCCTGCTCGGTGCCTATCTTGAGTTTTCTCCTGCCGAACATTCGATAGTGAACTTTTCCTGAATTTTCCTTCTCTCTCTCCGTCTTTTTTCCAACTCCGCGCTCCAAGTCCCTGCTGTGCGCCGATTGGTCCGGGCGTGTTGATGTTCTTGATGACGTTGTTGGCGCCGCCTTGCTTTCCTCCCTGAGTGAAAGAAAATACGAGGGCGAAAGCGGGCGATACGTCATCGGAATTCACGTTGGAGTTTGAATTCCGTGACACCAAGTGACTGTACCCCGACAACTCCGACCCCATTGGGACAATTAGGTCCATACTTCATAGTAAGTAGATTTTGCCTACAGGAATCTTCATACCGAATTTCACGCCTTAACATACATAAATACCACTTATATCACCGGGTCATCTCTAACTCCCGTAATTTCGACCCCAGTGAAACAATCAAAACAAAACTAAATAATGAAGGTACACATGCCCATACTAAGCTATTCGAATTTTAGCCTTCTACCTCAAAAAATGCATAAATTTTGAAGGGGACAGACGGAAATTGTAAAACCAATAAGTAGCTCCATTCTTCTGCTGCGTAATAAATAATCGATATTTATTCCTATAGATTTCGTCTTTCATAATTATGCTTTAAAGCTTCTCCTATCATTTGACTTTTAAATAAAACCCTTGTAGAATATTTAAACATTTAAAATTATATAATTATTGTTGTTATTATTTTCACTTTACAGCATTTTTAGGAAACTGCCATTAAAAAAACAGTTTACCATTTCCCAAAGCCCACGTTTAAGAAGTTTGCTTATTTTGTGTTATTCATGTCATTCATTATCCCCCAGACAGTCACTCTATCCAATGCCATTTATCAGAAAGTAAAAGTAAACCTCAAGTGAGCTATAGAAAGGAAGCAATAAACATCTTTGTGAAAGATAGGAATAAATGATAGTGCACCAAAGTTTTTATTGTTATTTTTGAACCTTAAACTTAATTTCAAGAAAGAAAACTTTATGAAGCTTTTGAAATAAAACGATAGTTGTTCTGTTCAGATGTTTCCACAGAGAGAACTTCAACTTCAGACAACCATACACCCTGATTAAAAAAGCTATGTATATACCAATTAAAATTGTAATAAAAAGTTGGATAAAAAGTTGAATATAATAAATATAAATGTAATTTACTAAACAAGTCCAAACAAGATAACGCAAGTCCAAGTTTTCTCACCCTGCACGAAAAGGTTAAAAAAATTCCAGACATCCCTCCAAATATCGGTTCAAATTTACACTACCTGATCAAAAGCTTATGAACCCCTCATAAATCATGGAATGTGCCAAATATCGCATAAAATGATATTTAGATAGCATCACACACCTTCAGAAACATATCTGCTTCGCATTATTAAAAATTGGGTCGTTCAAAAGAGCTCAGCGATTTCCAACGTGAACCATAATAGTTTTATAAAATGATAGGTGGAACACCGATGGGATCATGTCTCAGCCCTATTCTTGCTGAAGTTTTGAAGACATTCTTAAGGATTCTAATTTTTACTTTCCCGACACCTGGTTCCGTTACGTAGACGATGTTTTCACAGTTTTTGACACGAACTCCTGTGACGTTAATGCATTCATTAATCACATCAATAGTTTCTTCCCTTCTATCAAGTTTACTTGTAAAGTTGAAGAAAACAATAAATTACAGTTCTTAGATTCAGTGATAATTAGGAATAATCGCTCCCTGTATTTTGATATTCATAGGAAACCCTCCAATCACCTTAACTACATTCCCATCGATTCAAGTCATCCTTGGATCCAAAAAGTTTCAGCTTTTATTTTCTTGTTGGATAGGGCATTCAATATCCCATTAAACAATATTTCATTCAAACAAGAGATTGATTTGATTAAAAAAATAGCCGAGAAAAACGGGTACAACTCGAAAATGATTGGGGAAGAGGAAGTTCAAAACATTTCTGTCAGACATAACCACTCTAACCATATCCGTTCCTTACAATAAACTACGTATTAAAAATTTAAATTCAATTTTCAAACAATATAACATTTCTCTTTCTTTCAGCAACCCCAGCCAAATACGAAACTTGCTAGGCAACCCCAAAGATAAGGTACCGGATTACAAAAGTCAATAATCTAAGTCATCCATTGTTCGCAATGTCCTAAACTTTACAAAGGTCAGACCAAACGCAGTTTATCCACCAGATTTAAGGAACACCTCGACCACAGAAGATTCGGTAGATGCAGTCAATCAGCCATAGCCAAACATTCAATAGAGAGGGGTCACGATTTTCCCATCGACAACTTAAAACTCTTACAATCTATCAATAAAAAACACTTGCTAGATGCTTTCGAGAGCATGGCTATCCTTAAATCCAAGAACAACCCGTTATTAAACTCCGACTTAGGCCCTATTGGTGATTCCCCTCTAATTCAGTGGTGGTCTCAATTAACCAACCAATAATATTGTTTTTATTTCTTTTCTATTATTGGTCTGCCTTGTATTTCTCTCGCTATATAAGCCGCTTTCTTCGGTTCCTAATCAGTTCACTTTGGATTTTCCACGTGTTCTCCTTGGTTCCTGCCGAATGATGAGAGCTTTGCTCTCGAAAAGCGCTTCCAGGTTGTATTTTTCCGTTATTTTTGTTTTTGTTATATTCTTAATTACTTTTGTTGTGGTAAAAGAGCCCTTCTATACTTAATTACGATTATCCACATACCTCTTTATTCTTGGTTTCAATTGTGGACATTTGCCCTTGTTTTACTTTCTCGGACAATTGCCCCAGTTATACTTTTTTGTATAATTTTGATTTACTAGAATTATCATCAGTTCTGCTGAAATGATTGCTATAGGGTTCAGAAATTCGGCTTCCTGTGTTGCTAGCACAATCGTCATTCATCGGGAAACCATTCCCTGGGTTTCCACGGTCAAGCTATTGCTCACAAACTCTGCATCACTGACAACAATTCCAGGCGACATTTGGAGTAGTCAAAACTCGAAGAACTGGAACATGTAACACGGGAAACGTGGTCTATGGACTGATGAATCACGGTACACGCTCTGGCAATCAGATAGACGAAGTTGGGTTTGACAGATGCCTGAAGAACGTTTCCCATTGAAGTTTAGAGGAGAAGGCATCATCATGGTTCGGACTGTTTCAGTTAAAGGAAAGATGAATGCTGTTGCTTATCAGATTTTTCAGCCCTGCACTCCCAAAATTGTGGGAGCAGTTCGGGGAGGGTCCTATTCTGTATCTCATTGCCATTAAGAAAGATATGTACACGACTGCTTTCAAGACAACGAGGTTGAAGAAATGGGTTGGCCTGCCCAGAACCCCGATCTCAATCCCATTGAACAACTGGATGAATTGGAACGTTGATAGGAGGTAGACTACGCCGTGATTCATTCATTGCTGAAATAACCAGCGGTCTGAGGCAGAAAGGGAGTGAAATTCCAGATTTTCACTGTTAAAAACTGCTGGAAAGTCTTCCTGGAGGGTGGAAGCTATCATTTGAGCAATTGGGGGTACCAGCAATTAATAAACCTGTTATATGAAGCCTGCGATGCATAAATGCTAGTATTTTTAAACTTTTGATAACATAGTATACATCATCTTGAAGTGGAACACTGTCAAGTGGAAATCTCATGAGTAACTTCAGTGAAATGATAGATTCTCGAGTGGTAGAACGTGTGAGACCAAGCAATCGAAAATCTTTAGTTGAAACAATTGCTGGAGAATTTCAAAAATGTTACTTCAAGTATCCCCAGCACATTCACAATTTAATCAGAAAGTTACTAATACTGTGGATGCTCACTTTATAAAAAGGAATTGGGAGCCGAACTCCCACTTTTATTCGGCCTAGATGTACATTTCGCATGCTATGAATCCATCCTTCAGTACGAGACCAATACTGAACTTATACAAAACGATGATGCTTTGCATCTGTCCGAGCTTACCAAGCCCCATGCCCCAATAGGCCACATTAATAGGTCGTAAAACCGCCGCGAGCTTCAATGAAGGCCTGGACTCTTGCATGCATACGGTCATAAAGATGCTGGATGTCGTCTTGGGATATGTTATTCCAAGCATCCTGAACATGCTGGGGCAATTGTGAATATTGGTGTGCAGCGACGATGAACGACAAGTCTGGAGATCATGCTGGCCGGGGAAGTAGTGCCACATGCTGTAAGGCCTGCAAGCTAACACGGGCAGTTTGTGGTCGGGCGTTATTCTGCTGGATAAACATGTTACCTTCCTGTTGCATGAAGGCTGTTGGACGTATTGTCTTGCAATTTAAATTATTTCTTTTATGTCACCAATGCTATAAGGTGATTGGAAAATATCAAATAAATCGAGCCATTTATTCTACGTGTTGCATTTTTTTCTTGCACAAACGTTGCCTTGCATTGTTGATCGTTAGAAATACATTGTTGATCCTTGCATATTGTTGGTGAATACTGTGTTCCTATCACCATTGTTAATACAGACACGACGGACATATTGTTGTACAAACGTTGCCTTCCAGTGGTAATATTTATACAGGGTGTTTTTGAATTGAGTACAGATTTTTTGGGAGATAATAGAAGAGGTCCTTAGAAGTATTTTTTGTCATATGAACATGGGGTCCCCGCAGCTCCGTTTACTTACAATACTGCATTGAACAAT
>JAHWFO010012454.1:308948-348466 GCA_023313115.1 Rhysida immarginata
TGAACAATCAAATGACACCGGGACGCAGTTGCTTGGCCACCGAGATCGCCAGATCTCACACCGATGGATTTTTTTTTTATGGGGAAGCATAAAATCAATGGTGTACTCCGAACCCGTAGATACCGAAGAAGAATTGGCGGCTCGTGTTGTCGCGGCAGCAGGTGACATCAGCAACCGTGCAAATCAACTGTTTCCACGCGTGCATCAATCCATCATAAGGCGTTGCGAATTGTGCTATGAAACAAATGGCGGTCATTTCGAATAATTACTTTAAAAGTTAATACAGTAGATTGCTTGTGTTAATTGTTAAAAATAAAATAATCTAGGCCTACCAACGCACACTGCGTCCCGGTGTCATTTGATTGTTCAATGCAGTATTGTAAGTAAACGGAGCTGCGGGGACCCCATGTTCATATGACAAAAATACTTCTAATGACCTCTTCTATCATCTCCCAAAAAATCTGTACTCAATTCAAAACCACCCTGTATAGATTGAACTAACCTCTAAAAAATTAAAGTACGTGTAAAAACACAATCAGCTTAACGTTGCACAAATTGTGACTTCCATTAATGAACGTACAATGAGATAAGCCTGTATATGGAGTATTAACTTATTCCAATCAATCAAGCTTAATTATTGGAGAAGAGAATTTGGGTAATGGCAAGAGGGTAAATATTTTAATCCCTATAATAATTTAATAACATATAATCGACCATTATTCACAGAAGTCTATACGTTTTCATAGTTTAGAAGCCAGTATTATGTACATCGATTATGTACGTGTCAGCATGAAAAATGTTTCGAAACATTTTCATTGAGTTTTCTTTTGTATTACTTTAATGTTTTGATCCACTTTAATTGAAAAATGAGAAATGAGGAGAGAGCATGCCTTCCGGCGATTTACTTCAGTAACAAGTCGCCTCCTTAGTGCAAATAATCTATTTTATATGTTTTTACTAAATTAATATGGCGTAACATTAATAAAACATAAGCCTAGCTTGAGGCATTTGTGCAATTTTGTTTAGCTCCTCCAAGAATTACACTTAAAGCCACTTTAGCTTTGTTTAATTTAATTTTCACAACCAAGCAGTTGTTTACAAACTCTAGCCGCGTATCATGCTTGCTTTTATTGAACAATTACAATTATATAAATAATTTACAGTTTCTAAAGAAGATAAACGAAAACTTAGAAGAAATTTGAATTTTACTGGTCTTGGGGAAACAAATTGCTGTTTGTTTAGTTGAAATTATTATTTTAATAAGAATAAAAATAATCAAAAAACAATAACAGCACGTTAGCCTGAATGGCAGCATGTATATGGTTTGGTTTAGATTCTATGAGGGGCTGAAGTGCATTCAGCTCGGTTGTTGCCTTTGCATTCATCAAAGAGAGCTTCAGGTGCTATAAAGTTGATGGAAGAGTTACTGTGGACGGATGCGTCTCTCCAACACAATCCAAACATGCTCTAGTGGGTTTTGATCCGGGCTCCGGGGAGAGCATGGTTAGGTAATTGCATGCTCTGAGAACAAATACTAGTCTTGCGTTGGACCGTAACATTGTCATCCATGAATGATTCGTCACATGGCAGGATGGACTCGATCAACAACAACATTCAGTACTCCTTGACTGTAACTCAACCTTCAAGGAAAATCATGGGAACGTACCAGACTAATAAAACACAATCAGAACCTTGATTTGTTTATTCCAGGAAAGATGCGTCCACCGCTAGAGTTTCCCTATTCTGCATTTATTCCCTGCGCATTGTGGAAGTGGATAATGGTTGGAACGAACCTTCATTGACGTCTTCCGTCAAATACACTGAGTTAGCAAAACTCATGGGATAGTTACTTAATATATGGTCGGGCCACCTCTGGCCCTGTGGAGTGCAGCAATATGGCGTGGTAGTGAGTCTGCAAGTCCCTGGTACGCTTCTGGAGGGAGTTGACACCAGATAGTCTGCAGAGCCGAAGATAGTTGCTGCCCGTTCGTGGGCGGATGATGCAGTGCCCGGAGCCTGACTTCAACAGCATCCCAGATATGCTCGATGGGATTCATGTCAGGGCTCCGGGCTAGCCAGCTCAGTCGTTGGATCTCCCCTGCATGCTCCTCGAACCATTCGCGGAGGACATTGGAGCGATGTGGTGGAGCATTGTCATCTTGAAAGACTGCTACGTCGTCAGGGAGTTGATGAGTTGACGATACCGTGGATGAGTTGATGAGTTGTAAAGTTGTATGTCCCATACTTTAGAGAAATAAATTGTGGTGCATTACTTTTTTGAACGCTACTGGTACCATGGAGAACTTTATCTTACGTTATTGCAAAGAATACATAATGGTTCCAAATGAGAGGGGCATCAATATTATTATTAGTGTTAGTTCAAGAAATATGTTATGCTGTTTTTGGAATTTTCAACCCCCTCCCATCCCGCCATGTCACACAGTGTCACATTTTCCATACCCCCTCCTCCTTTTAAGATATCACAACCAGAGGGCCCATTACAAACCCGGAAAATGCACCCCAGACCATCACTGACGCCCCACCACCCTGCACCACCACCTGTTGGCATGCGGGATCCATCGTTTCGTGAGGTCTGCGCCACAAACGGTGCCTCCCATCAGCGTGGTACAGTTGATATCGTGACTCATCTGACCATATGACGTTACGCCACTGTTGCAGAGTCTAGCCTAGATGGTTGGTGGCAAATGCACGCCGGAGTGTCCGATGACGCGAGGGCATGCAGATTCCGACGGATTGTCCACCGAGAGACGTTTCTAATGCGGCCAGTATTGAACTGGTCTGTGATTTGCTGCACTGTTGCGCTCCTTTTTCTCTGAATCATTCGTCCCAGGTGTCGCCGGTCACGATCATTAAGGGCAGCTGGACGCCCGGTATGGTGCCTGTTGTAGACTGTAATGCCTTCATCCAGCCATTCCCGATACACCCTGGAGACAGTTGAGAGGGGAAAGCCAAATTCCTGCACCACTGCCGAAATGGAACTTCCCATGCGTCGGGCACCTACTATCATACCCCGTTCAAAAGATGTCAACTCGCGACGACGTGCCATTTCTGATTAATCACTTATACAAGCTCTTCCCACAACGTCTAATGGTCCATTCCCATAATCCGTTACCCCTGTGAATTCGTGAGCCATGCCCATCAATCAATGTGCTTGCTATTCCATGAGTTTTGCTAACTCAGTGTACTTCACAGTAGACTTTCGTTGCCGCTGTACACTCATTTTGATCAGGGTTCTGCATGATTGTTTTCGATCCATATTGTTACGACGTTGAGACAAACAACGGTTGTATTGGATTGGATTATTTTCCATTGCCATATACAGCCCTAACGAGATGCGTTTAGAGATTCTCGATGCGATTTTAGTCCAGGCAGCATTATAACGTTGATGGAGTGCTCTTTTCCATTGTCGTTAAAGCTTCGTGAATAGAGGCGTTGTTTTGCTAGAACGCAAATTTACAATCATTAAGCTCATCCGCAGTGTCAGCAGCAAGTGATTATCAAAGGACTAGGTAATCATGTGCTATTTAATGAAAAAATCAGTTCATTAATTGACGGAAAAAAACTCCCTAATACATTAATGATCCACCACCCGGCGTGACAGAAACTTTTCTTCGTGTCTCAAGTAGCGGATGCCATCTGGGCCATCGAGATAGAATTATTTCTCCTCACTATAAACGACGTGATTCCAGAGATCGATTTAACGATGTGATCTTTTGCAAACTTCACTCTTGCCTCCGTCTCTTTCTGTGTTAGCTTTTGTTTTGACTTAATTTGACGTAAACATGATTTGATGACGTTTTTAAAACATTTCTTGTGGATCGTGATGTTGCTGGTAAACCAAGATTCGTTATAATCACTGAAGTTGATGCTCCGTTGAAGATGTCATCCTTGGTATAATACGCTTTTGTCTTTCAGTCTTTTGCTAGAGTTTTGAAGAGTTATTTGGATACTTAAATTAGTTAACTGCAATTTAAAGAAAACACATGTTGCAAAATGATAACTTAACCCCTCATATGCTGGATTCATCCAAAGAATTCCCTTAAACTTGAAGAATGAAATTCATTTCAATATACCGCATTCTCGTTCATTGAGAACAAGATTTGATATTTATTATATTTTGCGAATTTTTAAAAAAGTGAATTGCACAGAAGCTGAAAAGGAAATAGATGCATACAAAGACTCTTATTGTCAAACAGGGAAGACTGGAAGATTCCCAAAAGCGGTTAATAATTATGTTCAGCTTAAAAGATCCCCAAGGAAGCTCACAGTAGCCAAGAGGAAGTCCGATTAGACAGCTCAACAGTTACAATAACTCTTAGACAGTTATCTAATGATCCTGAACTGAATGTTCGCAAATCAACACTATTCTAGAACTGTTTTCAGGAATGAATTCCTAATACATGTATAGAAAAGGAGGAAGAAAAGCCCAATCTCACAAACCAGCGCAAGCAGAAGAGGCTGAACTGGGCAAAGGTAAATACCGGTACATGTCCTGTAAAGAAGCATGGCAAACAGTAGCGTTCAGCGATGAAAAAAATGTTTAATCTGGATGGAGGACATTATTGAAATGAACTGCGAAAAGAGGAACAGATGATTTCGAAGAGACAGCAAGGAAGGGTATTTAGTAAATGTTTGGGCTGGCTTGTCATGATAAACCAATGTTGCATTTCCATCAGGTCGTATGAAAGCATTTGATCACCACGAACTTGGTACCTTATGGAGAGCAAATTAGAGGGCCATTTTGGGTGTTACAGCAAGATAATGCAAGCATTCATGTTGCAAAATGGTCATGGAATGAATTTTATCCAAAGGAGAGTATATAATTCAGTGGTCTGCTAATTCGCCAGACAAGCAACACAGCCATGTGAAAGAATTGAAGGAAGCACATGTTTTCTTTAAATTTGCTGTTAACTAATTTGAATATTCAAATAAATCAATACAGTAAAACCCCGTTACAACGTACTTCAAGGGACCTGGAAATTTGTACGTTATTCTGAAGTGTATGTTATTCTAAAACTGGGAGGGGGGGGTTGTGAAAAATGCATACATTCATAGAAAAACATAAGAATACATGAATGCATTTTATTTTATTCAATACAAATACACTATAGCATATACAATATGTAGTATTACATTAATTTTTGTAATGAAATGATGTAATTGTTGAAATGATGCTCAGACTAACACAGTTACAAAAAATACCCTGACTTTTCCCGTTTACATGCCCTTACCTATCCCGATCGCTAGTCACCCTGCTATACGCACATAAATTAAACAAAAAAAATTAAAATAAACAAACGCATAATCTTACCGTATTGAAGATGGGCAATCGTCCGTCAAGTTAAGGTCTCTAATCTAATTGCAGCACAAATTGGATCCCGACTGAGTAGCATGCAACAATAGACAATCGAGCAGTGGAGTGGAAGAAATAATGCGAGTGGTACTGAAGCAGAGCTCCCAAACTCACTCGTCACATATATAGACCAGGGGAATTACACTGAGATAGGTGAGAAGCCTGAAAAAACCCCGAAGGTCCTCCTCAAGATGATTTGAAGAATATTCCCCTCATTCTGGGGATAAAAAGGTTGATTGGAGATTGTCTTAGAAAAGGGGGGGAGCCAGAGGCGAACTAGGCTATCCAAAAATCGGGGAAGATAACATTCCTGACATCGTCGAAGTTAACTTCCAGGACATGGCTGGGCAAGCGACGTTTTCAGCGTTTCCTGTAGTCAGAAGGGTTGTGAATTTCAGACACCAACTGATTCCTGTGATTGATACACCAACTGAGTAGCATGCGACAATCGACAGTCGAACAGTGCAGGGAAAACGAGACGAGTGGTCCGAAAGCAACGCTTTCACTGCCATACTCATCCAGGAAGTAACCAGGGCAAGTACACTGAATTAGGCAAGAAGCCAGATGAAACCTAGTTAAGTCATCCAGAAGTTTCAGATGAAAGTTTCAGAAGTCATCCAGATGAAACCTAGTTAAGGCATGCAGAGATTTCCGGGTTTATATATGCTGTACTGACCAACCAATGAAATGTGAACTCGGCTTAATTAGCCCATTGGCCCGGTTGCAACTTTCGCATGGGCTGCATTGACCAATCAGAGCAAGACATTTGAACGATGTACGTTGTACTGAAGGGATAATTTAACCAAGGGGATGTAAAATTAGTACGTTATTCTGAAATGTACGTTAAAGTGAGGTACGTTATTCTGAAACTTTTTAGCATTAAAATACCTACGTTTGGGACGGGGATTTGAAATTTGTACGTTATTCTGAAATGTACATTAATGTGAGGTACGTTGTAACGGGGTTTTTCTGTAGCACCTTACATTTTTACATTTCTTAATGTCACGTTTTTATCTAGAAGACTGAATTACTTGTGAACAGAGAGAGAGAGAGAGGCGATGACGATATGGAATAAATAAATGAATGATTGGTATATTTTTAAATATCGGAATCTTAAATTGCAATCTTCACTAATTTAGTCCAAATCACATGTTTCTCTTGCCTCTGAGTGAGGCTTCGATGAATTATCAATTTCGTCGATAGCTAGTATTGAAGTGGCTTCAAAAACACTGGGCGAAGGTGGAATTCCTAAATCTTGAGCGAGATTCCGGCGAGAGCGTCACCGCGTAACGGGAGAGCGTCGACCTTTCTAGGTTTTGTCGACTGGGATGGGAGGAAAAGAATGCACAAAAATGAAACACAATGAATCAGGAGTATTCAAAGCAGAGAACTACAAACTCTAATGAAGAGACTATAACGCACGCCGAGACGCAACTTGCCAAGCTCCACAAGCTAAACGGGATCCCGCTGATATTCCCGGCTGCGTTCATCGCTTCGCTGATTCGACGGGCTTCCGTATTCTATTCCAGGAAATTATTGTATAAAACGTGGTTCTTCTCGGCGCTTTGAAAGATAAGTCTCTGCTGAACTTTCGACACACCCGATCAGCTATCTCCTCGCTTGGAGCTGATCCGCTGTTGTCATCAGCGATGTACTTGGTAACCATAGGAGTTCTTGCCATGTTTAATTCCGGAAAACAAAATGATGTACACAAAAAGTAGCGTATCGCTAGTCCCCAAAGTAATCCCTATTGGCATCTAGCACCTTCTGCCAACGTGTCTCCAGTTGATCAATCTCCTGGCTGTAAAACTTGCCGGTCTTGGACGCAAAGAAGTCCGTGAGTGCCTTCGCAAGTGAGAATGGAAAAGGTGATAATCCGTTGGAGCAAGCACTGGTGAGTAAGGTGGATGACACAAACTTTCCCAGCCAAGCCACTCTATGGTTTCCCTGGCCACCCGCGCCAGATGTGGCAGGATATTTTCATGAAGGAAGAGTGCCCCTTTGCGATTCACCAATGCTGGCTCCTTCTGCTGCAATGCCTGTTGCACACGTTCTAACTGCTGGGAGTAGAGGTCCCCAGTGATGGTTTGGCCAGTTGATAGCAGCTCGTAGCGAACCATTTGGCGTCTAGTCCACCAGACACAATAGACTACGGGGTTCATCAGAAATGGCAAATTCTCCCGACCTGAATTTCTGGAACCAATGCCTTGCGGTGCATTCACACCATCATCCCCAAACGCAAGACAGATTGGGCGACTTTATGCTGCCGCTGACAAGCCCACCTTGAAGTCATAAAGCAAACAACACCTAACCATCTCCTTCGATACTCCATTTGTCTTCACTTCTGCACGAGATGTGATTGATGTGAATGCCTAACAGCCCTATATTTATACAGGCGAATCTTCCTGCTCCCCCCGCCTGACAGATTTTGGACATCATTTGCATATATTCTATCAATTCCTTTTATGGCAACAAAACGGCAAGACTTTTTATGGTTACCTAGTACTTTAGTAGAATCGAGCTCGTTATTCGAAATAGAAGAGTTGTCATTAATGTTCGTACCGGAATAATTGGAGTAGTTCGTCCGTCTCTGTAATCTGACGAGTTCTTGGACTTTCGCACACCTGAACCGGATAAGCATGGTACGTCTTTTTCCGTGACAGAGGCGTGGCGTCAGCAAGGAGATGAGCTTGACGGGACTCCTGTCTTTAAAGAAAAAACGGGAGTTAAAGTAAGTGGCATTACGAACATACGCATGCTGAAGCTCCGGATTCTTATTTCTCTTCACGGCCGTCTTCTCTTTGCTTCCTTCAAATTCCTTCGGTTGCATAAAATATTTCCCGGTGCTTTTAGCGTTCTCTCCATTTAGAATCCTACCGCTTCTATTCCGCTCTTTTCCTGCGTAATTGGGAAGTCCATTCCTATGTAATAGCTCGCTTTTATTCTTCCTCCTCTGGCGGACTGTACCGTTTCTTTTCCTCATCTTTCTTTTACCTGTTCTCCCTCAATTACTCATTAATTTGCAACCAGCCTCTCACCACCTCGGGTGGACCAATTTGACTTGGAGGGGAGGCTTGCTGGGAATGACGACGGTATTTTTCCTGGGATCGATGTCACCTTACGTGATCTCCCGATCGCCTGCTTCGGGTAAAGTGACAATTTACTTGCTGTTTTCATAATATTAAAGTTTTTTTCATCAATACATTTAACTTTTTCCAAGTTATCAACAAAAGAATATATTTTTTTCTTTCAAAATAAACCGCGAAAACGAAACAATTTGAGCGCACATAGCCATACAAATACTCCATTGTTATGCTATAGTTAAAGCGGTATGTATACCGGAACTTCTTTCCTCCAACAATACGCACGAATCCACTTCATAGGAAAGCAATGAAACTAAGTCCTACGAATGAGCAGCAGACAACAGTTGAATGGATTTGGAACTCTCTAAATAAAGTTATTTTTCTAAAAATAGATTATTAAAATTAACTAATTTCCATTCAGTAAAAAAACCTGTTTAGTAATTAATAAACAATTCCATAATTTATTATTCATGTTATTAATTAATTCGCTAATCTTCGTAAATTTTCCGGGGCAGAAATCGTGCTTCGCGAGTGAAACGAAGGCAAGGCTGTCGAGTGATCTAATGGGGCAGCAACCGGGATTATGAATATACGTTACTGAAGGGGGATGTAAATAATAATAATTATTAACTGGAGATGCGTCTCCAAGCATAGGTAATGATTTTTCATTTGAAAAATGGAAGGAAAAATTCTGCGACCCGGATTCGAACCGGAAACCTCGACTATCATGGCCGATGCCTCTACCAATTGGGCTATCACAGACACCACGGCATCGGCCATGATAGTCGAGGTTCCCGGTTCGAATCCGGGTGGCAAAAATCATTTCCTATGCTTGGAGACGCATCTCCAGTTAATAATTATTATTATTTACTTGTGAGTTCATCAACTTTCTGATGGTTTGGAGTGGAGAAATTCTCGATCTGCGGGCCAGGTTCCCGTCTCCCATTGGGCTTTCAACCGTGACAACTTGGTTGTCTTTAAGATACTTTGAGACAGCTTGGCTGACCGTGGTGTCTGCGATAGCCCAATTGGTAGAGGCATCGGCCATGATAGTCGACTTCGTGGTCCCATCGGGTCGCAGAATTTTTCCTTCCATTTTTCAAATGAAAAATCAAGAGGGGGTATGTATCGCGGTGCTTTAAAATGAAAAAAAAATATTTATGCATGCTTATCCTATCTTATAAATTATTTCGAGACGAATTTAGTTTTGTGCTTAATAATACAGGATGTTCCAAAATGATCTTTACAACTTTGATTACGTATATTTCAGAACCGGAGATAGACAGAAAGGTACGGTTTGCGCCATAATGTTAACACACACATAAAGTTTGGTGCCCCTCCTCGTTGGGCCTTGATCGTTAGGAAGGGTATGGACGACACATTTCCAGATTTCTGGATTGGCAGAGGAGGACCCATTCACTAGCCTCTACAGTCTGCAGACATAATACCGTTTTATTTCTTTTTTTTGGGGGGGGGGCTTGTGAAGGATACTGTCTACCATATGCAGGACCTACAAAAACTGCGAGCAAATGCAAACGATAATGAGATCATGCTAAGCCGGACATGGGAGGAATTGAGATATCACTTAGATAACCTGAGTGCTACAGATGGCGCACACATTGAACTCTAATAAACGGCTAAAAAAACAAATAAAACTTGTTGTGTATTCAGCCGAGCGTGCACGAAAATCAAAAGGTCTTGAGGAGAACCCTGCTACATAACCTAACCTAACATAACAAAGCCTATTTGTCAGATCTCATTCAAGTGTGTGTGAACATTATGCCGCAAGCCTCACCTTTCTACCTATCCCCATTTCTGAAATATACGTGATCAAAGATGTAAAGATCATTTTGGATCACACATAACTGCAACTCATTGGCGACTGCGGTTAACGATTTAGTTTTTCCCTTAACCGCCATGTTTTTTTTTTTTTCTTCTCAATTCCGCTAACGTCAACGCGCAATGCCATCACTTCCAAGGTATGCTTGCGCACAAACAAAGAGTATTTATTTTTGAGATCCGACGATAGTGTTTTGACGTATTAGTTTGGTTCTGTCAATCCAAACCACAATGATAGATTCCTATGTCAATTTATGGTGTCACTAATTCAATTTGCTTATATACATTGATCTTAGTTTGTCTTAAACGTTATGCAATTAATTTTTTTTATTATTAACCAAAGCGGTTGATTATTTTTTCCTCATTATATATACAGAAAGTATATTTTGGGTCGTTCTAACTTCGATTAGAAGCTTAGTTAACCTTCACAGTAGCCTAGGTGAAGATATATGAAAGCGTCACTTCTCTCGAGGATTATTTCTAATTGGTTCGTTATAAAAGATGTGTGCTTGGCATTTTCAGTTTTAAGCTTTCGTGGCTACCACTATTCTCCTGAGAATATTAAAGAGTGGAGGACTAAATTTGATTTGTAATTGATTTTTTTTTTCAAGCGAAGGTGAAAAATTTGCTCCAATCAGCTAGTTCATTAAAGCAACTGAAGTAAACTTCCCCAACTTTAGATTGTTTCGATGATTGCTATAATAAGTTAAGCCCACTGGGATGGAGCGGGAAAAAGAAATAAATCTGGAAAACTGCACAGACTTCCTGGAAGAAATGCAGATTTTTGGCAACACAGAAGTAGGGTGAGGGTGAAAAACTCTCATTTCCTTCGAGTGACATGTCATAAAGAACCCTTTCGTAAATCGTCTTAAGAGGCAAATCTTCGCCGAGGTTCTCGACCGTTTACCCAGTTGCCCTCGCCCGTCTGAGAATTGCTGACATTGCACTTTTGAGTTGACATTTATCTGTCACGTGAGTCCGAGATAAAGATGCAAAACTTGTGTGCCTAGAAAAACAGCTGTGACTAAGTGATTTTCATTCCTCGTGAAGACTTGGAAGATGGCCGATGGGTGATAAATGCGGCGGTTAAAGGAATCAACGCATTTTCTTGTGCTGGCAATCATTTTTTTATCAAGAGAAATTTCTATCAATTCGTGATCGATTTTTTTCGATAAAGCTATCCATTTTGGGAAGGGGTTTAATTTCTTAGAGGAATACTAGATTCCACATAGAAAACCATTAAGGTTTCTACTAATACATAATTAAATCCAGACTTTTACTATTAACGGGTGCTGTGTAATACGATGTCTTTAGTTTGAATGCGTCCTCTGAGATTACTTTGAATAAAAATGTCCACAATAACAGTTATTCTGTAAAATCCAATTGTAAATTACAACACTGCCATCATTCTTCATGCTTTCACCGCCTATCCCCCCCCCCCCCCTTACGTTATTCTGGATAGGTTCACCTTTGTGTTTGTCCAAACAGTAAAGATCTGATTTTTTTAGGTAGATGTATAGCCAAGCCACTGGATATCTTCAACTAGCCAACGATGTAGAACCTGTTGATTCAGAAATGTAATCACAAGGTGTGAAAAAGAGAATCGTTACAAATGCATTTGCTAAAAATTATAAATGAAAACTGGAAATGATACTTCAATCATAACAAAATGATATCAGAAAAAGAATGGCCTCTAACAGTACTGGCAATTCTGTTTGCAGGATATACCACTAATATTACGAGGATCGTTCGAAAACGATTTATAACATTAGGACCGATTGGTACTTGTGTTTTCACACTATGCGTCCGTCCGTCCATCCATCAGTCTGCCTGTTGGTGCTCTAACTTTCGAACGCTTCCTATCAG
This sequence comes from Rhysida immarginata, assembly GCA_023313115.1. Classification (NCBI taxonomy): domain Eukaryota; kingdom Metazoa; phylum Arthropoda; class Chilopoda; order Scolopendromorpha; family Scolopendridae; genus Rhysida; species Rhysida immarginata. The sequence goes on from JAHWFO010012454.1 coordinate 321,111, forward strand.
ATTTTAACAAATGTAAAATTGTACAGGAAAAAAACTTTACAAAAAATTCACTTCCTGTACTGCGTCTTACAATTTGCGCAGTTAATACAAGAACTACATAGATTTATATTTTTCTACAATACTTGGAAAATAAATGGCTTATGAAGTAAAAAGAACTAAAATATCGAAATAATAATTTTTGAAAGGTTAATAAAAGTACGAATTGTCGACTACACGGAAGCTATTTAAGCTAGCGGTCAGGATGTAATGGATAAGATATTAAAGATTTACAACAGAAACGTATTTGGCGCTAATAGAACCACTACAAGTTTCTAACGCAGCTAAAGAATAAACTGAGGCTAACAAAGAAAAAAATTCAAAATGCAGAACGACGAATAGAAGACATGAGGGGAAAAAAAACTTTCTTCTGCAAAAGCAATTACACTTGGAGGCAAACAGAACAAAAAATTAAATTAAATTTTGCAATATCTTAAAAATAAACACATGAAAATGCTTAGAATTAATACAGTAAAAATTCTTAATGAAAATTCGAAAAAAATATTTTTAAAGGCTCACAATGGCTGGACCTCTCCATAGATGCCACTGCTAGTCTAAATAATTTCTTACTCACGCAATCTTACCTCAGATGTACACTTGATGTTTAATTTCCACTCTTCTCTCGATGTGCTGAAGCAAAACTTGGCCATTCATCACTTTGTGCAGTCTAGCGGTCGCCGATTCTTCTATTTACTTGCTTCCCATTTGCTCAATACATCACGGAGCTAAAGGAGTGCTTCCTCTGTCTTCTCTCCACTCTTTTCAATAGTCTGCTAACTCTCCATTATCTCCAGTTGCTGATCATTTTTAAAGATTTTCAAGATTTTACTAAGAAATCTCTTTTCTAAGAAAACCCTGAATAACAGGAATTCTTTGCATTGTTACAAATTGAAACTTATCCATATTGCATCATCATTTTATGCTCATTGTTATAATTCTTGGAAAGATTGCTTTAACATTACATCATCATTCAGTGGTCATTGTTATCGGTGAATTGCGCGTTGATACCATTGTTGATGCGAACACGATGGGCCTATTGTTGCACAAACTTTGCCTTGCATTGTTGGTCCATGCAATGTGTTTGTGAATTGCGTGCTGATATCATTGTTGATACCTATTGTTGTACAGACTTTGCCTTGCATTGTTGGTCATGAAAAATTCTCATTAATATGCCTTGCCATAACCATGAATATCGATTTTTTATCGATATTTATTATTCTTCCGAAATCTGAGGTAGACAGTGACCTTCCTCATGCTTTGAAGGTCAAGTATGCAAGATTTCATCAAGATCGGAATAAAACTGTAGATTTGTATAAAAAACAAACAAACCCACATACAAACATCCTTCTTAATAATTGTAGATAGACTAGCAGTGAACCCGGCGTTGCCCGGGTTAATTATGCTTCCCGAACAGTCTCCAGAAGTTAAATTATTACTTCAAAGTAGTTAAATAATAACCCAATCAATACAACACAGAGCGAAGGGGCTATTCATTCTAAGAAAAATACGAAAAACAGGAATTCTAAGTGATATACCGGGACTTTATATACCTCTTGATATCCATCTTCACCACCAGGGAACATCACCCAAGTTTTTCTTGTCCTTGACGTAGAAGCTGTTATACCCTCTTGCTCTATTCGAAACTCCCGTTGTTCAGATGTTCCCAATGCCCGTATAGATTTTTCTATTTTAGCTCCAGAATTTCTCTCGTTCTTTCACTCGTTCTTTCACTTTCCTTTCCAGGCACATAATTTTTTGCTAGTGGTCTGGATGTTTGATAGGGAGTTCAAGGGAGACACGTGTGACTCCTTTTCCTCCTCAATAGACGCTGCCTTATTTATGGCCTGTCACTGCATCGTCAGTTTTTGCTCATTATTAATAATTTTTGATTAAATTTTGCAATATATTAAAAATAAACACATGAAAACGCTTAAAATTAATACAGTAAAAAATCTTAATGAAAAATCGAAGAAAGTTTTTTTATAGGCTCACAATGGATGGACCTCTCCAAGGATGCCTTATAGTCTAAATAATTTTTTACTCACGTAATCTTACTTTAAATGTACACTTGATGTTGCTGCAATTTCTTTTCTTCTTTCGATATTTTGAAGCAAAAATTGGCCATTCATCACTCTGTGTAGTCTATTGGTCGCCGATTCTTCTATTTACTTGCTTCCCATTTGCTCAATACAGCACGGAGCTAAAGAGTGCTTCCTCTGTCGTCTTTCCACTCTTTCTCAATAGTCTGCTAACTCTCCATTATCTCCAGTTACTGATAATTTTTAAAAATTTTCAAGAAATTGTTAAATACTGAGAACTCTCAATTCTAAGAAAAGCCTGAATTACAGGAATTTTATGCATTGTTACAAATTGAAACTTATCTATATAGCACGAACTTTGCATTCTTGGTCATGAGATATATATTGTTGGTCCGTACAGAGTGTTTGTGAATTGCGTGTTGAGACCATTGTTGATAAGCATTGTTGCACAAACTTTGCCTTGCATTGTTGGTCATGATATTTCTCATTAATATGCCTTGCCATAACCATGAATATCGATTTTTTTTAATCAATAATTATTATTTTTTCGAAATCTGAGGTAGATAGTGACCTTTTCCTCATACTTTGAAAGTCAAATATGCAAAATTTCATCAAGATCAGAATAAAACTTTATTTTATTTATTTATTTATTTATTTATTTATTTATTTATTTATTTATTAGTACTAATAACCCAATACGTCCATCCAGGGCCTGTATGGCTAGAAGCCGACGAGTTGGGTCCCTGGATGAACGTGGATTAACGACTGCTGTATGATGGTCACAACAGCCGGGGGGGTAAAGATCGTGAATCACGGATGGTTGCCCATCCAGTGACTAGCCGTGCCTGATGTTGCTTAACTTCACAGAAGTTGTGGTTCAGTGAAAGTCCACCAGGCAACGGCCTCCCCCTGTAGATTTGTATAAGAAACAAACAAACACACCCACAAACTCACCCACAAACATCCTTCTATATATACATAGAACACTAGCAGAGGACCCAGCGTTGCCCGGGATTATTACGCTTGTAGGTAAACAGAACAACCTCAAAAAGCTAAATTAAACCATCAAATTGGTTAAATAATAACTCAATCACTACAATATAGAGCGAAGGAACTATCCATTCTAAGAAAAATCTGAAAGACAGGAATTTACATCTTCACTGAAAAAAAGGGATATGCTGGGACTTGATTTACCGAAAAAAAATTTTTTAAAGGCTCACAATGGATGGACCTCTCCAAGGATGCCTTATAGTCTAAATAATTTTTTACTCACGTAATCTTACTTTAGATGTACACTTGATGTTGCTGCAATTTCCTTTCTTCTTTCGATATTTTGAAGCAAAAATTGGCCATTCATCACTCTGCGTAGTCTATTGGTCGCCGATTTTTCTATTTACTTGCTTACCATTTGTTCAATACAGCACGGAGTTAAAGGAGTGCTTCCTCTATCGTCTTTCACTCTTTCTCAATAGTCTGCTAACGCATTATCTCCAGTTACTGTTCATTTTTAAAGATTTTCAAGAAATTGTTAAGTACTAAGAATTCTCTTTTCTAAGAAAAGCCTGAATAACAGGAATTCTATGCATTGAATTCTATATTGCACAAACTTTGCCTTGCATTGTTGGTCATGAGACATATATTGTTGATCTTTGCAGAGTGTTTGTGAATTGCGTGTTGATACCATTGTTGATACTTATTGTTGCAAAAACTTTGTCTTGCATTGTTGGTCATTGTCTTGTATTTCTCACTAATATGCCCTGCCATAACCATGAATATCGATATTTTATCAAAAATTATTATTTCGAAATCTGAGGTAGACAGTGACCTTCCTCATGCTTTGAAGGTCATGTATGCGAAATTCTATCAAGATCGGAATAAAACTGTAGATTTGCATAAAAAAACAAACCCACAAACAAATCCACAAACAAACCCACAAACAAACAAACATCCTTCTTTACATATATATAGAAGAAGAAGAAGAAGAAGAAGATAGAAGAAGATTTCAAAGAAGATTCATTTTAAACTTTAAAAATTAGAGCTGTTTAAAACAATTGATACACAACGGGGGAAAAGGAAACACGCGAGATTGATTTAACCGCGGGAAAAAACTGCATGCCTATAGTTCTTGATTTAACTTATCTAAACTTCATATCTAGTTAATGATACGATTAAAGGCCAACGTAAACAAACTAAAATAATAGGAACAATCTCACCATCACAGAAGTTACATGGCTTCAAAATGTAATATTACATTGTCAGGTAATTACCATCCAACAGAGACAAAGGTAATTATCTCTACAAAGATAAGAATTTTCTACAAAAATTCTAAGTTGAAATCAAGACAAATACTGCTGGAAAAAAATTTCATTTTGAGGTCAAGATGCATAGTTCCTGTCCTAATGAACGCTGGCTCAGTGTAGTGAATTCTAGCCGCATTGTCGCTGTTTTTAATCCAAGTCAAGTTGTGCGCAATCCAAAATGGAGCTGCCAATGATGAAATTTGTTCGGGAAAACTCAGAGGATCGATCCAAGAGAAATGATCTGACCAATGCCGATAAAGAAGTTAAGCAACGGGGAGCGCGGTTTGCAAAAACTTGGGTGGAGCGACAAGAAAATACCTTCCCTCCTTCTAAGCAGTTTTTAAGAGCGTCCAAACACGCAATAGCCAAGATGTTCGTCAACGATTGGCTAAGGACGAAATTATGCGAAGCAGACTGCCAAGAGAACAGAATAAAACGACCAAACGGAGGCAGAATCGAGGGATAGCATCAGTTCTCGACCCGAGGATAAAAGATGGAAGGACAGGTTCCAAGAGCTTCGCCAGCAAGGAAACGCATCAACGAGCCGACAAAAGAGGAAGGCTGGTAGAAGTGTAATCCATATTAAAGTTACTTCCTATTAACCGACTGATGATTTGAAATTTTGTACACTTACTTACTCTTGATGACAGTACATGAATCACCTAAAAAATCTACTAAATAATTGATTAATTATTGACAATTAATTAATTTAATATTTATATGAAGACTTTACCAATAGATGGCGTTAAAGTATGTTTTTAACAATTAAAGTTATGTTATTTACAGGTTAGACGGTCGTGCTCCCAAACCCGATCGGGTCGACGCGTTCTGAGTTAACAGCGTCAACATTAGAGTACCGGATCTTCTATCGTCGAACCCAACTTCCAAGTTACGCCACGTTATTCAAGCCCGCTGGAAGTGCCAGACCATGGTCTATGCCCTCCGAGGAACTACCTCCGCACAAGAAGCAAGCTTGAAAACTGCAATTGTATCAGGAAGCCCACGATTGTAAAAGCCTATATTTATTCAAGTCTTATTTTCATGTACCCCACGTTAGAACTAAAGAATTAAAATATTCATGAAATTTACCCCTTTTCGCCTCCTTCCTTCTCTGTCCACGAATTGTGTTGTCTGCGGGGATAGGATGCACTCTGCTAGCCGATGCCTATCCTAACATAATTTGGGATCGTGACAGCTAGTCAAAATTTCTTCAATATTACGTGTTGTAATGGCACCATTGTAAACTTTGAATGCTAGGATATGGCATGCAACATATCAAACAATTTGTAATGACGTGTGGTTTGGTTGGTATTAACGTTCTTTTCAACTGCTATGGTCATTTCAGGACGGCGTTATAGGGGCCGCAAATTTTGCCTCGACAGGGTTCTTTAATGTGCAGCCGGCAAACGACTACACGGGACCAACGGCTTTACTTCCCTTCCGAAGGAAGTGCGTGATCTCAGGATTTCCCCCTGAAAAACCTCGTCGTCCTCGGCCAGGATCGAACCCGCGTACTCGTGCATCAGAGGCGATCACGCAAACCACTGAGCCACCGAGGCCGATTGTAATGACATGTCATGAATGAATATGATGTAAAATTAATGACTGTCAAAAACTGATTCAAAGGTACGTGTTTTAATGGTACCATTATGGTACATTGGAAACTTTCAATGCTAAGATATGGCATGTATCATATCTAACAATTTATAATGCCTGTCATGAATGAATATAATGTAAAACAAGAAATTAAGCCTCCCGAGGAAGGTATAGGAAAGTAGCGGAAGCCCTGAGTTCATCTATTTTTCTTTATTCCTTCGTCTGCACTTTTTAACCCCCCCCCCAATTTTTTTAATCAAAAATTGATTTTCTCGAACCTTGTATTTAGAAAATATAAAAGAACCCTATCTTCTTTCTTTTCTCTCATTTTTATGACCAAGTGATTACCATCCCCTCAACTCCGACCCTATTGGGACGATTTTGCCCAAACTTTACAGTAATGTTGATTTTTCTTAGAGGAATCTGCATTCCAAATTTCATTCCTTTATATGCATAAATACGCGTAGATCTTTTGGTCCCCTCTAATTTCCGCCCCCGAAACTCCGACCCCAATGGGCCAATCAAAACCAAATTAAATAGTGAAGGTGAACATGCCATAGCAAGCTACATTCTGAATTTCAACCTTCTACCTCAAAAAATGCAAAAATTATGAAGGGGACGGACGGACAGACAGATAGACATTGTGAAAACAATAAGTAGCTTCATTCTTCCGCTACTTAATTAACGATATTCGAACAACTCAATTTTGTTTTATAATTCGCAAAGGTGGGAAGGAACCTTCATTACATGCCTTAATGAACTTCATTTATATTTCACAAACTTTGCCTTGCATTGTTGGTCATGATATACCTTTTATTAGTATGCCTTGCCATCATTATGAATATCGATTATTATTGATAATTATTATGATATCTCATGTAGACAATAACCTCCCACTTGCTTTGAAGATCAAGTATGCCAAACTTCATCAAGATCGGATTAAACTATAGATTTGTTTGTAAGAAACAAATAAAATCACAAGCAGTCTTCTTTATACATGTGATGATAGGTGTGTCCCATGATTCTAGAACAAATAAGACAGACTGTCGGATATCTAGAAAAGTATTTCCAAATCAATATAATTCTTGACTTTTGAGACTTCATGAGTTTGCTCCTCCTATCCGCATGCTCAAAGAAATCGTCAAAGGTTCATTATAGCTAAAAAAGAAAAATGTCATTATACGCCAATGGATGGCAAATAGAATAACAGTCACGTTACGTTTCATTCGCCCTTGTGATCGACGACACAACGGCGACGCTTAAATTGCTCGGAGCTTATTTGTGCTAATACGACGTGAAACGTTGTCAGAACTGATGGAGATGAATTATTAAGAACTCCGTGAAATCGATCTCCAAGGGAATCATTTTTCCAAAGATTTAAAAATTGTCATTATTATTGTTGTTATTATTCAATATTCGAACTATGATTAAAATGGGGAATAAAAATTAAAAACTCTCAGTAATCTGAGCCACTTGGAATTGCTCGGCTCCATCGATCGAAATTTAGATGAAGTTTTGAATTTCATGTTTAATGTTCTTGATTAAAAACATGTTCGTAAATATTTATTGAGTAAACAGTTTATTTAATTTGAGTATTTTTTTTTTTTTTCTAAATTCAGTTTTTTTTTTCATTTGATTGCACTTCCACATTCACTGTTCGCACATTGTTTCTTTATCATTAAACTTTTTAAATGTTTATACAACCAGTATTGTGCATGAATAGATTTTCGGGTAAATACTGCGAAAAAAAGTTTAACAATCTTAGTCTGGTAAAAATTTCTGTTTCTTGTTTTTCTACGATAAAATTTAGTATCAAGCAGGATTGACATTAAATTCCATTTTCCACGTTAACTGATGTTAGGGGTCATTCACAAAATACGTTCACTAAAAAGACAAAATTTTAACCCCCTCCCTTTCCTTTGTAAGACTTTATAGCATTATCAAACCCTCCCCCATCCAATGAACTTACTCAATATAGCCGAATACCCTCTCCCCTTAAGACTTTATTGCATCTTATAATGGACAACATGCATTGCAAGATCTTCTGTGTTCCCGGGCAGACATCATGTCCTAATATTATAGTCATAATACTATTCAGATGTGAAATGCTTCGAGCAAGCGATATGAAATGAAAGACACACATGCAGAGTACCTCAAATCTCCAGGACCAAAATTCTATTCATGTTCCCGGAGTACACTATCTTGCCAAAAGTCATGGGACACTGCCAATTTAATGGGAACATTTAGAAGTGCCTTCGACAATTCAGTTACAGATATTTCGATGGGGTTGAGATCGGGGCTCTGTGCAGGCCAATCATGTTCTTGAAATCTGCCTACAATCTTTGCTTTGGGGCAATGTGCTTTATCGCTTTGATGGTGCCAGAGAGCAGGGAGTGCGCCGCCGTCGTCCAGGATGTCTTGGTAACGCTCCGCGTTCAGATGAGCAGGTAAAGAAACGTTTGGACCCAGATCAAACCACGAAAATCACCCCTACACCACCACTGACCCTCCGCCAAAGATGAGGTTCTCTTGGCAATCGCCATACCCAAATCCCTCCATCCGATTGCCAGATGGTGTTTCGTGACCCGTCATTCTATTCAACCGTCCGCCATTGCTCCAGAATCGAGTGACGTCTCTCTTTGCTCCATTGCAATCTCCTCTCTGCGTTACAGGTGCTCTGCCATGAAAAGCCAGTGAATGCAGTTCCCTGCGAGCAGTCCTGAAGCTTAAAGTTGTTCCAGTGGACTCTGTGAAGGATCTGGTCAGTCCATCAACCGATTTTTGCAGTGACCACCCTGCGAAGCATCCTTCGGTCTGTGACGGGTTTTCTTGTCCGAGGCTGAACACTTGTCGTATCCTGATCTTTCCACTCCCAGATGACGTTTTGAACGGATGATTTGTGGTTGTTTGACAATGGTTGACGTCTCTTTAACATTTTTTCCTGCAAGATGGAACACAACAATTGTACCCCTCTCGAAGTCCGAAAGCCGTCTTCTTTGAACCATTCCTATAGCATGCGAGAGCCCTCTGTTGTGTAATGTTGGGATGAATGACAATATTTAAGTTGAATGGGAATGTCGCATTTTTATGTAAAATAAGGGTGTCCCATGACTTTTGGCGAGATAATGTAGATTATAATTATATATTGATGAAAGTTATACAGGGTGAGTCAAAAGTCGCAGTACACCCTGTTTTTTCGAAAACCTTGCAGGAATTTGGAAATCTGAATATTCCAGTAAGGTATGGGTGAGATGGTCTATCTTTTACGGTATGTAACGAACATGGCCGCCATCTTGAAATCGGCCATCTTGAATCTAAGTCATTTTTTTTTAAATGGAAAGGGGGTCGTGTGATATATCAAATAACATTAGCATTTTCTGATAATTTCATTCCTGTAAACAGATTTGAAGTAGCAGTTATGGTTCAAAAGTTACAACACATTTTGTTTCATTTTGTAGCAGGTAACTGAAGATGGCTTTGACAACGGAGGAGAGAATTGAGGTCATTTTGATGTCTGGAGAACGAAGTTTCTGTGTCATAGCTGCAGACTTTAACAACCGGCACCCAGAAAGACCTCCAATTTCACACAACACTGTCAGGTGCTTAATTAAGAAATTCCGAAAAACTGGGACTGTGGTTGACAAGGCACGGAGTGGCCGTCCAATAAGTGCTACTGACGAGACAACCTCAACAGTGGTTTTGGCGTCCTTCGTCAAGAGCCCACAACGCAGCACACGACGTTTGTCAGCAGAATGTGGAATCAGCCAGTCATCGATCGTACGAATCCTTCATGCTCATCGTAGGCATCCATTTAGGATTCAGACACTCCAGCACCTAGCAGAGGATGACCCAGACAGAAGTATGCAGTTTTGCACGTGCTCCCTAGAGCAACATCGACAAAATCCCTCTTTTGCACAAGGTATCTTGTTCAGTGATCAGGCAAACTTTTATGTCATTGGATTGGGCGACGTGATGCTGTGGAATGGCCACCTAGATCACCTGATCTCACACCACTTGACTTTTATCTGTGAGGTCATTTAAAGCAATTCTCGGATATGCAGAGAAAATCAATAATAGACACCATCTCCAGCAACGCATTGAAGAAGCGTGTGCCAGCATTTCTGCGGAAATCCTTCTGCATGACGACTGGATTCAGCGCCTTCAAATGTACCTTGACCAAGAGGGACACCATGTTGAACACATTATGGAGAACAGTCCAGTTAAAATGTTTTGTAACTTTTGAACCATAACTGCTACTTCAAATCGGTTTACAGGAATGAAATTGTCAGAAAATGCTGATGTTATTTGATATATCACACGACCCCCTTTCCATTTAAAAAAATTGACTTAGATTCAAGATGGCCGATTTTAAGATGGCGGCCATGTTCGGTACATAACGTAAAAGATAGAACACATCACCTACACCATACTGGAATATTCAGATTTCCCAATTCCTCCAAGTTTTTCGAAAAAACAGGGTGCAGTGCGACTTTTGACTGACCCTGTATAATGAGTAAGCAGAGGCGATTTCTTAGAAATATATAGGCGATCGTTCATAATTTGCTACCCCCCCCCCCCACCTCATTTTACCGTTCACTTTGTCATAGTTTCGAAATTCGCCTCTATCCCTTCAAGCGAACGTATTTTATGAATGACCACTTAATAAGATAATTACATGCATGCAATTTAATTGCACTGATTGAATGCTTCAACTCTATTTGCCGGAGAAATCAATCATCATTCAGCAAGACAAGTCTCACAAATAAACACAACGTCCTGCTATTTAAAATAAAACCAGAAAATTCAATCTTCGCTCAAAAGTTTGCGGACACTCCTCCAAATTAATGTTACTTGTCACACCTTACATGTCTCTGATGTCTATAAAATAAACAGAAACATCCCTTATGCGACTCATTTTTGAATCATGTCGATGCAGAAACGTGGTACTACTGTAGGATCATTATGCATATCACATATGAGTAGTCTATTATAGACAAATTAGGTAGCTGTAATTTATGAGGAAGCATTTCTAGATATATCGTCTAAGAATTTAGATTTTCAGTGATAAAGTTTTCTTTTCTAACAAGAGACAGAAGGAAGAAGAGATTGAGTGACGGGTGGAGTATAAATTTTGCAGAAAGCTAAGTGAGAAAAGAATGGCAAAATAGCAAGGATCGTGAAATGCGCTGTTAAAGGAGATCCATTGAGTGTTCCTTTTCTGCTAAGAGAGAGAGAGAAAGTCTTAATGGGAGTCCAGACAATATAGCTGGAGAAACTTCCTGAAAGGCTAGCTACAGAAAATTAGTCGCTCCAAGCAACCAATCTTAAAAACACTTGATTAATTAAGCATCCAGAAAATTTAATTTAACAAAACTACAATGGTTGCTAAGAATCTACGCCATCGCAAAAATTTTTCTGCAAAAACTCATTCACAACAATTCCAGCTAAACTGTTTAATCCTTTGCGGTAGATAAGTCCTTAAGAAAAAAAAAGATAATTATTGAACAAAATCCATTATTACACAATAGAGCTTTTTCACTACGCGTCATCGTGTCGTCATTGCGATGTCATCGACACGACGCCGCCATATTGGATAACAAGCAAACAGGTACTCGCTTTCTTCGCTATCAGTTCGCTACTCGCACACACTCTGGAATTCATTATACAATGTCTTTTTGCTGCATCTTAGTATGCTCTAATTTCTAGAGATAGATTAAATAATTTTTACAGATTACCTGTAGTTCAGAGGCACTAAGATAAGCTAATCTTCGAAATAACACAGAGGAGAAGAAGAGCTTGGCTCGCCGCGATTAAAGAGTTGTACTCCACAACTGCGACAGTCTACACCAATCATTTCTTAGAATGAAATTCAATCCGGATACTACATACAGAAAACGCTTGTTTAATTAAATAAAGGCTGTTCGTCGTAATTTTCCCAAAGGACTCTGGTGTATCAGAAATTGATAAAGTTCAGATTAGCGGCCCCCAATTTTCTCGGCTGACATCGATCAGCCTCATCGTGTTTATGCTCTGAATTTATTATCGTAACATATCTAATTAATATGTAAATGATTTATCATATTATGGAAATTATATTTTAAGAAATTTATGTAGGAAAAAAATCACGAAAATTCCATGAAGGTGTACGATAAATGATGGGCGGCCATGCCGGCATAGCCCCCTAAATAGTAAATGGGGGCTATGCCAGTGGTCGCCCGTTAGCCGAAGTTCATCGCCATGGAACTTTCGTGATTTTTTTCCTGCATATATTTCTTTAAATTTAATTTCTATAACACTATAAATCATTTACATATTAGTTAGATATTCTACGATAATAAATTCAGAGCATAAACGCGACGGGGCTGATCGATGTTAGCCGAGAAAATTAGGGGATGCTGCGCTGAACTTTTATCCCGAAATTTTACTTTCGGTGTCTCATTTATTACATACCTTGCTATAAACGAGTGTATTAACGTTAATTTGTTTGTAGCCGACTTCGAGGACCCAGCCACAAAAAATTCTTGTATGCATCGAGTGATTTGTTTGCGTGTGATCCGGCTGTGCTTGTAGACGACGTAGCTTGAAATTAAGATGAGATCCAACGAGGCAAACTTCTTTTCTTTAAAGTAAAGAAAACCTGATTTAATAGGGTATAAGGATCAATATCAGCGATTTTTTGTTCATATCTCAGTTGTGCATGGATTGGGAGATTCGCGTAATATGCTATCTTGCCATAGCGACTAGCGTGTGCGAAGCGTGCTTGGATGGATGTATGGATGGATTTTCAGCCTGCATCTCCGCTTTTATCCAGGAGACTAGCTGTTTGGGATGAAAGGATGATGGTGAAATAGACAAACACAAACATCCATGCCCTCGGCGGGATTCGAACCCGCGACTCGCTGGTTACGAAAGCGACAAGACCTGCGCCTCAACACTCTCGGCCACCGAGCCGGCCGCGAAGCATGCTTGTTATCCAAGTTGGCTGACCTAGTTCTGCGTCCTGAGTTGCTAAGCAACCTAAACCCAGAATGCCTTACGCGGTCACGTGCTGTAAAAGCTCTATTCATTTTAGTCTTTTTTTGAATCCATTAAATAATTTATTCAGTTTTCCTAATGGCTGAAGCTTTTTCTAAATCCGTAAATCGTCTTCTCTATCTAATGTGTATACTCTATCCATAAATAAACTATTAACTTCAAGAATACACAGGAAGTTTCTAAAAGGTCTATACAAACTTCCAGGGACCAAAACAACCAGAAAATATCATATGAATATGGCCGAAAACCCTACTAATTCGGGTTGCCTGAATTGCTATGTTTCTAGAATTCTTTATTATAGCTTTTACCATTGTCAGGCATTTCGGTTGCCTGATTTGCTATGTTCGATAGGATTTTAAGGCATTCGAGGATAAAAGGAAAGCATTTGTTTTCTAAAGAAGCCTTTCGTTGTTAGGATTAAATGAGGTTGCTAAGGCAAGGCGTACTTCAAAATGAATAAATGTAAGCCTACATAAAAAGTTAAATGGAGAGATTAGTAATTCTCTATACAGGGTGATTCAATATTCAAAGTAAAAAACTTTAAGGGGAGGCAATATGGGTGATTCTAAGCAAAAAAGTTCATAAGAACATGGGTCCGTATTTGAATACTAATCCAAACGATTAGTTTCCGAATTACGCAGTCAACATCTTAACACGTGCTGATTAGTAAGGCTGCATGCGAGTCGAATAATTTCAAGAAAACTTTGATTTGAACCATTCGAACATGCTATCAAATCTACATTAAAACAATTCGAAATGAATTGATCTGTTTCTCGAGTCTTTCGAGCCTTTATCGAATTCATTTGAACTAGCATTGAAGTTTGGCTGCTGTAACAAATTGTGTGATTCATTCAATTAATTTGTATTCAACAGCTTTTGAATACCTTATTCGAAACCTATTCGACTGGCCTTTGAATATTCCTTTCGAAACCATTTAAACATATTTCTTTTGAACATACCTTAGTTTTCTTCACTTTTCTCAACATATTTGTTGTAATGTTTCCGTATGAAAGACCTAGATGATGAATTTGGTTCCATTTCTAGCACTATTGTTCTAACGTTAAAGTTAACGCTGTAGTCGTACGCGTACGAGTGGTTCTGAAATCTTTGCATTTCAATTAAGTATTTTAACTAATTGAAACTGCATTTACAATGTCCCCGAAGATTTCTAATGGATTAGTCCGCCATAAACACCGAAATGAGCTATTATTTGTAAGTAGTTATAAGCTTATTTTTGGATGTATTCGAAGGTTTCGAATGGTATCGTTCGGATAAAATCAATTCGAGCTTAAAGGAGTGATCAGCCTCCTTGAATCGAATTAATCGAATGGATTTGATTTCAATTCAAGTGTTTTTGAACTTTTTCCGAATCCATTTAAAATTATATTTGTTTCATTTGAAGCAGAATTTGTGGTTTTCAAATGAATTTGTCTGCACCCTTATTCGACTCGAGTTAACACTCGTACGCAGCCTTACTGATTAGTACTCGCATGTGAGCACTGTTATGATTTTGAATGCGTAACTCGGAAGCTACTCGTTGGAATACGATCAAATTTTAACGGTAAACACAATTTTATGTACCCTATTATTCCTCCAAAATTAATTATTCTAGGCGTTTCAGAACCTGAGTTATTAACTTGTTGATCTTGGTGGCGGGATTTTTATTTCTGTTCATATATCAGTTAACATTCAAATTCGGTATGAACTTTTTGCTTAGAATCACCCATATTACCTCCCCTAAAAGTTTTTTACATTGAATATTGAATCACCCTGTATATTCGAACATATAAAAATCTTTTAATTTGTAAACATTTCTATTTAATGAAAAGAGCGTCAGTTGTTGAAGCCTTCTGTGTAAGGGTCTCTTATTTCTTCATAGTCTATTGCTAAAGAGTTTCTACGTAAGCATGTACTGTTTTAGCGAGCGAATTAGCTGCTAGTTATTGATAACAATTTGCCTAACACAAATTAACTATTGATAATGTAAGGCGTAAGTATCTTATTATCGGGCTTTGCAAAAGTTCTGTTACACATGTGAGGACCTCCGCAAAAATGACAAAACTATGTGTGTGATGCAGTTAGACACAGTTTTAATTGTCAGAATTTATTTTGGTGTATACACAATGCATATTAATCGATTTAACCGCCATCGGTAGCAAGCACACGCTCTAGTCGAGATCTGAAGACCCGACAAACGTTACGGATATAGTCTTTCTTCATGGCGGTTCACACGCGGTTTCACAGATGCTTTCAGCTGGTCGACGTTGCTGTGACGGATCTTGCAGGCCTTGCTCTCGATATGCGCCCACACGCTTTAGGGTTGAGGTCGGGGGACTGAGGAGGCCAAAAATCCTTAGACCAGAAGTTCATGTTCGACTCCAACCAAACTTCAACGGTCTTGGCACTGTGGGCTGGGATACTGTCCTGTTGAAAGACGTAATCCGCATTCCTCCTCACCTTTTTCACCCAGGGTAGAACGTTCTTGATCAAGATGTCCTTGTAGTCGGCCGCGGCAAGCCTGTAACCGGTCGGGAACCAGATTGGCGGCATTTTCATGCCATTCGACGCCACGATGCCGAGCATCATCACTGAGGCCAGGTGCTTGGTTGTTGTTCTGGCCGAAGCTGACCATGCCGTCGTTCTGCTTGTTGACGACCGGGTCGACCGTGAAGGTTTTTTCATCAGAAAAGATGACAATGCGCTCCCGACGTTTATCTTGCATGCCATCCGTCAGCAAAGGTCTTGCACACACCTCAAACTCTTTCCTTCCTCTTCCATGATGGCTCTGGACACCCTGGCCACAGAATTGTAACCGGATACATTGTACTAAGTCAAAACCATTCACCGTAGGTTCATTATCTTTATGGACTGCATAGGCAGGAACACCCAAGAGATGAGTGCTTTTGTGTAGGGCAGTTGTTTGTGGAGAGATTTTTTTTTTGCTGACGACTTTGTTCTCCTTGGGTCTTCTCGCACAAATCTTTGGTTTGCAACCAAGTGAGAAGAGGGTGAGAAAATCAGTGTGACTAAGACTGAGGTTCTGGTCTTTTCAAAACTTTAACAAAACAATTAAAAAAACACACAAAGTATACCTGATAAATGATGGCGAGATGACACCATCATCCGCCTGAGATAGTAGAAAGTAATTAAAATGAAATTAGACTTGGAGTTAAATTGCTCCGGTCAGACGACGTAAAATACCGCGCTTTGCAAAAGTTCCGTTACCCTCGTGAGGACCCTCAAAGAAATGGACACGACGATGTTCACGATGCAGTTAGACATGTTTTTATTGTGCCATCATGCAGAATAACATTGTAATTAGTCATTTAATCAATGTAGCCACCATCTGCATCAAGAACCCGCTCCAGACGAGGCCGAAAAGCCTTGCAAACTTTGCGAATGTAGTCCTTCCTCATTCTGGTCCACACACGGTTGACAGATGTTTTCAGCTCGTCGACGTTGCTGTGACGGACCTTGCAGGCCTTCCCCTCGACATGCGCCCACACGCTGTAGTCAAGTGGACTGAGGTCTGGCGACTGCGGAGGCCAAAAGCCCTTCGACCAGAAGGTCATGTTGGACCCCAACCAGTTTTGCACAGTGTTGGCCGTGTGGGCAGGGGCACCGTCCTGTTGAAAGATGTAGTCCGCATTTCTTCACCCAGGGAAGTACTTTTGTGGCCAGGATGTCCTTGTAATCAGCCGCCGTTAGCCGGTATCCAGTTGGGAAAACACGGGTGGCATTTTCTCGCCATTCGACGCCACGATTCCGAGCATCATCACAGAGGCCAGGTGCTTGGTTGTAGACACGTAGCGGACCTTGGAGATGTCCTGGCCGAAGCTTACCACGCAGTCGTTTTGCTTGTTGACGACAGGATCGACCGTGAAGGTCTTTTCGTCAGAGAAAATGACAATTCGCTCGCCATGACTCTTCAAGTCGTTGAGAAGACGGCGACAGCGCTCCCATCTGTCAGCAGAGGCCTCACGCTCTTTCCACCTTCTTCTTTGACCGCTATGGACACTGTGGACACCGAAATCTTCTTTTTCTTTGCGAACGCAGTCATTTTGAGCGTCGGGTCTTCTTCGAAGGCTTTTCTCACAGCCAAACGGTTGACGACTTGAGGTCTACCTGAACGAGGTTGATCTCTAAGGTCTCTCCCATTCTTGAGCCTGTCCGCAACTCTGTGGATGGTCATCCGGCTGACTTTGAGGAGCTTGGCAATCTCGGACTTCTTGTGGCCCGCGCGCAGGAGAGCAGCGATCTCTACTCTTTTCGTTTCCATCGCTTTTGTCGTGGACATTAGGATCACTCAGAGGTTAACACGTAATTTCCAATATATTATTTGATCCTTATGTGGAAATAGAATTATCCAAATCATGAGCAGTCCATTTTTTGGGGGATGTAAAGAGTGTAACAGAACTTTTGCAAAGCCCGGTATAAGCAAATATGAAAATTTATTTTCCTGACTGCTTTCACATTATAAGTATTTTGTACTTGCGAATATTGATTGACTTCTATTATCTCTTTTATTTTACTATAGAGTTAAGGGCATCAAATGCCTTAAACTCAGGCTACCTTCTTGTTTCTTACGACTTATTCCAGCGAGTTTTACTTTCCGCGAAATTCTTTTACTTACCCTTGTAAGAGTTAAACATTTTATTTGTCATGAATATTTTTATTGTCTTCACAAGAACTGATTACCTTACTCCATTTCGTTTTCAATGCTATTCAGCGTTATATCAACTTTTACTCTTCCATTTTGCTTTCCTTCTTATTTGACAGATCTTTCTTCAAAGCTTTCTTTTATTTTCCTACAGGCCATCGCGCATTTCTTTTATGTCTTTAAGCATATAACTTTGATTTGGCACGAAAAGGAGTATATATTTTGTTAAACAGACATTTATATACAAATTCCCCTTTTGAAGAATTCTTACGATGGGCTTTACTGTCGTAAAATTTTCGTTACGGTTTTACAAGAGAATGTATCTTTTCAATGAATGGTTGAAAAGTTCATATAGAAACTAATCGGAAATAGCGTGATAAAAAGCGAGGACATCTCTAGAAATAAATGCTTATTAGCGATTTATTGAGTCGCCTTAAATGCTATAAAGTTTTAAATAAAATTGGGTTACATATTGAAAGTTAAATTTACTCAAAAGTTTTGGAGCTCAAGTCCAATTATTTTTAATGTTACAGCTATGAATTTACTCGTAAATTGATTTATATTTCAAACCAATTTAAGTCTGTTCCGACATTCCTCTTCTACATTGAATACGCTTTGACGACACTAGTGAAAATTGAATTTACACAAAGCGGTCGCATACGGTGTTCATTCCATTATAAAGGAATAAAAGCAAGGTATTACTCTTGTAATTGTGGTTGAGAAACAGAACGTCTAGAGTAGAATCAAACATGTACAAACTAGACTGTTCACATGAATGATAGGATTGTCATTTCCATTGAGCGTTCACCCACAATTCCTTTGACGTATGAACAAAGCGCCTCTACATATCCTGCTGATCAACAGACGAGCAAGGTTCCTTTCCATCTGACGTTATTTTGGAGGCGAATTTTCATCAAAACGGCCTAAGGCGAAGAACATTGTGCAATTCCTTCGTTCCTCGTCCCCCCCTTTTTCCTTTTTCCCTTTCTAAACAACCAACAACAGCAGTCGACGTGATTAATCAATCCCAGGAATTTAATGTCCTTTCATCTGAAAAGGAGGGAAAATCTAGTGAATTTTCGGCTCCCTCTCGTTCTCCCTCCTCTTCTATGTGATCATGAAACCACGGGAAAATTCAAATTTAATTTGTCGTGCTTTTAGGATTCCAGCTATGCGCACTTCTTCCAATGATCCGAAGTATTGCTAATGAGTTTGTTCGAATTATTAATGTCGATTTCAAAGAGGCTATCTTTGAGCTGTAGATGTTCAATATGAATTTTCATATACTGCACATTAGAAATCGATAATGACTTTGATAAGTTACGTGTTGAAAGTTATTATTAAACATCTATATCCAGAGATTCATCCTAAGCATTACACTGCTATTCAAAAGCATTCATACCTAAGCCAAGCAAATCACGAAAAACGTAATTTTTTGAAACGCTGAAAAAAAAAATTCCATTACTGAAATAAGCATTTTTAATCTCAACTGAAACTATGATAAATAAAGTCCCTTTAATAAAACCTAAATATTTTGATTGTCAATTTTTAAAAAACTGTTACCAACCAGTCCCTTAAAAGCCAATTACAATAAAATAATTAAAAACCAATATTTACATTATATTGGTATCAAAAAATGAAAGGGTATGTTATTTAAATTTATTACTTTATTAAAAACTTAAAACATGTGCTAGCAATTGTTTTAAATTAGAGAAAGAAATAATTAATTTTTATTAAAGCGCTATTACACTGGTCAACCAAAAAATATTTTAAACTTTTTCCTCTTATAATTTTGTAGTTTTGAGCGTATTCGAATGCGCTGATATCGAATACGACATTATTTTTTTAACAGCTTTTGTTTTTGTAAAAATTCATATCAAAAATGGTGAAAATTTTACGAAAACTGTCAGCTCATTTTGGGACACCGTTTATTATTCAAAAAACAATAACACGGTTTATAAAATGTTCGGCTTTCAATTTCGTCAATTTCAATTTTCTTTCTGCAAGTTTTTGTGTTTTGAATAATAATAATAAAGGGTGTTCCAAAATGAGCTGACAGTTTTTTTGTAAAATTTTCATCATTTTTGAAGTGAATTTTTACAATTTCTACGCATTGTTCGACTGTGTAGTTTTGCATAATTTCATCTCAGTGTTGGACAGCATATAAAACTCTCTACTCTGATTACACTAGTCTGCAAATTTAAAAAAATATTCGAGCCCCGACACTATTTCAGCTGATTCTTATGTAAAATGACCTCCTGAATACGAATATGACTTTCGTTTTCCCCCATCACCCACCATTTTCGGGGGATGCTCCCAACCCATTTTTATCATTTTTCATTAGATTTTAGGCGCATTCGTTTATTCGTACGATCTGCACGATGATGACGTTGATAATGCGCACCGTGCAATTACCGTTTAGTGCAGTCTCTGTGTCAGTGCACGATCTTTCACAGAACGGTCCGTGCGTTTTGAGCCAAACCAACCACATGGCGATGGCTCAACGACTCCTTTTTCATCAGCCCTAAAATCTAAATTTCAAATTTTTAAAGTCTTTTTCACTTGCGAACTTTTTTTTTAATCTGTATAAACTCTCTTCATCCAATTGAATGCAAAATTTCGACCATCATCGACAGTGATCGAAATCTGGAGCTTCGCTGGATTGGAGGCCGCCATTTGCAATTGTAAAACGCACAAAACGACCCTGCTTCTACCTTCGTGCGCTTAGTGCGCGCACGGACTACACGAAGCGCACGAGAACGAAGTGCACGGAAATCTCCGAACACCTCTCACGGGCCGCACGAGAGCTACTTCGAACGGCTAGTGCGCGCACTCAGTGCAAAAAAATCACATAGAACGAATAAACGAATGCGCCTTTAGAGGGTTGAAAAGGTATATTTCAGCCTTTAAAATTTAGCTAGAGGGCTAAAAAGTTCTAAAATTTAAATTTAAGTTTTTGATTTAAATATAAAAATTGCTTTGATAATTCTATTTTGATAGAAAATTTTAAAAATTATAATTTGGAAAAACTATACGATTGATTACAAAAAAAAATTACAAAAAAATAACTAACATGCAATGTATTTTGAAATTTATTTATTTATGGAGGTTTATAATATTGACGTAAAAAATCTACCAAAATCTTATAGCTAAAATTTTCTATATTTTTTCCACCCAAATAGCAAATTTTCTTTATTCAATTTCATACGTTACATTCAAGTTTAATGATGAGTGATAATTAACTTTGCTAAAATAAGATGAAAATAGCATGGACGTTTTCTTTCAAGTTTTGCCTCCACATTTCACAGACACTTTAACCTTGTTATATTGAATTGTATTTTCTTAAAAAGAACTATATTCAAAAAATAATTATATTTTCTGATCGTCTGAGAATTGCACAATGCAACATTTCTATAACATTCGGTAAAGTTATAATAGAAACGTACTTACTTCTTATTACTTCTTCGGATATTTTAACGAATTTATTAACTTCCAAGGAGCATAGATTGAAGGATCCTGAAATTTTGTGTATTCGGATTAAAATTCAGGATCAGTCAACGAATATTTCATTAAAAATTTAATCTAAATTGCATCTTCCACACGCATTTCAATGGTATCTATCGCTGCGTTTGGGCCAACAATGGCTGACAAACTCACGTGACAGCCGTTCTACCAATCAGCAGCTGCGGACGGCGCGGAAAAGGTTTGCCGTACTTAGAGCTTTAGATTTTATAGAGAAAGAAGGACATCTGGCGGCAGATTGGGGAAATCGCTCTCGCACGCATTTTAGCATTGAAAAGGAGCAACATGCTCAGGCCTTGTTAATCTCGAAGGCCTCGTACCAAGGTGAGTTGTTCCCACAATAAAATTTGGTGGTGCTGCAGTGCTCGTGCGGAGTGGAATAAGGTCGATCAATGCCTGAACATTTTGAATAATCAGATGCTTCCACACCCTCAAACAGTTCTATGGAATGAGGATTTTTACTATCAGGAAAACGCCACTTGCCACAAAGCTGCATCTGTCATGGAGTGGTATGACGAGATGGGTTTTCTACGACTGCCCTGGTCTGTATAGGGCCCTGTCGTCAGCTCCATAGATCAGACCAATTCGTCCGAAATCAGTTGTTGGCCTCGGTACTGCTTTGCTGGAGGAATGGAGAGCAATTCCATCTAATATCTACCAAAAATGTGGAGAGCCTTCCATAAAGTGCAGGTCAAAGCCGGACACACCAAATTAATGTGTTCGTGATTTATTAGTTATTCTATACTCATCCTATGGATATGTTTATACAAAATCCAATAGAACGTGTGGTTTTGATGTAGATTATCTTGTTCGTTATGACTTGAAAATATGATGTGTTGCATTTTTGCATATTGGACTTTATTTTTTATTTGAGTCCACCTGGGTATAAATAATATTTACCGAACATTTTTTTATTTTTAGTAAGCCGGTAATCCTTAAAATATTCCATATGGCTGAATATGGATGGACATATGAGGAAGTTGACTGATGCCAACATTTCCCCTCCGCTCTATCGATCGCCAGAGAAGCAATACATTCAGGGTGATTCTAAGTAAGAAAATCAGAAAGAAAGCATCTCAATAAATTCTGTTTACATTTTTCATATTCCAGATTAACACTCAGCTTACGCTTGATAAACAATTACTGCCATTTTTGTAATAAAGAATATTTTAAGTAAGATAAGTTCTCCGTCATCATTTAGCAGCATTTTCTTATAGCATTGTTCGTTTATTTTCTAGGATCCTGGGCTTTAGAGATATGAACTCGGAGCCTCAATTCTGGAAAAAATAAACGCTTCTAGATAAAAGACAAAAAAAAATTGTCTTTCCGAATTGCTCGTCCGTCATCTGACGGGAGCTCAATTTCAGGCAGCTCTCCTCATAATAAAATGCGCGTTCCCTATCTTTGAGAAGTTCACAGAAATTAGTCCCTTGGTCGCTTCTGAATTCATTATATTCTAATCTTGAAATTTCGAGGTTGCTGAATGGATGGTAAAATTTTTGATATGTACCATAAAATCAAAACAGAAAAGCCTCAACGACTATCTAGGATTTTTATTTTTTATTACGCGTAATTGAGTCTGTGGTTTTTAAGCCAGAAATTATCAGATAGTAAGGCAATATTGGTTAATATTTCAGGTGGAAAACGTATTTAAAAAGTATATTATAACGAACACTGCTTTTAAATAGGTTCAAAATCAAAATAAAATAAGAGGAAGTTCCATAATCTCATGAACGAAAGCCAAAAGAAATATACTGAGCAATGAACTTTCATATTAGGACTTATGAAAATACATGCTCTTGGCTGGAAGAACGGGGTGGGAAATAAAACTCTGAGACTTGGGATAAACGTTTGTGAGGGGGATGCGGATGGAAGAATAAAATAAATACAGTAGATTCCAGTTATTGTAGCCAGCATTTATTTGGAACAAAGCTCAAAAAACAGAACCTAATGAGAAAAAAGTCGCTTAATTTTCAAAATATTCTGTTTATTTGGGGCGGTTCTCCTTTCCACCTTTGCAGCTTGTAGTGGAATCATCGATTGTCTGCTTGAGTCAATGAAAAAAGAATCAATCAGTACCTCGAGCTCGAATTTTTGATGAACGGTTCAAATGTAGGCTGGTTCTACAATGTGAAGAATATAGTCCATGTCGACTGTTTATTAGTTATTGTCTTAGAAATTATTCAGCGTATGCGGAAATGCCGTTATTGTGCGTTATATCTTGCCGTGAGTATTCTTTTCGTACGGTCGAGATAGTAAGTTATCAATATTAGACAGTTCTTTTTATGAGGGTTGCATTATTAATAGTGGCAACACAGCAGCAGTGGGCCAGATAATCTCGCTTACACCATATGTAATTTACATATTGTAACGCCCCCCCCCCCCCCCGAGACGATTTTCTCGTTTCTTTTGTTAAAAAAAATTCTTGATAAATGCAATTATTGTATTGATTTCCCGATAATTTTATTCAACGATAAAAAAAACTCTTATTTATGTGACAAACCGA
Organism: Rhysida immarginata; assembly: GCA_023313115.1. Lineage (NCBI taxonomy): Eukaryota > Metazoa > Arthropoda > Chilopoda > Scolopendromorpha > Scolopendridae > Rhysida > Rhysida immarginata. Next base: position 344,805 of record JAHWFO010012454.1, read on the forward strand.
TCTTGGAAACGTACTCAACAATGGACGCACGCGCAACAATGCGGTTATTAATATCAGACTGAAAAAAGAACTTGACAGTTAAGCTTGGTTCCCACTGGCAGAAAACAAGAGAGCAGAAACCAGGGCGTATTTTTTCTGCCTTTTTACTTTCTGCTCCTGCAGGTGTCCCACATGGCAGAAACTCAAAAGCATAAGATAGCAGAAGTTTTGCCCAACACAAATGCACTGCACCGAAGCCGTCGATCGATCTAAACGGTCGGCTTCGACTGCACACAGTACGTACACAGTAAGTTTTTGCATTCAATTGTTGTTTATTCAATTTAATTTGATTCATTAATTAATAAATATATATTTCGCACCTCTTCTATTAGCGATTCTACATCAATTTTCTTTCTCGGCCTCTTCACCTTTGTGAGCTGAGTGTCCGACATTTTTATTTTGTGAGAGAGAGAGAGAGGACGTCACTGTGACGTCACTGCAGAGATCGTTTTTTATTGGCTGAGCAATCGTTTCTGCCCTGCTTGTACCACAAAAGTTGAACTCAACCCAACTCTAAAAAGCAGAAATTTTCAGTCGGGCAGAAGAGACGAAAACGGGAAGTGACATCATAAAATTTTTCTGCTTTGTGGTTTCTGCCGTTGTTTTTACGCATGTGGGAACCACGCTTTAGTTGGTGCCGAGCGAGGAGAGAGAGGAGAAGCAGGAGTGAAAATTTTGGAATGCGTGGGCAAGCAGCTCACCTCGGAGGGCTTGCGCGTTTGAAAAAAAAGAAAGACGACGACGATAAACGACTTGACTACAGAACGGAGACATTTCACCGAAAGCTGTGGGCCTGAGACGAGATTCAGCGTCAAGAATTCAGAAGCCTTGCGACCTCGACGACTCAATACTTCCGTTCGGCCAGCGCCGCCATAGACGTTCGTACCACCAACCATAAGACGACGACAGGAAAAGTAATATCTATTTCTTTCTATTTTCCGTTTTGGGTGCCCCGTGATAGAACTGATTTTGTTAACATCAATCCAACAATGTATAAGAAATCTTTCCGCTGAGGATTTATAGCCGTACTAGCAAAGGTACCCGGCGTTGCCCGGGATAATTACACTTGGATGTAAACAGAACAATCTCAAAAAATTAAATTAAATTTTGCAATATCTTAAAAATAAACACATGAAAATGCTTAGAATTAATACAGTAAAAATTCTTAATTAAAATTTCGAAAAAAAATCTATTTAAAGGCTCACAATGGTGCTGGACCTCTCCAAGGATGCCACTGCTAGTCTAAATAATTTCTTACTCACGTAATCTTACCTCAGATGTATACTTAGTGTTGTTGCAATTTCCACTCTTCTCTCGATGTGATGAAGCAAAACTTGGCCATTCATCACTTTGTGCAGTCTAGCGGTCGCCGATTCTTCTATTTACTTGCTTCCCATTTGCTCAATACATCACGGAGCTAAAGGAGTGCTTCCTCTGTCGTCTTTACACTCTTTCTCAATAGTCTGCTAACTATCCATTATCTCCAGTTACTGATCATTTTTAAAGATTATCAAGAAATTTTTAAGAACTAAGAACTCTCTTTTCTAAGAAAAGCCTGAATATCAGGAATTCTATGCATTGTTACAAATTGAAACTTATCCATATTGCATCATCATTTTATGCTCATTGTTATAATTCTTGGAAAGATTGCTTTAACATTACATCATCATTCTGTGCTCATTGTTATTGGTGAATTGCGCGTTGATACCATTGTTGATGCGAACACAATGGGCCTATTGTTGCACAAACTTTGCCTTGCATTGTTGGTCCATGCAATGTATTTGTGAATTGCGTGCTGATATCATTGTTGATACCTATTGTTGTACAGACTTTGTCTTGCATTGTTGGTCATGAGATATTTCTCATTAATATGCCTTGCCATAACCATGAATATCGATTTTTTATCGATATTTATTATTTTTCCGAAATCTGAGGTAGACAGTGACCTTCCTCATGCTTTGAAGGACATGTATGCGAAATTTTATCAAGATCGGAATAAAACTGTAGATTTGTATAAAAAACATACAGACAAACAGACCCACCCACCCACCCACAAACATCCTTCTTTATATATATAGATAGACTAGCAAAGGTACCCGGCGTTGCCCGGGATAATTACACTTGGATGAAAACAGAACAATCTCAAAAATTAACTTAAATTTTGCAATATCTTAAAAATAAACACATGAAAATGCTTAGAATTAATACAGGAAAAATTCTTAATGAAAATTCGAAAAAAATCTTTTTAAAGGCTCACAATGGATGGATCGCTCCAATAATTTCTTACTCAGATAATCTTACTTCAGATGTACACTTGATGTTGTTGCAATTTCCACTCTTCTCTCGCTGTGTTGAAGCAAAATTTGGCTTTTCATCACTTTGGGTAGTCTAGCGATCGCCAATTCTTCTTTTTACTTGCTTCTCATTTGATCAATACAGCACGGAGCTAAAGGTTTGCTTTCTCTGTCTTCTTTCCACTCTTTCTCAATAGTCTGCTAACTCTTCATTATCTCCAGCTACTGATCATTTTTAAAGATTTTCAAGAAATTGTTAAGTACTAAGAACTCTCTTTTCTAAGAAAAACCTGAATAACAGGAATTCTATGCATTGTTACAAATTGAAACTTATCCATATTGCATCATCATTTTATGTTCATTGTTATAATTCTTGGAAAGGATTGCTTTATCATTGCATCATCATTTTGAGCTCATTGTTATTGGTGAATTGCGTTTTGAAACCATTGTTGATACCTATTGTTGCACAAACTTTTATTTGCATTGTTGGTCATGAGATATATATTGTTGGTCCGTGCAGAGTGTTTGTAAATTGCGTGTTGATACCATTGTTGCAAAAACTTTGTCTTGCATTGTTGGTCATGCGATATTTCTCATTAATATGCCCTGCCATAACCATGAATATCGATTTTTTATCAATAATTATTATTTTTTCGAAATCTGAAGTAGACAGTGACCTTCCTCATGCTTTGAAGGTCATGTATGCGAAATTTCATCAAGATCGGACTAAAACTGTAGATTTGTATAGAAAACAGACCCACAGACAGACAGACCCACAGACAGACCCACAAACATCCTTCTTTATATATATAGAAGACTAGAAGAGGTACCCGGCGTTGCCCGGGATAATTACACTTGCACAAACTTTTCCTTTCATTGTTAGTCATGAGATATATATTGTTGGTTCATGCAGTGTGTTTGTGAATTGCGTGCTGATACCATTGTTGATACCTATTGTTGTACCAACTTTGCCTTGCATTGTTGGTCATGAGATATTTCTCATTAATATGCCTTGCCATAACCATGAATATCGATTTTTTTATCGATATTTATTATTTTTCCGAAATCTGAGGTAGACAGTGACCTTCCTCATGCTTTAAAGGTCATGTATGCGAAATTTTATCAAGATCGGAATAAAACTGTAGATTTGTATAAAAAACGTACACACAGATCCACAGACCCACACACAGACCCACAGACGCACAGACCCACAAACATCCTTCTTTATATATATAGAAGATTGTTCGTTCCTTGGGTCTAGGGTGGGCTCCCCTCTACTAACGTTACCCTACCTTAATCCGATATTATTAGTTTAGTTTTAGACCCTTC
>JAHWFO010012454.1:348566-380930 GCA_023313115.1 Rhysida immarginata
CCCCCCCCCCCCCCCCCCCCCCACTCAGCCCAAGTCTTTTCCATCCCCGACGAAGACAATTTCTTCAAGTGGTGACGCTGTATGACAATTGTAGCCCCCAGACGGACCCCTTAATTTCTTGTTGACGAACTCTATGCAGATTTTAAACCTAAAGTGAAAAGAAAAAAAAAGGAAATAATAATAAAAGGATTAATAAGGAAAAATTAAGAAAGAAGTAGAATAAAGAGAAAGACGTTTACCCAATTAATGAGATTTACCTAAAGTAATCACTTCAATCCAGGACCAGAAAAGATAAAGACAAACTAAAATAAGAAAACCGTCGACGTTGTTATTGAGATGATAGACTCATAAATAATCCCTTGAGAGTGTAGTAAACATCAATTAATTTATTACGACTAAAATTTAGTTTAAAGAAAAATACTTACCAGATGTGATTTTAGGAGAAACTGATACGATCGGAAAAAACAACAGTTTCCCGATAACGACAAAAGGAATAATTAAGACTCAAATTCTGTTTAAAAGAAGTTATTTGTGCGATATCAATTTTTACAGACATTTACTTCTTATGTTTTCAAGACGAAGTTGATCTCAATAATTTAGTGAAAGACAATAGAATAGACTTTTACTTACTTGTTATTTTAATTAATTGCTTGTTGACTTTTTTTCTTTTGTTTGACCTCAACACCTGTGAGGTGCCTGATCTATTTAATTATTATTTTAGAATTAATCTCTTGACGATAAACGTTACCCTTCACAGGTCTTTAGGAGGGACCAACCAATTACGTCTGATACTTACTCCCGAATACGAACTTAAGATCTTGTTTAATAGAATTTCGAGTCACCGGATTGATCTGTACTCCCGACCAAGCATAGGGACGCTACAATATTTAAGTTTACCTTTGAGCAAATAGATTGTACCTTCCCATTTCACTCGCTTGCGCAGTGATGAGAAAAATGGAACCTTGTGTTACCTGGCCAACTAATTAGTGTAGTGGAGTTGGATAAAGATTGAATTTGCGCAGAATCCAATGAAACAGACTCAACATGGCTGACATGATATGAGTAGCTTGGTAATAGACCTTAAGACAGACCTCCAGCTGTAATCAAACAGTTGCGCTTGCACATATGACCCAGGCTGTTTGGGCAACGGTCCCAAGGTCAACAGGTTACTGTATACCTTTCGCACAGAAGCTCGTAGGCTGAAGCCGAACTTAAGTTCTACCGCAGCACAGAGGGTGAAACGTCGTCCTTATTTAGGGCGGGCAAGCACTTCCCAGCGAAAGCGTTACTGGAAGTTTCCAATAGGCACCTCACTTTTTTTTGTATGCGCCGAAAGATTTCCAGTGGTTGCTTGCCTTCATTACACAGGAAGTAGATGAAGCCCTGTTGGATGTGAGATTACTGCTTTTCAGCGAGTTAACTTGTATCAGGTAAGCTGCACTCAGTAACCTAACGGTATTTTGGTTGCTTATAGCTGCGATTTTTATTGTGTACTTGCATTGATATTTAACAGACATATTCTCAGGTTCATTGCTTTTCATTATGCGTTAAAAAATAGGGGCTATCAACTAGTGGTGTCATTAATTATGTTCATGTAGAACAGAAATCTAAATGTGTTATTCAGGAATTTTCAAACAAAAGCTGTGTCAGCAGAGAAGAGCATTCATCGTTGGTTCAATCAGTTTGAAGAGCCTAGGAGCATTTAAAAGCACTAAATTCCGTTTGGACCCGGTAAAAGCACTAAAAGGACCAATACCATGGCCTCCCTTCTCCCAGATTTCTGTGACGGTATATCAAGAGTACTGTCTACGGCGGAAGAACAACAAACCTGTACAACTTAAAGAGGAAAATCAGCGCACCCATTAAAAGCTTTACGTTGGAGATCTTAGAAAACACGTAGGAATCAATATCCCCCAGTTACGAAATATCTGTTATGCGCATCGGTTTGAATTAAGAAAGGTAACGAGTCTGAGAATAAGTCTGTAAAACATCAATGCAATCGAGAAATAGAACCGGAATTTTGCTGTATACATTGTTGCTCAAAAGTATTCATACCAATGACGTATATTAAAGATAGACTCCGAATCCTATTGTTGTAACTTGAAGCAAATTGGGAAGCTCCATGCCCAGAACTGTCATGGCTGAAAGTGAGTGAAGATGATGCAAAACACATGGCTAAACACGAGAGTAGCTGATTAATAATTCTTTCACACGCCGATCACGGAGTGCTAAGTTTATCTTTTCGTTTACTTTGTATTTGAAGTATTTTATTATATTTTATCGAACATGGTTTCAGTTTCAATTTCGTTTCGATTATCTTTCAGTAACGTATTTTCATTTTAGTTATGTATTTTTGATTTATTTTTGTGGAAAATGATTCCTGATCCTTTTTCTTGTCTGTTTGTACAGTTGTACGCAAAACAACTTTGAATAATGGTTTTGAATTAATTATTCCTCGGGCCCAAAATCTTCAAAAACAAAGCAGCCAGACAGCTAATTAATCCACGGCTCACTCCTGCCCAGAACTGTCATGGCTCAATTTGCTTCACTTTTTGCCGCTGTTAACAATAGGATTCGGAGTCTATCTTTAATATACGTCATTGATTCATACCCTAGCCAATTCCATTGTTTCACAATAAAAGGAAAATGAATGTGAGCAATCGTGTTAATCATATGGAAGAGCAACAGAAAGTATTAAGACTTAAATATATTTTATTAATACAGATAATTTACAACATTAAGCAAAAAAGAATCCAACAACTTGCGATAAACAAAAGTATTCGTGCCCCTTATTTAATGATCTATATGGTCATGAATGGTTTTTATAACAGTCATCAGTCAAATTAGAAATACAACGGTTCTTCACCATATTTTTGATTCTAACCAGCATCTTTCGAAAGGTTCATCTTAAATGACTTGAAAAAGGATTTTGATGACCGTTAGGTGTGTTTTGGATTATTATTCTGCTGCAGAAGATAGCCACGACCAATAAGCTTGTGAGCAGATGGGATCGATCTTTCCTTAAAATGTTTTGGTACTTGTTGGATTTCATCATTCCATCAATAACAACATGCTCACCTGTTCCAGCTGAATTTATACAACCTTCCAAACAAAATGCTTCCATCATCATGCTTAATAGTAGCCTTCAAACATTCATCTCTTAGTGCTTTTCCAGGAAAATGCCACACGAACTCAAGTGACTGTTGAAAGACTTTATTTTCATTTTATCTGATCAAATGATATTTTCAAAAGAGGTTTATTTATTAATACTATAGCAAATGCAAATCGCTGTTTATTCTTCAAAAGTGGGCTTCAAAAGTGGCTTCTTCCTAGCTACACATCCTAGGAGACCTATGCAATTCAGGTGGTCTCGAAGAAAAGAGCTTCTTATTAGAATAATAGTTCCTTGGAAAACTTCTATGACGATATCTTTCTGTTTTGATACTGTGCGTTTCGGAATTCATTTTGATAATGCACTCGGTCATCCACAATCCAGGAAGATCGGTAGCGAGTTCTGTCTTGGACTTTTGAACAATATTTTGTATAGTAGAAACAGGAATATTCAGGTACTTATGAATCTTCTTGTATCCTGCACTCTTGTCGTGAAACTTGATGACCATTTCACGGACTACTTGAGGATACTTTATAGTTTTGCTTATATTGCAGGGCGCGTTAGGATCAGAACACTTCACAATAAATTTTTAAGACGATATTTCCACCTAAATAATGTCGGTGTATGATGTAAACTACTTTCCGAGTTCATTTCGTATTCAATTTTTGTTTTACTAAAGACTAACGTTACTTTTAAAAGGGGGTTATGAGTACTTTTGTTCAGCACAATTCTATTTTGTTCCTCTTTATGAATATTATTTGTATTCATATAATTTATTGAAATATAATTGTTTTTGATGCTCTTTCACAGGGTTAAAGCTGTTCATCATCAACATAATTGTGAAACGCTGTACTTGGCTTAGGAATGAATACGTTTGAGAAGCAGTGTGTATTTCAATATACAGGGTGTCCCATTTAAATCGTACAGGCAAATATTTCGGAAAGTAAGAATTGTACGAAAAAATGTCCAAAATCAAAAGTGAATTATTTCGCGGGAGAAATTCATTACTAAAAAAAAAATAAACCCTCCCCTTGTGAGGAGGGCTGGAGGGAGGGGGTAACTTTGAAGTCTTGAATAGGAACCCCTATTTTAAGGGTTATATTCAGATTGTACACAACAGTCGAGAAATGTTTTATCCTTGGTGTTTTTTCAATTGATCCAACCGTTTAGGAGGATTGAAATGGTCATCAAGTTTCACGAAAAGAGGCCCGGAAAGTGTGGAACTTTTAAAGTTTTGAACCCAATTTTTGTCGATGAAGACAAAGAGATAGAGAGTGGGTCATACAGACACTCCTATTCTGCCTTTTAAGGGTCTTTAAGAATCCGAAGTCAGAATTTTAAAAATACATTATTTTTCAATACACACAGACTATGCCTCTATAGGACTGCTGCCCACAAGACTTTGCTTGTGCACTATAAAATTTAGGGGCCTCTATCTCCTAAACGGTTGGATCATGAATAAACCACCAAGAATAAAACATTTCTCGAAAATTGTGTACAATCTGAATATACCATTAAAAATAGGGGTTCTATTTAAGATTTCAAAGTTCCTTCCCCCCTCCAGCCCCCCTCACAAGGGGGGAGGGTAATTTTTTGGCTAATGAAATTTCCCTCGCGAAATAATTCACTTTTGATTTTGGACATTTTTTCGTACAGTGCTTAGTTTCCGAGATATTTGCCTCGTACGATTTAAATGGGACACCCTGTATAAACACCTTGTATATATTTCATTGGAAAGAACACACTGTGGCATCCTTAATTTAGGCTGATTGAATTTGAATTTTGTTTGCTTGCCCTCAAACAATGTATAGTTGAATTAGGCAACGATGCTTGGCAAAAGGAAATTGTTGTAAACAATGAGAAAATATAATAGCCTAATAAGGATTTTTGTTATTTTAACAAGAAAAAGAAACAAGAATTTTGAAAAGACAGAGAAAAGGACTAAACTTAGGTCTTGGATATAGGAGCTGGATTCCAGAGATTCGTTCCTTTTCTACAAAGAAAAAACGAATTGGATGTATCTAAAGTACTATTGGAATTCATATTTAGAAAGGGAAATATGGTCTATGGAATTTGAGATTTTATTTTGAAGCTTAAATCGGGATTTAGATAATATTCAGGTATTTATTGCATATTCGGAAATAAATTGCGTATTTTCATCATTTTGAAAGGAGATTTTTCTTAAGAAGAGTGATTTCTTAATCCAGGAAAAGATATAGAACTCTTATGTCAATTGAGACATGAATGATCGGCATGAGACACGTTATTTATGCAGTCTACAAGTTCTCTGTTCTTCTTGTGGACTGCATAGTGACATTAGCGCCATAGCAGAGTACTGATACGGTGAATGTAGGTAAGAATGGCGCAGGTAAAAATGGCACCGGAAAAAATGTCACAAGTGGTAAAATAGGAAAAAATGGCACAGCTGAAATAAAAAAGTTATTATTTACTCCTGACGATAATTGCAACTATTCTGAGTATATTATATCTGAATCAATCTATCAAATGACGATTACAGGTTAATTTTTTTGAATACAATTAATTTAAACACTTAAGCAATTATATTTAAACAAATTTATAATGCAGTTTTTAATGTTACAATCTTATGTTGAGTCCAAGTCCACATAATAATTGCACGAGGCTTTTCCTCCCTCAGTATAGTCAATGCATAAGTTTTTCATTCTTCGTTGCAGATCAGCATATTCCTTCTTTACTCTCTTTCTGGGCGGATTTCTGGTGGGAATCTTGGTGGAATGTGCCGCAAGTTTAGTGCTGGAATGCCTGCCTGAGGTGCCTGTCTTCCTCTTCGGATACACAACCTGTGACAATAAAGTTCGGTGAATGACGTCAAATTGCTAACGGTCGTAAGAGTGCACCATCGTCGTAACAAGTCGAGACATATTTAAACAAATTTTAGAGAATCAGCGCTGCGGGACATTGAAGAGAGAAGGCGTAGTACGCGCGGTCGAAACCCAAAATGGATCAGCGAACAAAAGAAACTCATGAAATGATGACAACAGTTTACAAAGAAAGTGTTATTACTTTGAAGTGTATTTATGAGTGGTTTAAACGGTTCCGAGGAGGCCAGAACACCGCAGAAGACGCCCCCCGAAGTGAATCTAACGTAATGTTACGACCCAACTGAAGGCTATCCCTAAAAACGAGTACGCCAGGAGTTTCCAGGACATGTACAGGCGTTCCCAGAAGTGCATTATCATCGACGGGGATTACTTTGAAGGATAGTAACTGCTGTTTCATGTAAGCGAGCAATCTACTTTCAATATGCCATCATTCAACGAACTTTATTGTACTGTATGTGCCAGTTACATACGTTTGGTCAAAATACTCTAAGAGTGGTAATGCTTCTCGATCACATTTACCCTTAAGTATTTGCATTCCAGCTGGGACATCTTCTACTGGCAGGAACGCAAGCGAGTCCATCTCACCACAGAATTGTCGAAAATCTTCGCAATCTTTATAGTGATTGGAAAGTCCTAATTCCTACACCTTTCTCCAGGTACTCTGTGTCAGATGGCAAAAACAACCTTGCGTATGTGCTTCTGGACCAAAAATACAATATTGTACAATTGATGGCTTGGATGACTGCTTGCTCCAAGTCTATAATTATTGTTGTTGGGTCTGGGCAAAGATCCATCTGTTGGCAGCGATCTAGAACTGCTCGCAGCAGGGTTTCATAAGTGTCTTGGGATTTATTCTGCAGGCAGGCAAAAACAGTAGTAACTGCTGTATTGCCAATTGGGACTCGTATTACGTAGAGTTGTAAAAATCCTGTGGAGCCATTGCATAGTTACCATCCATAAGCTAGGTACCAGCTGAAGCAAGTAACCCTAGGGACTCATCAGAGCAAAAATTTGTAGAAGCAAGTAACCCTAACATTAAAAATTGCACTAAAAATTTGTTTAAGTATAATTTAAAGAATAAATCATTAGATGGTCAGTGAGGGTTTTAATGGTACACCTATCTCAGCTGTTCAAATTAATGATGAAAAATAGGAGAGAAAATTCCGCAGCCCGGATTCGAACCAGGAAATTTTGGCTCAGACCCCAACGCGCTAACCAATTGCGCCACTGCGGCCATGAAAGCGAACTGCTATTTACATGGCCTTAGGGCTTGGTTAGAGCAGTTACCTAGTTCTCATGCTGGGACTATCTTTCCTAAGGCGTAAATTATTTAAAGAATAAATCATTAGATGGTCAGTGAGGGTTTTAATGGTACGCCTACCTCAGCTGTTCGAATTGATGAAGAAAAATAGGAAAGAAAATTCCGCAGCCCGGATTCGAACCAGGAACCTTTGGCTCAGACCGCCAACGCGCTAACCAAAGATTACGCCTTAGGAAAGATAGTCCCAACCTGCGAACTAGGTAACTGCTCTAACCAAGCCCTAAGGCCATGTAAATAGCAGTTCGCTTTCATGGCCGCAGTGGCGCAATTGGTTAGCGCGTTGGCGATCCGAGCCAAAGGTTCCTGGTTCGAATCCGGGCTGCGGAATTTTCTTTCCTATTTTTCATCATTAATTAAATATAATTGCTTATGTGTTTAAATTAATTGTGTTCAAAAGAATTAAACTGTAATCGTCATTTGATAGATTGATTAAGATATAATATACTCTGAATAGTTGCAATTATTATCATTCAATGAGTGAATAATAACTTTTTTATTTCAGCTGTGCCATTTTTTCCTATTTTACCACTTGTGACATTTTTTTCCGGTGCCATTTTTACCTGTGCCATTTTTACTGATTACTCTGATATGGTATGCTAGTGTGAGATTACAAAAATTATTATTCCTTTAGAACTGACCACTCTTAATATTTCTTGCTAGGAACCTAGGTGTTTCCACAGGAAGCGTCTCGTAAGCATTGTGGAACACATTACAACATACTGCTCATTTTGCCAACGCAAACAGCGGCCAGCTTCGCGAAAAAATACCCACTCATCATTTTGGAGGAAAATCTACCATCAAGCACACTCCCAAGACGCAAGCTCCGATGAATTCAACTTGATTCCTAAGATGACGTGGCATTTGCTTCAGAACTGTTCCAGAGAATCCTCAGGCAGTAGACTGCTCCATTCGAACTATCAATAGAATAGGCGCTGCCAAAGGCATCCTATTACTTCTATATCGCTGGCGACCACATCGAACAGCAGTAAAACTTTGAAGCTTCTGGGTACATAGATTCCAGTTCTATGCTGTATCTGTTTTGTAAGTAGCTGCCACAATTATATTGAACTGTTTATTGCTCTTCAGCATTTATATGTTAATAATGCTGTACGAATATGCAAAGTCACATAGAAATTATAATTTTATTCTTTATGAACGTAATAGTGTTAAGGCAAAAGAGGCAATACTTTTCATACTTTTTCGTGAAGCTGTAAATCGTTTAATGACACGGAATAACTAATACGAAGCACCTCTCCGGTCTGATTGCAAGCTTCAGCCGGGCCATTCGAAAATGCGTTGAAACGGCGGCTAGATGAAGATTTATGAAGGGAAAACTGATTTCCCTCCCGAATGGAGGATGGATCGATAAAAGACAACCAAAAGGGAATAATTTTGTAGCCATTCTTCGCAAGTGAATACGCTGCACTTTTACCTCCATAACAGGTAAATAGAATTTCGTCCCAATATGCAAATAAACAAATAGAATCAAACACAAAACAGAAGCGTTTCTAGCAACAGCGGCCCTGTAATTATAAATGATGATGATGATGGATCTAATCGCATCGTCATTTGTTACTATGGTCTTCTATAATGATAAGCATTGTAGAAACAACGCCTAATGTTGCTATCGATTGTCAGAACGGGAGGGGTAAAGAAAGGACCTTCCAGGAAGTGGAGGGGAATAGCAAGAATCCCCCACAAGGGGATGAATGTGATGCATGGGGGATAAGATTATAGGGAGCAACCACTTTGCAAGAAAGAGAGGGGGGAAGACCATTCCCATGTTTGTTGTTCCTTCTTAAAACTCAGTGTTCATCATCATCATCAGCAGCAGCACTTATTAATTACAAATCAAATTAAATGCTAATTAACTTTATGCTCTTTAAGTAAGACAGAAGACACGAGGAAAAGGTTGGAAGAAACGATGGATTTTTTTCTGAGTAATCAACGTCACTTCAAAGAAAATTATCTTTCCATGATGGGTTGCTTTTAAATAATAAATTGATGTTGCAAAAATAATCAAAACTGGAGAGACTTTATTTTTATTTTTATTCCTACGGAAGAAAAAAGTTTTTAGGCATCATGCGCATGAATAAATCAGTGGAACGAAAATTTGCTAGATGGGAACGCTTTTTTTTCTTGTAAAGGGGGGTTTCGAAAATTATTTGTGTGCCTTAATGGATTTCCTATAAAATAACGAGAATAAATTACTTCTAAATTATGAATTTTCTTTTAAAACGCACAGCTTGCCTTGAGTAATAATCTTGTACTGTAAAAAATTAATGTCAGCATTCGTCTTTTTAAATTACGGTATTGTTGATGATATTTCAATGACTATCGTCACTTACTGAATAGAAAAACGTTGAGATTCAGAAATTCAAAAATCTGTTTACCAAATATTACCTCAACCACAAATAAGGAAAATAAATCAGTCTGGTTATTTTTCATCTCGAAGAATTGCTACGTTTGAAGATGCCGACTTCATCGGGATCGTGCAGAATTTCTATGGAAAATTACCGAATAGGACAAAACCTCGCCTGTCAAAGCCCCAGAATAAAAGCATAAAAGAGGACAAACTCCAAATGAAGCCTAAATTTTTATATCATTTTTAAAATTTATAGCCCATTCACATCGACTTATCCGAGAATTTATTGAAATTTATTTCTTGTATTGGGGGGGGGGGGGGGGCTTTTAATAAATGTTTTCTAAGATTAATTTACTGAATAAATTTTTTTATTTAGTTTTTGTATTTATTATAGGAACAATTTCGTACATTCGGAACAATTTTATGCTCCATCACGCAAATATAAAAGTGATTCAGACAATGGATTGGTCATAGCATTGTACGAGGGTGGGCTGGAAAGTAATGCCTCCATGGCTGTAACTTTTTTATTTTTTAACCGATTTTCAAAATTCTTTTTGTATCTGATACTCACATTTCTCCTCTATGTAATGCACTATTCACTTTTTGACATAGTCCTCATCCCTTTCCACGCATTGTACCAACGCGTGACTAGTCGGGTGAACCCGTCGTCAGAACGCAAACTCATGCCCCTTAAGGTGCTCTTTCTTCTTTGGGAAGTGGTGAAAGTCGCAAGGTGCAAAGTCTTTCATTTTTGAACTGCAGTTTTTCATCCTTGAACTGTAGGCGCTGCAACACCCTGTGATGTGTGGCGTTCGTGTGCGGACGGGCGTTATCGTGCTGCAGAAGAGGATCCAAAGCTGCAATTCAATCCTCGTGTCGACGACAACCCCGGAATTCCTCTCCGACGGGTTCACCCGACTAGTCACGCGTTGGTACAATGCGTGGAAAGGGATGGGGACTATGTCGAAAAGTGAATAGTGCATTACATACAGGAGAAATGTGAGTAGCAGATACAAAAAGAATTTTGAAAATCGGTTAAAAATAAAAAAGTTACAGCCATGGAGGCATTACTTTTCAGCCCACCCTCGTATTTCTTCACGAAATGAATGGACGCTTCACAATACATTGTTGAAAGAAAATGAAAACAAACGTCAGAACTAGACCGGATGTAGGAAAAAATACCACTGGAATAATCGCCACCAGGAAAAAGCCACTGGTAAAAAGCCACCGGATGCAATGATACCAAGCTGGGAAAAAAAGCCACTTTCCCTATTTTCTGTGTAGACAATTGAACAAGCTTCTTTTTTTTTCAAATTATTTACTAGTTTTATTTATTACTATTATTGTTCTTTGTTTTACAAACATTAATTTGTCAAATACAAATACAAATATAAAATTTCAAAATCTGATCGCATGGTCTTCAATGGACGTCACTCTTTCTCCATACCTGTCGCAAAGCGTCTTCAGTCTTTGCTGTAGGTCTCTATATTCATGCTTCTGTCGTTTCTTGGAGGGGGGCGGGGGTGACCTGAAGCATAATGTAAGATCGCTGTAGATGATATTGCACTGACAGACCGAAGAGCGTGGATGGCTTTCCAAATGGTTGGGTGATCATGTCCAACCAAGAAAACGTTCTGAAATTGAAATTCCTAGTGGATGTACAGTAGTGAAACTACAGACTACAGTAATGGAAACAACCG
Organism: Rhysida immarginata; assembly: GCA_023313115.1. Lineage (NCBI taxonomy): Eukaryota > Metazoa > Arthropoda > Chilopoda > Scolopendromorpha > Scolopendridae > Rhysida > Rhysida immarginata. The sequence continues at coordinate 359,926 of JAHWFO010012454.1, forward strand.
TACACAACTAATGGAACAACCCTAAAGTAGGTTTAAATGGAACAAACCACTCAACCTAGTGTTGGGACGAAACGCTGGAACTGCTAAAATATCGTCCGCTAACTACCGTGCTTTCCTACTGTATGATATTGGATTACTCGCAAACAAATCGTTTCCAGACAAAGTTTCGTCTTCTTTTGACCTGAAGAATATGTCACTAAATTTATTGTACATAATTTTGAAACACCCTGTATAAACCATGCAAACACGTGAAGCTTGGCAACATAAATTAAATACTGACCCTTAATTAATTCTTACAACATTTTAGATATTCAATTGCGCACATCGAAAATATATTACTAATGGTTAGCTTACTATGAGATTTGTTTAGTTTACGGAACAATCGCCGGTTGGCTACTCGAACAAAGGGGAGGTCCATCAACGCCCTCAGGCTCTTAACCGATGTCGATATCCTGATCAATAAAAGAGATTTCCAGAGAAACCAGTTGGAAGTCTTGTCAAATACCGACTTGATGTAACCTTTCGGTTAACCTTTCAAGTTATCAGAGAAATTTTCTATAACAACCATGAGAGCTGAGGGCAGCGTAAGGGTGGCATGTAAAAATGAGTAATTCTCTAAATGCTGTATAAAGGTGAGCAGGCATCTTCAGATAATTTCCTATTGGAAATGAAATTTGATGGATGAAGAGAGATCATGTTAGTTCAGAGATTCATAAGCTAAACATGTGGATTATTGATCTAAGGAGTTAAATGATTAATTTAAATTTAAATGAGTTCAGTCTCCTTTTAATGGGGAAAATCGTGAATTAATAAAAACAAAAAAATAAATAATAAATAAAGTCACCAATCTTGAATAAACTTGTGAGATGGAAGAAAACTCAAAGGATGTACTCTATTGAAGATGTTGTTGATTGTAGAAATAAACCCAGTCTATTGAGGATGTAGATGAAGTCTTGTGCAGGTAATGTTGATAGGGGAAAACGATAATCTTGAAGGAAGTGTTGGTTTTGAAATACAGATGAAATTTTGAAGAGGGTGATCCAAATATTTGGGATAAAATTTATATAAAAAAACGTTTTCGAGAATTTTTCTCATCATCAGTTGGATTAAATATTTTTGAATGGTGAAAACAGTTGAAATAAGAATTTAACAATTGATATAAAGGTGATTGTAATTGTTGGTTACGATTGTTGGCTATTGTATACTAGGGTAATTGTTGTTTATTTATTGTTTATCTCTATTGATAGCTTGGCTAAATTTTTGTTATTTGTAATGATATTTATTGTTTCTTTAATTAATCTTTTTTTATAATTTTCTACTTTTCCAATGATTTTTGTGTTATTCCAATCTGGTGTGTGGTTTTCTTTGATAATAGCACAACCAACCTAAAAACAACAATCAATCAAAATAATAGCACAAATATCAATTTCAAAGAAATATGTCAAAATAATAAAGAAAAATGGAACACTAGAAATATAATTTATCAAATACCATGTAAAAATTGTGAACATATCTACACAGGTCAAACTAAACGACAATTAGAAATAAGATTAAAAGAACACGAAAGAGCACTTCGCCACAAAGACAAAAACAACCATTTAGTAAATCATTGTATCAAAGAAAACCACACACCACATTGGAATAACACAAAAATCATTGGAAAAGAAGAAAATTATAAAAAAAAATTAATTAAAGAAACAATAAATAGCATTACAAATAACAAAAATTTAGCCAAGCCATCAATAGAGATAAACAATAAATAAACAACAATTACCCTAGTATACAATAGCCAACAATCATAACCAACAATTACAATCACCTTTATATCAATTGTTAAATTCTTATTTCAACTGTTTTCACCATTTAAAAACATTTAATCCAACTGATGATGAGAAAAATTCTCGACAACGTTTTTTTATATAAATTTTATCCCAAATATTTGAATCACCCTCTTCAAAATTTCATCTGTATTTCAAAACCAACACTTCCTTCAAGATTATCGTTTTCCCCTATCAACATTATCTGCACAAGACTTCATCTACATCCTCAACAGACTGGGTTTATTTCTACCATCAACAACATCTTCAATAGACTACATCCTTTGACTTTTCTTCCATCTCACAAGTTTCTTCAAGATTGGTGACTTTATTTATTATTTATTTTTTTGTTTTTATTAATTCACGATTTTCCCCATTAAAAGGAGACTGAACTCATTTAAATTTAAATTAAACATGTGGAATTCACCAACAGGTTTATTGAAAAAGTTCATTTTATTTATAATGCTTATGGAGAAGAGTATTTCAAATAAAAAGATAATGGTTTACAGTCTGTGATTTAAATTAATTTAAATATTATATGCAGTTCATATATGAAACAACGAAAAGGATTTTGAAATTTAATTTAAATTCATTACCCCAAATTCTTGAAGAAAAAAAAAGCCACACGGGTTATCCAAAAGAGATTGAGCGTGCAATTCCACTCTTCAATTTAAAAGCTTTCGATAGCCGGAGGACTAAGAAAAAAAATGTCTATAAAAAATAAAGCTTACACTTTAGTTGCCACGAAGTTGTGATTGAAAATGTGAAACAGGTTCTTCTATAAAGAATCCCGGTGGAATACGTCGACGATATTGAATTTCTTCTCTCTCTCTCCGGGAGAAAAACCTTCTTTTTACGTCGTCGGTGGAGAGATATAGAGAAGGGAATAAACTAGAGAATCTGAGGGTCAATGTGATGAGTGATCTTCTTTTTTTCCTCCCTCCATCTCTCTCCACGATATTGCTTTAAGTAATGGTGACAGTCAATGCGAAAAATGTCACATGGAATTCTTCGCCAGATTTGAGGAACCTGAGAAGGCGCTCCATCTTCAACTGAAAGTGTCACACCCAGTTATGAAAAAGAGAAATCAAAAGGATTTTTTTTTATTTTACCAGGAATATATGCTTAAGTTCCTTGGCGTAAAAAAAAGTCTGCAAATGATGCAAGGAGTTGAATACTAACTTCTCCGACTTTCCCTTGAAAGATAATTTAGTATTATCCAAGGATGCTTCAAAGGACTTGTTTTGAATTTTCTTTTTTAGAAGGAATGAAATTTCTTATAGTAAATGAAAATAAGAAATATATTTTGATTTTGCTGTTATTATCAGCACCTGATCATGTATTATTTGTATTCCATTTAACCGTCGCAGAGTTTTTTATAATAAGCCTCTAATGGTGCAACAAGGTGAAATTTGAAGAGAATATTAACAATGCAACAGATTCTCAATGAAGCACGTGTTACAAACTTATTAGTCATAAGAAAAATTTGTCTTCGGGTTTGAGTTCCTTGTTCCTTAGCGTATATACAGTGGCGGCCTAAAATTTACCACCTATATTGGCTAAAGTTGTTTGTTACCAAAAATTCTTAACCACTTACAAAAACATTTACACCAATAAAAGAATTAAGTGTGAAATGATCCAACAAATAACTCAAATATCCTGTAGGTGACTTTCCTTTGGACAAAAATATAGCACCATATACTGAATAAATAATTAATTCATCATAGAATCAGTATTTGGTTGGGTAACCAAAGTTTTTAATATCGGCTACACATCTACTGTGCATGGATTCCACTAGACGTATACACCGATCTTCTGGAATGTTGTTCCATGCTTCTTTTACGGTGTCGAGTAGTGTAAGAATACTAAGAATACTATTGACATCAGTCCATAGCATTTCTATGGGGTTCAAATCTGCTGACTTAGCGGCCATTCCATAACTTTGTTATGATTTGTCTGTAACCATTTCTTGAGTTACCATTACCATTCTGGAATGACCATGTAAGGGGCAGATTATCATCACCATAAGGAAGCATAATGTCCTCAAGGATGGATTTGTAAACAAAACGACCTATGCTGCGATTTATATGATGGATTCGGCTTACGCCATGCCAGGTAAACAACCCCACATCATCACATTTCCCCCCTCCATGTTTCACGGTTGGCAGCAAACAATGTGGCTTGTATGTTTCATGTATATTACATCTGATGTACTTTCTGCTATGACATGCAAAGAGCTGTACCTTTGTCTCATCCGACCGCAGCACGTTTTTCCACTATAGTTTTGTCCAGTTGAGATGGGCACGAGCAAAAGCTAAACTACCTTTCCTGTTCTTTAATAACACAAGAGGTTTCTTTCGTTCCACTTGCCCGAACAAACTAAACTGAAGTTAAGGATCTGTCTTTTTTGCAGAGATGATGAATGATACGGACGATGTGCAGGGTTAGTTTTTTAGGTCTTCCTGGTCTTGAACGATCTCTGACAGAACCAGTGTTGTTGTACCGCTGAATTGTACGTATTTGCTGCAGTTAACAATTTTGGCAATGGCATCAAATGTTAGTCCTTCATTGCATAACCGTCTAATTTGTTCACAGAGACCTAGTGATATGTTTTGTCGTTTTCCCATAATTGCTGGTTAAAACATGTACAAGTGAAATTAAAATAGTTGCTTATACAGTGTGTATATTAAAATACAACAAAACTTGCAATGCAAAACCCACGTTTAAGTCGCAAACACGTTAGGTGCTAAACTTATGTCCAGTCAATTACTTAAATATTCTGAAACATGCTCCCCTTTTCATAGTGTATCCTCCAAAAATTATTTTTTAAATACTTTCTTTCAGATAGTATCATTAATTTTGTAGCAGGGGTGAAATTAACTTTTGAGCCTTGATTTTTCAAATATTGGCAATATTTTTAGAGCCATTTGGTTGGTGCTAAATTTTTGGCTACCACTGTATCTCGACGAAGAAGATACAGCGAGGGATGCAGCTATCATAGCCGAGCAATCGAGTTATTGTAAGAAATAACAAAGCGTCTACAGAGAACAAGAGAGCAGAAGAAAAATATAGAGAAAGTATGGCTGAAGCAAGACAAAGAGAAACACTTGAACAACGTCCAGAAAGACAAGGACAAGACCGCCTTCGACTTGAAGCTTTAGAGCAAACGAAGCTCCTGAAGATATACAAGCGCGCCAACTCCAGTTAGGCATGCATTTTCTATGATCATCAATACAAAGCGCAATGACAGTCAATAAAAGTAGCGAGAGTCTATTTGGAGAATCACATGGACAACAACTGTATGCTCAGCGTTGGATCTCCAGTCAATCTTTTCAAACTTGTCGTCTACGAAAGAGTCATGGAAGATATTAGCTTTGTAAGTGTACATTGTCAATACATTCTCAGCAACAGAATTATCTTCAAGAGAACCAACATTCATTAACTTTTCATTCTCCTAGAACCAATGGCAACACCAGACTTTGTGCATCAACATCCCAGTCAACAAAACGATTGTAAACCAAGATCTACGAATTAAAGTCATCAACACCTTTCATAATCTCTGCAATCGCGATGCTTTAACATAGCCCGAGAAGCAAAACTACAAAAATATGACAGTTTCATACAACAGGTTTTTACATAGGAATAACCCTGAAGAAGTCATGGGTGAATTAGTCAAAGCTGGCAAGAAAGTCAAATTTAGTTATTGAAAAATTTATCCTAAACAACCTGCATATATTCAACAATTCATAATTTCTATCATTATTCACACATGTATTCAAATATTTGTTTTTTAAGAATAAAATGAATGCCTGGGCATATTCAAAGAAAAATTTTCTGTTAACATTAAAATAGAGGACCAATAACTCGGAGAAGGATTTCAGCGAATTTATATCTTCTTTTGCATGCCTAGTGTTGTCTTAACTATCCGTTTGTTGTTGTAGAGAGCGATGGAACATTGGTTTAATTAACGATAGGAAAGCGTAAAAATTCCAGCCAAAATCCAATTACGGTTTGGACGCGTTTACGAAAATTAGAGGACAGTGTAAAAGGCGGAGGGGAAAGAGTGGCAACGCCTGTTAAATTGAATACTGGGGCTTAAGGTAAATTCAATAGTTAACTCGTTAAGAGAGAGCGACGACAATTACACAGATGGTTGTTCTCAATAAATTGAGCGATTCGGAAGCTCCTTCAATATTCATTTGGTTTTGCGTTCCTTTTCGCTACAATGAACTACCGCACATTGAAGTTTGCTTATGGTTGAGGAGAACAGAAATTTTGTGTTCAGCGGGATTTGAAAGAGGCGTCGTCTGAAGTGTTTGGTGGTGCTTGTTTTATGTGATCAATTATGCTTGTAGTACATCGGATGAATCCTTAACTTTTGAAATCTAAATTAGTGTATGGAATGAAAATAATTAATAATTATTCATATAATATGAGATTTTTCAGTTTAAATCTAAATATTTTAGGGGAGCTATTTCAAAACTTGGCAGTAATTTATAAGAGATAGGATATTTTCTGAAGAAAGCAAATATGGACTGTGGAGATAATTTCATAAGCAGCCTGGAAAAAGATTCTTTTCTTGAGATTCATTGCTACACATAGCTTTAAATACAGCTTGATGATGATGAGCAATTCAGCTGACACTTAAGTCTGCTGGTGTTAGTTCTTGGAAATGCCTGTGTGACATCTCATGGACTGTACTAGGGAAGAGAATAATGCGGTGGTTTCTCCTTGCCTTCCGCATTTTTAGCAACTGCTGCAAGTTGGTAGCAGCAGCCGGTACAGACAGCTCCAAAGCACGGGGGGGGGGGGGGGGAAAAAAGATCGAAGATCGTATGCCACTGATTGTCAACCATCCAGTGACTAGCCGTGCTAGGCGACGCTTAACTTCACAGAGCTTAAAATTGTACAGCTTAAAACTATAAAAAACGCCTCAGATTGACCTCATAGATTCTGAAAATGAAAGCATACAGTGTGTTTCAAAATTATGTACAATAAATTTAGTGACATATTCTTCAGGTCAAAATGTTCTATAGCAATTTGTCTGGAAACGATTTATTTACGCGATACAGCCAACTAAACCCGTGGCTCCAAATTACAGAAATTGTTTAAAGTGCCCGCCACCAGCTCGCACGCACGCTTCGGCTCGTTGCATGAGCGACCGTCTGATGTCATGGAAGAGTTCATCGCCAGCAATACGAACGGTTTGGCATGCATTTTCAATTCGTTGTCGCAGATCCATAATTATACCAAACACCATGGAAGAAATACGACGGGTGCTTGTCTGTGGTTCATCATGTATGATGTCAATTATCACATCCTCCTCATCCGGAGAATGTGCTACAGGCCGCCCTTGTCCTGTTTGACGGCCAAAGGAACCACGCTCCCTCAAATGTCTGTCGACAGATACAAATGTTCGGTTATTTGGCAAACGTCTATTCGGAAAGCGTTCTTGGTAGAGTCTTCTTGCTTCCACAACATTTCCGTCCGCAAGACCATACATTAGGTGCATGTCAGTGTATTCTGCACTGGAATACGTGTACATGACTTTTTTTTTACGTAAATCGTAATGCGTATGTCAAAGCACGCAAACGTTCTGAAATTGATATTCCTAGTGGATGTACAGTAATGGAAACAACCGTACACAACTAATGGAACAACCCTAAAGTAGGTTTAAATGGAACAAACCACTCAACCTAGTGTTGGGTCGAAACGCTGGAACTGCTAAAATATCGTCCGCTAACTACCGTGCTTCCCTACTGTATCATATTGGATTACTCGCAAACAAATCGTTTCCAGACAAAGTGCTATAGAACATTTTCGCCTTCTTTTGACCTGAAGAATATGTCACTAAATTTAATGTACATAATTTTGAAACATCCTGTATAAATACTGGATTGTAGAAAATTTTATGATTTCACATAACCAACAGCATAGGACCCGATAGGACCTGTGGTTCCACAATGTGCGGCTGTCTGTTTGTTGTGCTCTAGCGTTGGAACACTTCTGAATTTTCGAATTCGTTTTCGCCATTCGCAAGTTAAGGCAGAAGGCTTGTGAATTAAGTGAAAACAGGTGGTGGTCTTCGTTGGTGACGAAAATCAGAGGAAACTGGTATTTCCATCGTTAAGATATGGCATGTAATATATCAAACAATCGTAACGACGTGTCATGAATGAATATAGCATGCAATTAATGAAAATCGAAATTGGTTCAGTTGTACTTGTTCTAAAAATATCATTATGGTACCATTAGAAATTTTTAATGCATATGGCATATAATACGAAGTGCTATACAAAATATTAGAGAATTTGAATATTCCGCCCAAACCAAAATTAGTACAAAGTTCTGCCGCTAGATTCCTCTTGGCGCACCAAAATACGCTAATCGTAGGCGCATGTATTTTTATGAGTTGGTGCTGTTCTTGTGCTTCTGCAATTGGTTAGACAGTCGACCGCAAGTATTACTGCGTGATTTTGGAGAGAATGAGGGAAAATTTCGCGCAAACGGCTCGAGTTGTGGAAGAACGAAGACTTGTTGCTTCACACCTCGTTCGTTGTGAAGGAATTCCTGAAAAAAAAAACATGGCAACGGTCCCCAGCCTCCCTATCCTTCTGACCTAGTCCCCTGGGAATTCTACCTCTTCCCTAAAATGAAAGGGCGACGTTTTGACTCCACGGAAGATGTCCAAGTGGAATCGCAACTGTTCTTGAACAAATAACAGCATTCGGACTTCCAGGAATGCTTCCAAATATGGGAAAATCGCTGGGGTCGTTGTTGTCAACAACTAATAACTGGTTTGCCTTTCGTTTGTTTCAACGATAGATGTTGAGATTATGAAAAATAAGAGATGCTACCACAGAACTATACAACTATTCATGGAATGCTTAATAATTAAAAAAAATAATTTGTTCGAATATATAAAAATTTATATACTCTCCATTTAACCTCTCGATACTCTCTTTAGCAACCAGAGGTTTCCTTAGCAACCACACGCAATCCTAACGACAAATGTTTTCTTTAGTAATCAGTCAATGCTTTCCTTTTTATTCTCGAATTCTATAAAAATCCTATCGGTTCTGGGCATTTCGATTGCCAGACTTGTTATCCAGGTAAAACATTGACATCTCCAACAGATATATTGGAGCCCAAGTTATATTTTCTCATGTTATAACTTAAACGTATAGGCTGAGCAAGTTGAGGCATCTAAAGGGAAATTCAAATGTTATCATTACCATATTCGCAAATACTTAATATGACACCCGGAAAGGGTTTGTCCACTTCAAAGGAAAAGCCGTCTTCTCGCCTTCGAGCGTCGTCTACGATAAAGTTTATGCGCTGATATTGCACTTCTTCCAAGTGAAGTATACGACGGAAGCTTGAATCTCTCTTTAAGACCGATTTTTCAGAAAGTCAAGTTCGCATTCTTTATCGTACGAGTATGCTTAACCTTAATTGAAGCTCGTTGAGAGTCTCCTAAAGAAAACAGGTCTCATGAATGAATGAAAATAGGAATTTTAATTAAAGATCATTGCCCTAAGAAATGCAATGCAACTATCAATCTTATACACCCCTTGGCAAAAAGTTTGGAAACAGTGGCTAAAGTTCACAAAATTTTCATTTCAGATGAGATTTACATTTACAATACTCTTTTCCAAAAAAGTTGGGACAGTGCAACATATAAGAAGAACTCCAACACATTTGTTTGGATTATTGTATTGCCGTTTATTTCAACGCATTACAATACATAAACGATAAATTAGGCATGGGATCACATATCTTATATGCTTAAAGAAAGATACAGGTGGTTTTCCTGTTTGGCACGTGCAACACACTCCCTAAAAAGTTGGGACAGCACGGCGTTTACCACGGTGTGGCGTCACCTCTCCTCTTGATGACACACTGTAATCTTCTGGGCATCGATGACACCAATCTTTCTAACACCGTAACCGGAATTCTGTCCCATTCCTGTTGGATATAGGTTTTCAGCTGTTCAACTGTCCGGGGTCGTCGCTGTCGTAGTTTTCGTTTAATAATACGCCGAACGTTTTCTATAGCCGACAGATCCGGGCGACAGATACGAATGCGCTGCCGACGTAGCCATGCAGAAGTTATGCGCTCTGCATGCGGTCTGGCGTTGTCTTATTGAAATATACACTGACGTCGTCCAAACAGGCGCCTCTTAGATGGCACCATAGCTTGTTCCAGGATCTGTATATTGACGGTGCCATTGCAGATGTGCAAGTCTCCCATTCCATAGCCACTAATACAGCCCCATACCATGACAGACGGTGGTTTCTGTACCGAACGCCTGTAGCACGCGGGAATATCCTTTTCGTCTTTGGTCCGGAGTGTACGGCGTCCATTATTTCCGTAAACAATCGTAAAGGTTGATTCATCGGACCACAATATGTTCTTCCAGCGTGCTTGGGACCAATTGCGATGGACTCGAGCCCATATCAGAGGGCGACGTTGCTGTCGTTTGTTGATATATGGCTTCCGTTGTGCACAGTATAACTTAAATTTGCATTTGTGGATGCTGTGCACAGTATTCAACGATAATGGCTTCCCGAAGAAATCGCGGGCCCACGTGGCTATGTCCGTAATCGCAGCATTCCTATGCGTGACGCAGTGACGTCGGAGGATCCGAAGAGCTCGAGCATTCAGAATAGGTTTTCTACCTTGGCCTTTCCGAACTGTGATCTCACCACTATCTCGATAGCGCTTGATAATATTGTGTACTGTAGATGATGACAGGTTAAATCTTCTGGCTATTGCACGCTGAGAAACGTTGTTTGTGAATTTTTGAATGATTCGAACACGAAGATCTTCGCTAACTGGCTTGCCTCGACCCATCGTTCCGAATAAGTTACCTGAACGACGGATGGCAACTGTTATTTATACGGAATATAGTACGACGTCATCATTGTAGATTATTCCCGAACAATTCGGAAGGTTCCACTACTAACGGCGCTTTCTACAACGTATGTCCCTACTATTTTGGAACGTGTTGCAACACCCCCATTCAAAATGAACGTCCCGGCCACGATACAAAATGTTTTGGTGCACACAGTATATTTATGTCATTTCATAAACGTATCTGCTATTTTGTATTCGCGAGAAAGTTTTGTTACATCATCCCTTTTTGTTTTTTCTATATATTTTGCACTGTCCCAACTTTTTTGGAAATGAGCATTGTAAATTTTCAACATGAATATACAAAAAATGCAACAGAATGTTTACTTTTATTTGATACCAAGCAATCAAAAATTTATCTTTGTAAAGTGAATGAAAAAAATATTTCCAAAACTATACGAAGGAAGTAAATATGGAATTACACGTTTCGTGTATTCCATTAAAAAATGCATGAACAATATTATCTACACAAACTTCACAACATGGCTCCATGGAACAGTTGATGTTCGACAAAATATTGTGAAACTATTAGAGGAAAGAAAACTACAAAAGCAGCGGCAAAGACTTGTTCTTTGCACTGTTCTGCAGTTTCTAAGCTGTGAGAAAATTTCGAGAGATGGGAGATGTGAAAAACCAGCCTCGTAAAGGAAGACGTTGAGAAACATCAAAACGGCAAGATAGAAGTTTAAGAGAAAGATGCAAAAAGAATCGAGGAGCTACATCTACAAAGGCGATAAATAGAGTGGAAGAAATGTCAAGTTCAGGTATCGTCCCGAAGTGACAGAAACCGACCACTTGAGATGGAATTTTCTTTTCGCAACGCCAAAACAAAACCTCTGCTTACGCGTCAACAGCGACTAGAGTGGGGCAGATCCAAGAAAGATTGGACAATTGAAGACTGGGAATCCATCATCTTCTCCGACGATTCACGAATTTGTCTAGGATCTGGCGATGATAGCGGAAATTTCGTTTGGAGACAAAGCAATGAAAAATTCTCAGAAGACTGCCTTAAGTACAGCATCAAATTTCCTCAGTCCTTCATGATATGGAATTTAGGAGTGCCAGAGACATGGGAAGATGAGAATATGTTGAGAACTGTCAACGCAGAAGTTTACATTGATATTCTTGAACATTTTTTGAGACCATTAACAGAAGATTCCTTTGAAGATGAAGAGATGACCTTTCAGGACAACGCATCATGTCATCAGGCACATAACCCGGATGTCAATCCCATTGAAAATTTATGGTAGAAACTGAAGACTGTGATTCGTCAGAAACACCCTACAAACAAAGATGAACTGAAACATTCCATAAGACAAAGTTGGAATGAAATTCCATACAGCTATTGTAAATGTACTGTTGATTCTAAGCCAGGCAAAATCCATGCTGTCATTAAAGCCCGTGGAGGTCCCACTAAATATTAATTTATCCACCCATGTCTATGAAGGCTTCGTTAAAAACGTTGGCACATGACTTTCGATCGGCGTTGTCTAATGATGAAAGTGATCGTACCGTCCACCGACAGATCGTCGCACTTGGTTTCTGGACGAACAGCAGTTCAGAAGCCAAATATTACAGCAGTCGGATACAGTGGTACGAGGAACGCCAGCACTGTACTCCAGACAACGTAAACCATCTTATGAAGTGATGAATCCCTCTACCAGTTGTAGCTGTCCGATGGATGTGTGTGAGCTTAGGGAAATACCCGGCAAACTATATTTACATGACTTTGTCGTAACCACAGTGAAATTCGGAGGAGGTGGGTTAGGTTAGGTTAGTTCTGGACAATTCTGCGCTTGGGATCACTTTGGTAATAGCCCATAAGTGTTTCAGCATGACAACGCTTCCTGTCATACAGTAGGCGTTATTAATAAGGAAATGAGTGTGGGGAAACTTGATTGGCAGGTCCAAAATCCAGACCTCAACCCCATTGAACACCTTTCGGACGAATTGGAGCGCCGGTTGAGGGCCCACAGAAAACTCCTGAGCTGTTTGCCAATTTGAAGGATGAATGGAACAAGATTCTTGCCAAAATGTATCGCAAATTGGTGGAAAGTCTTCCTCGATGGCTTACAGATGTCGTTGCACGATACTGATGTCGTGCAGGGTCCGGTTTAACTAATTAGTATGGGATATCTGGCGACGAATGAACAGGTTGTGTATTGTTGTAGTGAACGTTTCATGGCACAAGTTACATCCATCCAATCAACAAAGCCCAATTTCTGGCTATATGCAATGCATCATACGTGGATAAACAGTCCAGATGATGATATCTCTCATCTTTCGTATCCAATCACATTATCACAACCAAACCAATCCCAGCCTATTATACTGCAAATACGAGAAGGTAAATTCTAGCGATGGAAGCATTTGGAAATGACAATGCTAATTCACAAGCTCACAAAGCCATAAAATTTTTTTCGGAACATGAGAATGAGTTGATGCTTTCTGTAGAGATTGGCACAATGAGCAGATGTTGATACCGTCGAATAGACACTAATGTATTTGCATAATATTTCATTTGTTTTCAAACGTTTCGCATAAACGAATCTCACAGTACTAACAAATATACGTCCAATGAGAGACCATTGAACTTAGAAAAAAATTTACTTTCTTGCAGGGTTTTTTACGTTCTTCCTGGACCTCGAAAGTGCTAAACACCTAAGCTTTTCCTTTCGGATTTTGCAGCTTCATGGCTAAAAAAAACCTGAATTAAATAAAGATTAATATTCCTTGCACGTAATCGATTAAACCAATAGATTTTAATTCGAAGTTCAAGATAACGTGAGTTTTTTCTTAATGGACGTTTTTGGCGGCTTTCCAGTTTTTCTAAACCTTTTTTACCTTTTTTTTTCTTTTCCTTTTTTTTGGACTTTCAATTACGGCCAGAGCTTCGGTTAATATTTCTCCAAGTGGCGATTCGACCCTTACAAATAGTCGGGAAGACGACTTTAAATGTTCGGTTCAATCTTATTGAAGGTGCTCTTAATAGAGCGGAACTTCTTTTATCTTTCAAATGACGATAGCCTTAATGAAATGAAAACGTTCTGCTCTTTAAACTCTGACTAAGGCGACGAAATATGAATAGAATGATTATAGTCGACAATTCCGTTTTTAATACAAAAAAATCACTTAAAATATTTTAAGTGAAGATGTTTCTATCTTTATCGGATTATATAAATGGCTTCCTTAATGTTTGCATCATTAACCCTTAATCAGCGAAGAATAGGCCGAATCAATCTTCATAAAATAATTATTACATTAAAAAAACTATTTGAGAATGCGCAAATTATCATTACAAAAACGAAGTTAAAAAGTTTTATTAGCATTTTGAATGAGATGTATAAGTGGATGTTTATGAAAAAGCCTCTTGTCTATCTATATATAAAAAGAAGGATGTTTGTTTGTGGGTTTGTTTGCGGGTTTGTTTGTTTTTTATACAAATCTACAGTTTTATTCCGATCTTGATTAAATTTTGCATACTTGACCTTCAAAGCATGAGGAAGGTCACTGTCTACCTCAGATTTCGGAAAAATAATAAATATCGATAAAAAAATCGACATTCATGGTTATGGCAAGGCATATTAATGAGAAATATCTCATGACCAACAATGCAAGGAAAAGGCCCATCGTGTTCGCATCAACGCACAATTCACCAATAACAATGAGCATAAAATGATGATGCAATACGGATAAGTTTCAACTTGTAACAATGCATAGAATTCCTGGTATTCAGGCTTTTCTTAGAAAAGAGAGTTCTTAGAACTTAACAATTTCTTGAAAATCTTTAAAAATGATCAGTAACTGGAGATAATGGAGCGTTAGCAGACTATTGAGAGAGAGTGGAAAGACGACAGAGGAAGCACTCCTTTAGCTCCGTGCTGTATTGAGCAAATGGGAAGCAAGTAAATAGAAGAATCGGCGACCACTAGACTACACAAAGTGATGAATAGCCATGTTTTTTTTCAAGACATCGAGAGAAGAAAGGGAATTGCAACAACATCAATTGTACATATGAAGTAAGATTACGTGAGTAAGAAATTATTTAGACAGGCAGTGGCATCCTTGGAGAGGTCCAGCCATTGTGAGCCTTTAAAAATTTTTTTTCGAATTTTCATTAAGAATTTTTACTGTATTAATTGGAGGAATGGTGACCCCGATTTAAATGCGAATGGGAGGTGCTTGTTGGATCTCTGTTGCAACAATGGACTTTCCATCACAAACACCTTCTTCCAGCACAGGGATGTCCATAAGTATACCTGGTACAGGGATGCAATGGACCAGAAGTCACTGATTGATTTTGTAATTGTTTCAGCCAACTTATTCCGATCAGTGTTGGATACTCGTGTGAGAAGAGGGGCAGAACTATCAACTGATCACCACCTTGTTGTCTGCACTTTGCGGTTCTCTGAATCCATGCCAACCAAGCGATATACTAGGTTCAGACAAACTTGGTGCATCAACTGGGAGGCATTGGAGGATAGAGCTGTGAGGAAGACCTTTGCAGATAACATATCTTCAAGTTTCAAAGAACTACCCAGTGATCGTGTTACTGTTGAAGAGGAGTGGCAGTTGTTTAAAACTGCTGTGATTACTTCGGCTGCATTGTGCTGTGGTCGTAAGCGGCTGAGTGTGGCGCAGGGCGGTGAGAAAAGGACTGCGTGGTGGAACGGTTAAGTCCAAGAAGCTGTCAAGGCAAAGAAGGAAGCCTACTTGCTATGGCTTGCAAACAAGTCTACTTCGAGTCGAGTGCGGTACACTAAGGCGCGAAAAGCAGCAGCAAAGACAGTATCAACAGCTAAAGCCAAGGCCTGGGAGAAGTTCGGGGAGAAATTGGAGGCAGACTATGGTTCGGCAAACAAGGTGTTCTGGCAGACCGTGCGCTGCTTCCGTGGAAAGAAGTCTCTTTCATCACAAACTATTTAGAGTTCAGATGGGAGACTTCTGAAAACGGAGGAGAGCATATTGCATAGATGGAAGGAATACTTTGCATCGCTTCTTAATCCGGTGACAACAACAACTGAGGCATACGAGGTGCACTTTGGAGCGGAGAATAGTCACGGTAGTATCACTGAAACAGAAGTCAGATGGGCAATTAAGTCCCTGAAGACTGGCAAAGCTGCAGGTGATGATGAAATCCGGTCCGAGATGTTAAAGGCCTTAAATCAGGATGGTATCCTGTGGCTGACTCGAGTGTGTCAGGTTGCTTGGATATCTGGACAGGCCCCTAAGCAATGGCAGACAGGAATTGTGATCCCTATCTTCAAAAAGGGAGATCAGAGAGATTGCAACAACTATCGAGGCATCTCTTTGCTCAGCATTCCTGGGAAAGTGTACGCTAAGTGTCTTGAGAAGAGAATTCGGGAAATAGTCGACTCCCAACTGTCGGGGGAGCAGTGTGGTTTCCGACCTGGCCGAAGTACGACGGATCACATCTTTGCTCTAAGGCAAATCTTTGAGAAATCCTGGGAGTATGCAAAAGAGGTCTACGCTTGCTTTTTGGACCTCGAAAAAGCATATGACAGAGCTCCTCGGGAGAAGCTCTGGCAAGTGTTGCAAGAGTATGGAGTGGATGGGCAATTACTGGTTGCTATCATGTCTCTGTACGAAAGCTCTGAGATGTGTGGCCGGATAAATGGCATTAAGTCAAGACCGTTCACCGTGGGTGTTGGACTCCGCCAAGGGTGCGTACTGTCGCCCCTCTTGTTCATTATCTTTATGGACTGGATAGACAGGGGCAGCCGAGGCGATGAGCGTGTTTGTGTGGGCGACTGCCTGGTGGAGAGGTTGCTCTTTGCTGACGACCTTGTCCTCCTTGGGTCTTCTCGCGCGAACCTTCAGCATGCACTAGACCGGTTTGCAGCCAAATGTGAAGATGCTGGGATGAAGATCAGTGTGGCTAAAACTTAGGTTCTGGTCGTTTCAAGACAGCCTGCTCAGTGTGCTCTCCATGTTAGGGGAGCGTCATTGAGACAGGTGGAGAAATTCAAGTATCTCGGGATTGCATTCACGAATGATGGACGGCAGGAGAAAGAATTGGATGCTCGGATCGGTGCAGCAAGCTGTGTCAGACGTGAACTGTGGCGATCCGTGGTAACGAAACGCGAGCTGGGTAACAAAGCCAAGCTCTCCGTCTTCAAATCTATCTTTGTCCCCATTCTCACCTATGGTCATGAGGCTTGAGTAATGACCGAAAGAGTGCGATCGCGGGTACAAGCGGCCGAAATGAGATTTCTGAGAGGTGTGGCAGGAGTTACCCTACTAGATAGTGTACAGCAGCACAATAAGGGAATCTTTAGGTGTTGAGCCGCTACTTCTCCGCATTGAGAGATCTCAGTTGCGCTGGTATGGCCACGTGATACGGATGCCGCAAACTAGTCTTCCTAGGCAGCTGTTATTTTCCAAGCCGGTGGGTAAGAGACCAAGGGGTCGGCCTAGAACCAGGTAGGCCTAGACTACATGGAGAATCTAGGTTCGAGTCGCTTGGATATTACTAGGGAGGACATGCGCCTGATGGCGGAAGATCGCGATCGCTGGAGATCCTCCATAGGGCTGCTGCCCCCGCGACCCTAACGGATAAGTGGGTTTGAAAAGTAAGTAAGTAAGCGTTTTCATGTGTTTATTTTTAACATATTGCAAAATTTAATTTAATATTTTGAGATTGTTCTGTTTACTTACAAGTGTAATTATCCCGGGCAACACCGGGTACCTTTGCTAGTTCCCTATAAACTTTCCCCATCGCCATGTTTTGGTTGCAACTCAGCCTCTAAGTTTTTATTCATAAGGTTAACAATCAATTCAATAACATAAAATAATTGCAAAAGAACAGTGTAACAGGATAAGTAATAATGAGTTAGGATGATCTAATGGTACAAATGCTATAGCTGTCAATAAATTAGTGTAAGAATTTACTTACCAGAAGAAATATTTCACTGTCCTCACACTCGTCTGACTCCACACTGTTTTCAATGTACATGACGGTACCTTTTTCCTCGACTAGCTATAAGTAAACAATAAGGAATGTGTAAACCTACACTTGTACTAAACTTGTCCCAGTCTCCGTTAACATTAATTTTATAAGGGTCGTACAAATGAAAACGTAAAGTTTTGTGTGGGAAAAAAAAGAGAACGTGTAGGATCGTAAGTTTTTGTTTTCAACAATTGCGAAACCCCACCTGCAAATTAAACAATAGGTTGAAGTGTTGCATCACGTGAGAAAGAACGATAGCTCGCGCTTCGAAGCTCTGCGAGTGATCGCTTCCTCCAAACAACAAAATAGAGTCAACGAAACAGGAACAGAGAGCAGTAATTCGTTTTTTGACATGTGAAGGAGTTTAAGTTTCTGAAATTCATCGTCTTATGCAGAACGTCTATGGAAGTGACTGCCTAACCTTCAATCATGTTTGGGCATGGAGCAAGAGGTTTTTGGAGGGACGGTCATCATTGCAAAATGACCAACGACCTCGACAAGCAAACCGCGCCATCACGGATGATTCCAAAGCCAAATTGACGCTGTCTTAAAGGAAAACTGAAGAGTGATAATCGATGTCGTGGTTGCTAAAATTTGCCTCATGTGGTGGAACTGTTCACTCCATTATCAGGAACCATCTGCACTACAGAAAAATCTGTGCACAATTGGTCCTGCATCATTTGACATCAGAACAACTTGGAATTCGTTTGGCCATGTCCGTTCAACATTTGACTCGCTATGAACAGGAAGAAGAGAGTTTCCTCGACAGAATCGATACAGGGGATGAAACTTGGTGCTTTGATTTCCAACCCGAAAGCAAACATCAAAGTCGCCAATGGAAGCATTATGGGTCACCCCTGAAAAAATCAAAAGCAATCGCAAAAGTAAAATTTTACTGGACTTTCTTGAAAAAGGCACAACAGTTAACGCAGCACGATATGGGGAAACATTGAAGGCACTGCGCGCGACCATAAAATGCAAGCGTCCTGGACTTCTTACACAAGGAGTGCTTCTTTTCCATGACAACGCGCGTCCTCACACCTCGAAAGCAACGGTAGACCTCATCAAAAAGTTCAACTGGGACGCATCCACCTTACAGTCCTGACTTATCCCCATGTGACTTTCATCTCAAGAAACATCTGAAAGGGAGCAGGTGTCAGTTGGATGATGAAGTGAAGGAAAAGGTTTTGGAATGGTTCCACATGCAACCGAAAGATTTCTTCCATAAAAGAATTACACGCCTTGTTACACAGTGGGGATAAATGCCTTAACGCATTTGGAGAGCATTTTTAAATTCCATGTGCACAATTTGGATAGAATAGATAAGTTTCGTTTTCATTTATACGACCCTTATAATTTAAATATTTAATTCTTCTAATTTAGCATATCTCTTATGTCTCTCAAATACAAATAAAAGAGCTCCATTCGTTTGCTAAAGTATACGTTCTGCGCATTCGCAAAGGGAAAAATTTACTGTGAAATGAAAATTTTTCCATTATAAATAACGATCTTCTTTCTGAGAATCTCTACAGTATAATCTGTGATTGCCAATATGTGAAGGAAAAAACCTCTTACCACAAAAAACGTTCTAGAAAAGAACGTTACTTCACTCATGATCATCTCTCTCTCCTCAATCTCTACTACGCATATCTTTCTTCTATATATATAAAGAAGGATGTTTGTTTGAGGGTTTGTGGGTTTGTTTTTTATACAAATCTACAGTTTTATTCCGATCTTGATAAAATTTCGCATACATGACCTTCAAAGCATGAGGAAGGTCACTGTCTACCTCAGATTTAGAAAACATAATAATTATTGATAAAAAATCGATATTCATGGTTATGGCAGGGCATATTAATGAGAAATATCTCATGACCAACAATGCAAGACAACGTTTTTGCAACACTAAGTATCAACAATGGTATCAACACGCAATTCACAAACACTCTGCACGGACCAACAATATATATCTCGTGACCAACAATGCAAATGAAAGTTTGTGCAACAATAGGTATCAACAATGCTGTCAACACGCAATGCACCAACACTATGCAAGGATCAACAATATATGTCTCATGACCAACAATGCAAAGCAAATTTTGGGCAATATAGAATTCAATGCATAGAATTTCTATTATTCAGTCTTTTCTTAGAAAAGAGAATTCTTAGTACTTAACAATTTCTTGAAAATCTTTAAAAATGATCAGTAACTGGAGATAATGAGTTAGCAGACTATTGAGAAAAAGTGAAAGACGATAGAGGAAGCACTCCTTTAGCTCCGTGCTGTATTGAGCAAATGGTAAGAAAGTAAATAGAAGAATCGGCGACCGCTAGACTACACTAAGTGATGAATGGCCAATTTTTGCTTCAAGACATCGAAAGAAGAAAGGAATTTGCAACAACATCAAGTGTACATCTAAAGTAAGATTACGTGAGTAAAAAATTATTTAGACTAGAAGGCATCCTTGGAGAGGTCCATCCATTGTGAGCCTTTAAAAAATATTTTTCGGTAAATCAAGTCCCGGTATCACCTAGAATGGATTTTTTCAGTGAAGAGGTAAATTCCTGTCTTTCGGATTTTTCTTAGAAAGGATAGTCCCTTCACTCTGTATTGTAGTGATTGAGTTATTATTTAACCAATTTAGAGGTTTAATTTAGCTTTTTCAGGTTTGTTCTGTTTACCTACAAGCGTAATTATCCCGGGCAGCGCCGGGTCCCTGCTAGTCACAAATAAACCAAAAAATTAAATTAAATTTAAAAAAAAAAAACTCTCATCATGGCCATCTATGACTTTACCCTCAACCCATCCTTTAAGGTGCCATTAATATTTTTTCCTTTAGACCGCTCTCTCATGCTCTTCCAAAAGAGCCTGTGTTAGATATCATCAAAATGCAGATTAGGACTCACTTTAGTTTTGAGATTGTTATTAGCATCCTGAATGCCATAAAATAATGCATGGATAACTGTCAAATTTATTTTTAATATTAAAGGTAGCATTCCCCTCGAAAAAGCAAAATTGAAAACTTGAGAGAAAATGGTCATCACTCTTTTACTATATGATTTCTATGAACCTAAATTTTAAATTAAATTAACAAAATCATTAATTTTTAATTTTTTTGTATGAAAAAAAAGCATTTTTATGTTAAAATGCCCCAATTAGCATAAATTTCTTGTCAACTTTATGATGAAGTTATTAGTCCAATTGAGTTGAAATTTTTTTTCTGGTTTCTATTTAATGTGTATTACATTTTGAACTAGAATTATTGAATTAGCTCTATCCATTCAGATGGGGGGGGGGGGGG
>JAHWFO010012454.1:381030-413965 GCA_023313115.1 Rhysida immarginata
ATCATTTTTAGTCACGTTATCTTGCTTAATGCATATTTCAAACTCAAACCAAAAAAAGTATTAATTTTCACATATCAATGATTCTAGTTCATTATGTTCCTTGATTATGTATGAAAAAACTGGAAAAAAAATTTCATGATATGTTAATTCTTTAAAAAGATATTACGCCAAGACGGATGGTGATAATGTGAAAATAAGATAGCTGAGAAAATTAGGTTTAAAGTTGAAATATCAATTTATTTTTGTGTTCATCAATTTTTAAAAACCACCAGCTACATACAGTAATCAGTATCTTCGATTTTCACTGATATCATATCCACAATTAATAAAGCACTGAGGACAGGGAAATTGATTAATAAATGTCGAAACCAGTTCACAGTCAATAAATCTGTATCCACTGATATTAGTTTCAGAATTCAACTCACTCTTGCAAAAACTGTTGTGAATACCTGATGCGCTTAGCTTCCTGAAAGAAGTGATCTTTTACCTGGTGCGAAAAGGTTTTTACCTGCTCCGTAGGGGCTGAGCTTTTTGGATGTTGATCGGTTGCAAAATCAGGCACTTGTACTGAGAGTCAAGGCAGATTAGAATGGACCTGTCCCTTTTGAATGAAAATAGGGTAGCCGGTATACACTTGGAATGTGCTCGTCACCTGCTCCCTCCGGACAATAATAAGCGATAGCGGCTAACAGCAATATCGTTAAAGTTTCTGCCTACTTCCTCGAATGGCAGAGTTCAAATCCGATATGGATAGACATTTTTTTTGTTCATTATGGCGTTGTTGATTTCGTTTAAGTTTTAAACAGTGTATGTAAAGAACACCATAAATAGATTAAAATTATTTTCATTCAAATGTGCAATTTGATCTGTTTATTTGAGGGTTTAAAAAACGTTTCATGTTAATTATCATGGCATATTTTAGTTTTTAATAAAATATACACTAATTCATATCACCGTTACTTTTACAAAAATTCTCTTTTGTTCAAATCATTTAATATTCTCTACTATTAAAATATATAATCCTATATATTAAAACGCAAAGCATTTTTTGTAAAAGCAAAATTGGCACTTCTGCACATGCGCATCTGAAGCCAACAAAGAAAGTTACGACAATCCATCAGAAGCCAGAGATTGTTGTAATGAGACAATATTCAGTCATTGTTTTGAATTAAAAAAAACTGAAGATTTGCAGAAAGAAAATCCTGCCTTGATCATTTTATGACGTTTCCTTGTGACTACTGAAAACTCTGAAAATGTTACGTTAAATGTTATATCGTTAGAAAGAGCTTTAAAAACTGTTCATTTTATCCGCTGACACTTTGTCTCAGTTTAATACTTTCAGAGAAATTTAGTTTAAAACTATTTTGATTTTATGCATAATGAGATATTTAAGCTCTGATTATTCTATTTTTTTGTGCATAATGATTGTTCTATTTGTTGCTCTGACAATTTTTTATTTTATTATTTTTTAATTAAACAGATTTGGATTAATAATAAGATGGGTTGTTCTCCGTCAAATTTTGAAGGGATCCATCTAGTTAAATAATAAATTTAAAAACATTTTCGGATGGTTTTGGCATAAATGTCGTTGATTATCTTATACACACACAAAAAATGAGAGTTGTAACCTTTCGAGCAGTCAAAAGAAAATAGCTTCCACTTACACCCAGGGAATAGGGAGACGGCACTCCCTATATCAGCTTATCTCTTGATCACGCAAATAATTATATCGATACTGTGCACCATTTATGTTATATTATTAACCAAATAGATTAGTTTATTATTAATAAAAGAAAGATTCTCATCAGAACAGCCAAAATAATCTTTTTGTCAGCATAGTTGAGCACGTGACATAAAACTTGCCTACCTCCGATGCTAAGCAAAAACTTAATGGAATCGTACCGTAGTAAGCGTGCTCGACTAGATACCTGGAAAAAGTTATCTCATTGGATTGAAGTATTTTAAGGAAGCCGAACAATTTTGACTTAAGTAAAAACCTTTATGCACCCGACTGTACACTTGATGTTGTTGCAATTTCTCTTCTTCTTTCAATGTCTTGAAGCAAAAATTGGCCATTCATCACTTTGTGTAGTCTAGTGGTCGCCGATTCTTCTATTTACTTGCTTACCATTTGCTCAATACAGCACGGAGCTAAAGGAGTGCTTCCTCTATCGTCTTTCACTCTTTCTCAATAGTCTGCTAACTCATTATCTCCAGTTACTGATCATTTTTAAAGATTTTCAAGAATTTGTTAAGTACTAAGAATTCTCTTTTTTAAGAAAAGCCTGAATAACAGGAATTCTATGCATTGTTATAATAACATCATCATCATTTTATGTTCATTGTTATAATTCTTGGAAAGATTGCTTTAACATTACATCATTCTGTGCTCATTGTTATTGGTGAATTGCGCGTTGATACCATTGTTGATGCGAACACAATGGGCCTATTGTTGCACAAACTTTGCCTTGCTTTGTTGGTCATGAGACATATATTGTTGATTTTTGCATATTGTTGGTGCATTGCGTGTTGACACCATTGTTGATACCTATTGTTGCACAAACTTTTATTTGCATTGTTGGTCATGGGATATATATTGTTGGTCCGTGCAGAATGTTTGTGAATTGCGTGTTGATACCATTGTTGATACTTATTGTTGCTAAAACTGTGTCTTGCATTGTTGGTCATGAGATATTTCTTCATTAATATGCCTTGCCATAACCATGAGTATCGAATTTTTATCAATAATTATTATTTTTTCGAAATCTGAGGTAGACAGTGACCTTCCTGATGCTTTGAAGGTCATGTATGCGAAATTTCATCAAGATCGGAATAAAACTGTAGATTTGTATAAAAAACAAGCAAACAAACAAACAAACCCACAAACAAACATATATAGATAGATAGATAGAAGAAGACTATCATTTTAACCGAAAAAAAGAAAATAAAAGTGAAGTATAAAAAATAAATTTAAAAAAACAATAATTTTTAGTCTTCCATTTATTAAATTTTAAGTCTTCCATCTTTAAATTTCAACTTTTTATTCTCGTAAATGAATCTGTTATATCGTAGGCTTGGATCTGTTTCGATCTGGAAGCGAAAAAGTCACCTGATCAACTGGGTGCTAGCAACAAGCCAAAAGGTTAAAAAGAATAGTTATTATATAAATATAACAAATAATTATTTCAAATAAACTTATACCCATGACTCACTGCGAGTTTCAATAAAAGCCGGAATTCTGCGGACTCTATCTTTGGAAAATGGGTAAATCCAAAATCTTGCGCACCGGCGAAACCTGGCGGCGCAAAAATTAAACACGCTCCATTTGTCACGATGCGGTAAGTGCCAATTTTTTTATAGCAACTGTACATGTTTTTGGTATACTGAGTATTATCATTTTCTCAAAAACTTTGAATATTTTAATCCGGAGTTTTACAATTTCCTGAGGGGGGGGGGGTTAGATTTTTTAAAAAATAAATATGGTCATTATTATTATTTTTTTATGTTAATTTATCATTATTATTTTTTATAGGGTTTTACCGCATCCACTCTCGCGGAATTAAAGGAAAAAACATTAATTTAAGATTTATACTCAATTCTTATTTTAAATCCTATAAGGTAAGTTTCTATTTACATTACCTTATTCATACATCATGAATATACTTATTAGAACATTGTTTTGGAAAACTTTGTTCAATGCGTATTTGCGGAACGAGTAACGCAGAACTTAAAGATTTCCAAGTAATATTGTAATTATTTAATGGAGGCCAATTCTCCAGACTGACAAATTTTGGCTTAAAGCCTCATGATTATATGAATTAAACGGTTTAGAAAATCCTAAAAAGAAAGTATAAAATTAATAGTCAAAATTATTAATTAAAATAAATAAATTGATGCTTTTCCATTAACATGGAGATTATGCACATAAAAATCTAACATGAGACCGAAACTAACGAATATGTAAACACGCTACTAAATTTCCCTTTGAAATAGAATGTAATTATTTCCTGACTAAATTTCCACATTTTATGTAATCACGGCAAATATCTATAATATTCTGAATTCTTGTTCCCATTATAAAGCAAATAAAATATTGAATTCAAAATTTCAATTTTTTTTTTTTTATATTTTTAGCTGTTTGTAAAATGTGTGCAATCAAAATCCAATCTCACTGAAAGGAAAGGACAATTTTATATAATAAAACGTGTGCATAATGTAAACTAGAAATATGAAATGCTTACTTTTGCAAAAGTGACATATGCAAATATGCCACATATGCAAATTATGAAAAGCGTCGAAATAATTTATGTTTTTGAGGAAGAAAAAAAAAACAAGTTAAACTTATTCAAACTACAACAATGTTGGCATTGATTGATAAATCGATAATGTTATAAACATAGTTGATTTACATTTTACCCTTTTCCATGATTTAAGCCCGTTTATATTGTTATAACGAAAAATTTTAACAAAACTGTTACGATTGTGACTGAATTATTATTTTCAGTTGCTTTCTTAAATTTGTAAAGTAGTATAACTGAAAAATGCAAAAAAAATTCGCCGTGGCGATACAACAGGGCGATTCGTTTTAATGAAGTACCAATGAAAAGAGACAGACAGTGAATATCTCTTGGGCATTTTACTCTGTATTTCCCGGGGTTAAAAGTAGGGTTCGAGCGACAAAAGGCGAAAGATCAAAGAATCTCATTCTCTTTTCTAATGAATTGACACACGACAACACGGCAAGACTTGGCCTTCGGGAAGAAAACTTCCCGTCATCGATTTCTGTTTAATGAGAATTGGTGTCTTTAGGCAACCCGTGTTCTTCCAATATCACGGGGTTAAAATTTAACTCTATACAGCTTATGTTTCTCTTTATTGAAATGACTCTGTTAGCATTCATCTCGGTTGGGGGAGGAAATAATAAAAAAAAAAATAAGAGAAATATAAAAATAAATCGTCAACGCGAAATCTAATTTCAGAAGAGAAATCTATTTTCCGGAATGGAATGAAAACAGAAATATAATAAAGATTCGTTTTTTTCATTTTCGTAGAAGAGAATTAAATTCGCAGTGTTTATTTTCATTTTGCATGAAATGAAATTTTAATTTTTTTTTTCAATTTTTAATTTTCTTTATTTGGAAGCAAGTTTTAAACGGAAATTTTGAATC
The DNA here is from genome assembly GCA_023313115.1 of Rhysida immarginata. Lineage (NCBI taxonomy): Eukaryota > Metazoa > Arthropoda > Chilopoda > Scolopendromorpha > Scolopendridae > Rhysida > Rhysida immarginata. The sequence goes on from JAHWFO010012454.1 coordinate 386,199, forward strand.
AATAAACGCAAAAGTTTTCCTGGCCGAGTTAATAATTCAAATACAGAAAATTCATTCAAATGTTTTCTCTTAATATTACATAGATGTGCTTAAAATATGAACAAAAAAATTGGACTGCTCGTGCTTTGTAATTTGGCATAATAATTACAGCGATTTGGGAAACTTTTAACAGATTTCCTCATTTCATTGCCATCAAAATTGAATTAGAAAAGTTTCAATTTTTACAGTTCCTAGAAAAATTGAAAATCCAGTTGAACTACGAGTCAACAGACCCCGAAAAATGGATTCTAGAAGCAACGGACCCCGAAATAACGGAAGAATCGATAAATATGCTTCATCGCACGAACTATTTCGAAGATTGTTGAAATTGGTACATTACCTCGTGCTCTAATGGTATCATTCTTTATCCCCTACAGATTTTCAATGTTAAGTTATAGTAAGTAATACATCAAACAACTCGTAACGACAAGATATGAGCGAATATAAGGGTATTAAGTATTACTTTTACCAATCGATAAACATGGTTTAGCGTACGAAGGTGGTCGAAACCGATACTGTGTCACGCCCTCTAATGGCACCATTATGACATACCTTAAAATTTTCAAAGCGAAGATATAGCAAGTAATACATCAAACAACTCATAACGACGAGCTTTGAGCGAATATAAACTTAAGTACGTTTTTTTGAAACTCGATAAATACAGTTCGATGTTGGTCGAATTTGATTCAGTGGAACCATTGGAAATTTTCACTGCTAAGATACAGCTTGTAATATATCAAACAACTTGGAAGGACATGTCATGAACGAATATATAAGAGTAGTTAGTAAGTTCGAAGATGGTCGAATATTGATTCAGTGGAACATGTTTTAAGGTTTTCAAAAATTATTCCAAATTTTTGGAAATACATATATGGTTCATATAGTTTATGTGATCGGCTTCTAGTTTGGCCTTTCGGTACATGGCTGTGTCATTCTTTGATGGCTTATTTAGTATGGTTTTATACCTAAAAACAACGGATTATTCACTATTCACATCAACGGACCACTGCCCCCCCCCCCCTCCACCACCCACAATTATTCTGTTACTAGCAAAGGTACCCGGCGTTGACCGGGATAATTACTTGGATGTAAACAGAACAATCTCAAAAATTAAATTAAATTTTGCAATATCTTAAAAATAAACACATGAAAATGCTTAGAATTAATACAGTAAAAATTCTTAATGAAAATTCGAAAAAAAACTTTTTAAAGGCTCACAATGGCTGGGCCTCCAAGGATGCCACTGCTATTTTAAATAATTTCTTACTCACGTAATCTTACCTCAGATGTATACTTAGTGTTGTTGCAATTTCCACTCTTCTCTCGATGTGTTGAAGCAAAATTTGGCCATTCATCACTTTGTGCAGTCTAGCGGTCGCGGATTCTTCTATTTACTTGCTTCCCATTTGCTCAATACATCACGGAGCTAAAGGAGTGCTTCCTCTCTCGTCTTTCCACTCTTTCTCAATAGTCTGCTAACTCTCCATTGTCCCCATTTACTGATCATTTTTAAAGATTTTCAAGAAATTGTTAAGTACTAAGAACTCTCTTTTCTAAGAAAAGCCTGAATAACAGGAATTCTATGCATTGTTACAAATTGAAACTTATCCATATTGCATTGTTATAATTCTTGGAAAGGACTGCTTTATCATTGCATCATAATTTTGAGCTCATTGTTATTGGTGAATTGCGTGTTGAAACCATTGTTGATACCTATTGTTGCACAAACTTTTATTTGCATTGTTGGTCATGAGATATATATTGTTGGTCCGTGCAGAGTGTTTGTGAATTGCGTGTTGATACCATTGTTGCAAAAACTTTGTCTTGCATTGTTGGTCATGCGATATTTCTCATTAATATGCCCTGCTATAACCATGAATATCGATTTTTTATCAATAATTATTATTTTTTCGAAATCTGATGTAGACAGTGACCTTCCTCATTCTTTGAAGGTCATGTATGCGAAATTTCATCAAGATCGGAATAAAACTGTAGATTTGTATAAAAAACAGACCCACAGACGCACAGACCCACAGACAAACATCCTTCTTTATATATATAGATAGATTTCGAAGTTGAACTGTAAAAGTGAGTCCTCATACTAGAAAAGAAAAAAAGCAATCATATAAAAAGAATTGCTTTCACTTCTTGAAGATATCAGGTTGTTGCAAAAGTTTTTTCCGGAATTTTCTTCCAACACAAAAACGATTGAACTTGAATGACAGATTCAGCTCATGCAGATGCCGGGCAATGGTTGAAAAGTGAACCTTGAACTGTTCGGCGAGTTCCCTCGTTGTTACATTATGATCTTCATCAATTGCTTGGCGTAGATCACCATCTGAAATCATGATTGGCCGACCAGAGAGGTGCATCTTGAAGAGTGCTATCTCCGCGTCTGAACCGGCGATACCATTCTTCTATTGTACGTAAACTAATAGTATCATCACCTAAACGTTGGCAAATGTTTCGGTTACCTTGCGCAGCACTGATCTTTCCAGAATACTCGTAGAAGATTATTGCTCGAATATGCTCGCGTGAAAGGTCCATTTCAGACCGTTGATGGCACTCACAGATGTATAGTCAGAAAGTTTATTCTTGGATGTAATATAGCAAAGATATTCAGGAATGGAATGCAAACATATGAACACCCCCGTCGGAAAGTGAGCCCTTCTTGGGCACGGGTTCTAGAACCGGAAGAAACTTATGCAACGACCTGATACACTATATGATCAAAAATATCCGGACACCCCTCACAGATCATCTTTTGGCCCAATGTCACATGATAATGACTCGCACATCATTTAAATAGCTTCTCACATCTTCAGACACAACTCTGCTTGGACATTGGCAAGAATGGGTCGTTCGGCAGAGCTCAGTGAGTTCCATCGTGGAACCATCGTTGGATGTCACCTATGCGGCAAGTCCGTGCGTGATATTTCCAGCCTTCTTCAGATACCCAAGTCACCAGTAGGCGATGTCATTATGAAATGGAAGACCCGGGGATCAACAACAGTTCAACAACGAACCGGTAGACCCAAGAAACTAACGGACAGAGACCGTCGAGTGCTTCGTCGTGTCACCCGCAGCAACCGGAAGTCCTCGGCGGAAAAAGTTGCCACAGAGTTTCGAAACGCCTCTGCAAATGATGCCAGTACCATGACAATTCGTCGGGAACTGCACAATGGACCAATGGAAACGTGTAATGTGGACAGACGAATCTCGCTACACACTCTGGCAATCCGATGGACGAGTTTGGGTTTGGCTCATACCTGGAGAACGCTTCTTACCTGAGTGCACAGAGCCCACAGTCAAGTTCGGAGGAGGAGGAGTCATGGTGTGGGGCTCATTTTCATAGTACAGACTGGGTCAGCTCGTTCCTGTGCAAGGAATCATGAACTCCGACCGTTATCTGAATGTTTTGGACAACTGTGCACTTCCAACGTTGTGGCAATTTTTCGGAAACGGGCCATTTCTCTACCAACACGACAATGCTCCGTGCCACAAAGCGAGGCGTGTACAGCAGTGGTTTGCGGACTCAGGGGTCGAAGAAATGGGTTGGCCGGCACAAAGTCCCGACCTCAATCCTATAAAGAGTCTGTGGGATGAATTGGAAAAACGCTTGCGGGCCAGATCACATCGGCCAACTTCTGTACCTGAACTGATTCTCGCTCTTCGGGAGGAATGGAGGAACATTCCGGAAAGTACCTACCAACATTTGGTGGAAAGTCTTCCCCGAAGGGTGGAAGCTGTGATTCGGGCAAAGGGATGTGCAACGCCCTATTGATTTCCATGAAATCGTGGCTAGAGCGCAAACGTGCATGTGTCATATTTGTGATCATATAGTGTACATTTCTTTAAGAAAAGAAGTGGGCACTTGTAATGTTCACGGGATTTTCATTTTTGACTAAGCATAGTTTAGTATGATGATGCATATGGAAATTGTTTTCTAAACACAGCCTAATCAAAAGATTAAAATTGGATTCGACATCCAAGTGTTTGTTTTTAGAACTGACTACTTCCGTAGATTCAAATTACACAGCGTATTAAGAATTACTGTCCGCGGTAAACAATTTTGACTGTCGAAACTTCTCCAAAGATTATCGTGCTATTAGTTAGGTATTCCTAATAATTTATCTTGTCAATGTGACAAGAAATTTACAAAATTTCTGTGTATTTTCAATGACACATTGGCAAGTACATATCTTATAAAGATGTTCAATAATGCCTCCAATGGGTGGGTAATGTGAAAATCCCCTATCAAAGGTAGAACTCTTTGGTTTTTGAAAGTCAAGTCTTGCAATTCTATTTCCAGATTTGAAGATTTCTAAACCGTCATTTGCGCATATGATTATTCAATGACCTAAACAAGTGATTTTCTCTGGGGTAGATGTCTGATAAGTAAGAATACATCCGTAAAGCTACTGGTGGTCTTACATCGTCCTTAGTAGTAGGAAGCCTTTGAGATTTGCCAAATCATGTTGTTGTTGGAGGAGGTTCTGAAGAGCTCGTTGGAGCATATCGCAGTGTGTAGTTGGTCTGAAGGTTTATCCTTGCTCTAAGACCTCAAAATGCACTACACTAACTGCTATCCAAAAAAGCAGTCAGCAACACTTTCTTTGGCGTTGTTCTTGGGATCTTCTGGAAGGTTCTACTGGTGATAACCATTGGTAAGATAGTTGAATATTACTGCAGAGAGCTCACTTTAATTGTAGCTGATAGAGAACGGAGGCCCCCCGTTTATCCAATTACGCCATTTTTCCAAATTTGCGAAGATGGTTATGTACAGTTTCACAAAGCGCTGTCGGGCTATTACATGACAGGATTATGTTTGAGGGATTCATCCCCATCCCAGGACTTTGAAAGCCATAGCTGTGCTTTTTTTTTTGACAAAGCATCCTCTCCATACGCTTGACATACTTTTCGGCTGCCTCAGTTGCATTGTGACCCAGTTTTAATTTAATTCAGAAAATCATTTAGGACAGAACCATTTCTGTAAAGGTGTACAGGTGCTACTCATTCTCGAAGACAGCGTGCGAAATACCCACATTTTTTTTTTTATATGACCTGATTTTACAGGATAAATATCTCGGAAAAGGAGATCGATAGAAAAATAAAAGAAGTGGTAAGTTTCTAACAAAAGCCGTAAAATTCTGATAAGGAAGTTTCAATTTAGTTACAAATTAATTACAAATGCTGCCGACAGGTGGCGCTGTACGGTATAATCGAAGTATGGAGTCCGAGAAATAGCTGTAAACTATCCTTTGCAAACACCCATTGCAATCACATTACAATCGATTCAAAATGTGCACCTTTCGAGCACAGAGATGGCCCAAACGAAGAATGAAATTTTCAGTATCCTACGCACAGCGCCACCTGTTGGCAACATTTGTAACTAATTTTCTGAAAAATTGGCATAATTAAAAGAACGTTTACTGCCTTGAGATGAAAAGTAATTAACAATTTTCTACTTTTATTTCGTAACATACATAAAATTACTCAGATAAAATTACAGAAATTGAATCGCATCCATTTTCAATTTTACTCATGTAAGTTATTAAGCCTTGAAACTTTTCAACAACCGTCGTTCATATCCTATTACAAAGAAAACATTTGAAAATCAATCCCTCTTGCATTTTATCTGTTCATTATTTACATATTGATCGTTTACTAAGCAAACATTTAAGCAAACTTTAGTTAGCAACTTCAGTCTCAATTCTCGTTTACAAAAGTATCGTAAATTATATTTTCAGCTGAAATTTTCATTGGAATTGTTGTGCTTTAAAAATTTACGCCGAGCCGCTTGAGTCGGTCTAAAACGACCGTAATTAACGCAAAACACTCTTAGGGTTTTTAATGATCCAAAATAGCCACGAGCAACGTCCTTCTACACTCAATCGATGCAAATGAGTTGTAGCGGAAGTTATAATTGAATTAGCCATTATCCTTTCCCCACTTTCCTGTCAATAACATTTTTCAAGGCGATCCTCTACTCACCGTTCGCCCGCTTCACTCGAATATTTGGAGGTTTTAACTTGGTTCCTTACGTTTACTTTAATCAATGTATTAAGCAGTTATCTCCGAAAATGTAAGTTTAAAGTTTACTTTGTTCAGTGTTTTGTTTTGTAAATAAATGTTTATTTCTGTTTTATTTCTAAACAGGGTGGCAACAATAATTATAAACGTGTTTTTGAAATTCAAGCCAAAATGGCTCACTTCTGTGATGAGTCGTGAAACAAGACCCTGGAAAATCGTTAACAACGAATCCGAAAATTCACCTTCACAGGCATAGGGTGAGAAAGGTGACGTCCACTCTCAGTCAACGAGACATAGTCAGGAAAAATCGAAGCCAGTAAAACATTCGAAAGAAACAACAACAAAAATGCATACCATATCCAGGGCAACTATTGAAAAGAGGCGTTAGGGATTTATGTGATTCTAGTAATTTATAATGTGTAAAGAAAACACTTTATAAAATCCGAAAAGAAATGCGAACCTAGTCAGATAAAAGAAATCTCTATTATGTATTGTAAGGCCCCTTTTTCTAACGTTAGAAAAAACAATACAAAGACCCAATGACTTGTTGATTATTAATTTTTACTTGAAAATCCTGAAGAAAAGTGTAACTGCCAATTAAGCATGGTTTCTTATAGATGGATGCAATGGCTAGAGAAGAGATTTTTATTTTAGACTAACCCTTCCATATATACTTCAGGTTATATACACTACTGTTTATAAAAATCGCAACACCCTGATGGAATGGTCTAATCCATATGCAATTTGCAATATTTGCATACAATGGGTCAGAGTATAAATGATTAGATTTTCGGAGTAATTGCTTGAAAGAACACCATGCCTCGACGACGACGAAGGGTACCATATCAACAGCTGACAGACTTTGAAAGAGGACGCATAATTGGTCTGCGTGAAGCGGGATGGTCGTATCGTGACATTGCTACTCGTGTAGGACGTAATGCAACGACAATTATGGGTGCATGGAGGCAGTGGAGCGAAGAGAACAGGACACACCGAAGACCAGGCTCAGGAAGACCCAGCACGACGACACCGCGAGATGACAGACACCTCTATCGCACGTGTGTAGCAGATCGTACAGCCACTTCCACAGTGTTAGCACAACAGTGGGGTGCTACAGTAGGCAGGACAATGTCTGCTAGCACCGTACGACGCCGTTTGATTTCCAGAGGATTGATGGCACGAGTACCATTGTTGCGGATTCCTTTGACTCAAAACCACCGGCGCCTCAGGTTGCAATGGGCCCATCAACACCAACAGTGACAAGCTGAATGGCAACAAGTTGTGTTTTCGGATGAGTCAAGGTTTAACTTGCAGCACCATGACGGCAGGATACGAGTCAGAAGACATCGTGGCGAGCGCGACCTTCCAGAATGCATCCTGCAGCGTCATTCAGGACAAACGCCAGGGGTGATGGTGTGGGGTGCAATCGGTTACCATAGCCGTTCCCGTCTGATCAGAATCCATGGCAATCTGAACAGTGACCGGTACATCAGGGAAGTTGTGCAACCCGAGGTCATCCCCTTCCTCCAGAACCTTCCAGGCGCTGTATTCCAACAGGACAATGCCCGACCGCATGTGGCCAGAAATGTCCTCGCCTTTTTCCAAGCACATCAGACGCCCTTGTTCTCCTGGCCTGCTCGTTCACCAGACATGTACCCAATCGAACATGTGTGGAACAGGGTTGCTCATCGATTGACTCGTCAGACTCCTGCAGCAGCAACTGTGGATGAACTGTATACCCGTGTAGACAGAGCATGGCAGGACATTCCCCAGGCCCTTATTCAGAGCTTGTTTGACTCAATGCCACGACGTTTAGAGGCTGTAATTGCATCCCACGGTGGTTTCACCCGATACTAATGTGACAATAAAACGCATTGTATTGACCTGAAAATCTAATGGTTTCTTTTCTAACCCATGATATGCAAATGCTCCAAATTTAATGCAGATTGGGCTATTCCATCAGGGTGTTGCGATTTTTATAAACAGTAGTGTATTAAACTAGCAGAGGCACCCGGTGTTACCCGAGATAATTACAGTTGTAGGTTAAACAGAACAACCTCATGAAGTTAAATAATAAATTTGTTTTCGGTAATTCTACAATTTCCGTGTATAGACGAAGCAGTTGTTCAGATGTTTCCGATGCCCGGATAATTTTTTGTCATCTCTGCCCAATACTCATTCATTTCTTCGCTGGCATTTCGATAGATATAAATTATTGTTATAATCCTTCGAAAGATTATTATAGGACATAACACCATATGGTTTTAGGTTTGAAGAGTTGAGTTCATGTATGCTTTGTAATCGGTTATGTCGTCCTCTGTCATCTTTCACTTTTTCTCAATAGTCTGCTAACTCTCCATTATCTCCAGTTACTGATCATTTTTAAAGATTTTTAAGAAATTGTTAACTTTTAAGAAAAGCCCGAACAACAGGGAATTCTACGTATTGTGATAAATTCAATTTTGTGTTATAATTCTCAGAGGTGGGATGGAACCATCATTCTTAATGAATCTACTTATATTGCACACTTTGCCCGGGACTTTACTTACCCTCTTGTTGTTCTGTCTCAGATTAAAATGTTATCCATCTTCTCCCCTCGAGAGCATAATTGGATACTTTAGACCTATCTTTTAAAATTTCCCTTGCCCTTAACGTAGAGGCTCTTATACCCTCCTGCTCTAGCGGAGCTTTCATCGTTCAGATGTTTCCAATGCCCGGATAGATTTTTATCTTTCTGTTGCAAATTTCACTGATCAATACTCGTTCTTTCTCTTTTTTTGCCAAACACACAAATTTTCGCCAATCGCCTAGACGTTTTTAGGGAGCTCAAGGGAGACCCGTGTGATTCCTATCCTCCTCGATCAACACTGCCTTATCTATGTCCTGTCATTGTATAATCATATTAATGCTCGTTGTTAATAATTCGTTACCCCCTCCCTAAAAGAGGTTAATATGGTTAATTATGTAGTGCCACACAAGTAAGTGTGTTACGTTTGTAGTGCCACACAAGTTAATGTGTTAAGTATATAGTGCAACACCAGTTTGTGTGTTAACAAACTTTCAACCCCTAAGGCCGTAAAGAACCGTCCAAAGGCCCTTGTCATAAACCGTAATATTCCAAGGACTTAGACTGAAAAAGAAAATTCTGAGGAAATTCTTACCACGTAATAGAGCCATGCGCTTTATTGAACCAGGAGTAAAAATAAATACTCTATTTTCACCATTTCTTAAGAAAGGATGACCCACTTTATCCGAATATGGGGACATCATCTTTCATCAAGATTCTGTTCCCGCGCAGATTGCAGGATATAACTAAAAATAACTTTTTTCGATAACTGAAGTTTGCGGTATAATACGCCTGAACAGTCTCCGGATTGTGCTATAATGAAGTTTTTTGCTTGAGCTTATAAAAACAGAAGCTTTGATCCTGAAAAGTGCGGATTGCTACAGGCGTGAAATATGCATTACTCAAGGGGTAGGAGAAAAATCTCCCAGAGGCTCATTTAGTATAGCTTTAGAAACAAAAATTAAGCATACACTATGGAATGGAACAACCAAAAAGGGAGGGAACCTCTAATGCACAAGACGATTTGAAATACCGGATACGTATTTCCGCTACCAAGTAGCCATTCTCAGCGATGAGAGACAAACGTCAACTACAGAAAAAAAAGCTTTAGTGCTAGAGAATAAGATATCTCCTTATTTTATTGGCCCATTATTAAGTACCGAAAGGTGCTTTATGCTATCAGTGTGGGGAAACGTGTCTGTCCGTCTGTCTGTCTGTAACTGAAACTCCTCCGAGGTTATGAAAGATTTTCAAAATCTGTTTTCGTCAGTCGATGAATATGGTTCATGGCACCAACCAGTTACAAATATTATCTAAATCGGTTCATTGGCACGTGCACAAATGGTACCTCTATTTTCCCGCCCAGCAATTTTCAATGGGAAGAAATATTGAGTAATATATCAAACAAATCGTAATGACGAGATAGATGCGGTTATTCATTACTATTTTCGTCAGTCGATGAATATGGGATATGCCATGAAAAAGTCATTAATTTTATCTAAATCGGTTCATTAGCACGTCCACAAATGGTACCATCACGACCCCACCTAGCAATTTTCAATGGACAGATATATTAAGTAATTTGTCAAACAAATCTTAATGACGAGATACAAGCGAATATAAATTACTATTTCGGCCAATAAATATGGTTCAGGAAATGAACCATTTTGAAAATTGTTGCAATCGAAACATTGGCACGTGCACTAATGGTACCTTTATGACACCTTCAAAAATTTTCAATGATAAGATATGGCATGTAATATATCAAACAAATTGTGATGATGTATCATAAATGAATATCACGTAAAAGTAATGATAGTCCAAATTGGTTTCAAGGAACCTGGTTTAGTGGAACCATTCTGGTTTAATGGAACCATTATGGTTCATTTGAACTTTCAATACCAAAATATGGCATGTAATATATCAAACGACTTGGAACGAGGTGTGTCATGAATGAATATAACGTAAAATTAATGATAGTCCAAATTGGTTTCAAGGAACCTGGTTTAGTGGAACCATTATGGTTCATTGGACCTTTCACTGCTAAAATATGGCATGTAATATATCAAACCACTTGGAATGATGTGTCAAGAATGAATGTAACGTAAAATTAACGATAGTCGAAATTGGTTTCAAGGTACCTGGTTTAGTGGAACCATTATGGTTTATTGGAACATTCAATGCTAAAATATTGCATGTAATATATCAAACAACTTGGAATGATGTGTCATGAATGAATATAACGAAAAATTAATGATAGTTGAATAGTTGATAGTACGGGGTTTAATGGTTCATAATGGTCCATTAGAAACTTCCAATGTTAACATAGGGCGGTTTAAAAATATAGTTCCGCGAATGGTTTAGTTTAACCTTTCGGTACTTGGTTATGTCATTCCTTAATGGTTTATTTAAACATGTCCAATTGTCGTTATGTTCCCTTCCGCTTAACCAATGGGAGATATTCTTGGGGCGGCCATAAAGTCATTACAATCAACAAGAAAGAACGATCGCTTTTGAAAATGTGTGGTGCCTTTGGGAAGCGACATCCTTCGAATGAAGGATACAAAGTGGCGTTTGGTGCAGTGCTGCTAAAAGCCACCAGAGCGTCGAAAGCAACACGGCGCAGCTCGTCGGAAAATTAGAGGTGCGAGTTGTGATAAGCTTCCCAGATTTTTAACCTGTGTCAGGCTGATCCGGACGATTTTCTCGAGCGGCTTTTCACTATGGACGAATGCGTTGTTCCCCTTCAAATGCAGGAACATTTATCAGGATCGTGCTTTCATGTTGATTTTAATGGCTTTATGACCGCCATGTGCAGGGTCGCGACACATTATTATGACCACCTCTCCACCTCTTCATTGCATATCATTAAAAGCTAACAACAGCAGACATTTCTTAAATGTTGTAAGAGCGTATTAAATGTTACAAGTATAAAGTATGCCCCGTTTAAAGTTCCAAAAACAATTTGCCATGTCAGCTATACACTACTATCGCTACCATCCGCGCTCATTGCTGTGCCTAAAAATAAAACATAGATATTACTAAAATGAAATTTCATGCAGAGTATATAAATTATTATGGAATAGTTTCTTAATAGCAACTTTTAATTTTTTAAGTACCGAAAGGTGCTTTATGCTATCAGTGTGGGGGACGTGTCTGTCTGTTTGTCTGTCCGTAACTCTAACTCCTCCAAGGCTATGAAAGATTTTCGAAATCTGTTTTCATCCACCAGTCGATGAGTATGGTTCATGGCACGAATAATCACAAATATCATCTAAATTGGTTCAATAGCACGTGTACAAATGGTACGTTCACGACCCCACCGAGCAATTTTTCTATGGGAATATAGAGTAAGTAATACATCAAACAAATCATAATAACGAATAGAAGCGGTTATTAATTACTATTTTCGCCAATTGATAATTATCTGATTCCGCGTATGAACCATTTTGAAAATGGTTGTAATTGATACAGTGGCATGTGCTCTAATGGTACCCTTATGATACCCTCAAAAATTTTCAATGATAAGATATGGCGTGTTATACAGGGTCGGGACACATTAATATGACCACCTCTCCTCGAACATGTTGGAACGTCCCATGGTATGCAGATGAAAAATCATTTCATATCATTGAAAGTTGACAACAGCAGACGTGTAGTAGCATCCGTTAACACAGCAATTGTCGCCGTCATGGGCAGAGCAAGTGACCTGTCGGACCTCCAAAAGGGGATGATCGTTGGCTATCGGGCCAAGGGGGGCAGCATTTCAGAAACGGCCACCTTTATGAACTGCTCTTGGGCTGCCGTTGTGCAGGTGTACCGCGACTGGACGAACCAGACAGTTTCGAGCAACCGAAGATGTAACTGTGGGGCCCCACGGGCCATCGATCCTAAAGGCGAGCGTCGGCGTGCCACTGTTGAGCAACTGACACAGCAAATGAACAGTGGGGCCAAGACAGTGCAACGATCCCTCTTGAGGTTGGGGCTCCGGAACAGGCGTATGGTAACAGCACCCACGTTGACGCCTGTGCATCGCCGAAAACGCCTCCAATTCGCAATGGACTATCGCCATTGGACCTCGGCCGAGTGGCAAAGGGTTGCTTTCTCTGACGAGTCGCGGTTTCTGGTGAACAGAGTGGACGGACGATGGAGAATTCGCCGGGAAGCATCTGAGAACAGGCATCCCGACACCATCGTTGGGGGAGGTATGACTGTTTGGGGGATGTTTTCATGGTATGGTCTGAGTCTACTGATACCGCTGGAGGGTACACTGAATGCTGTTCGTTACCTGACGATCGTCGCAGACCAGGTAATACCCCTTCATGTCGACAGTGTTTCCTCAGAGTGATGGCACCTTTCAACAGGACAATGCTCCCTGCCATACTGCCAAAATTGTCCACGACTGGTTCGAGGAGCATGAGGATGAATTCAAGCTACTCCCATGGCCACCAAACTCCCCGGACCTCATCCCCATTGAACATTTGGGGGACCATCTCGCTCGCCATGTCCGCAAGCTGGAACCTCCACCACGCACGGTGATGGAATTACGGGATGCACTGATCGCCGAATGGTCCCAGATACCTGCAACCACATTCCGAGGACTTAATGACTCTCTGCCACGTCGACTAGCTGCTGTGCTTGCCGCCAAAGGTGGATATTCCGCAGTTCAAGATTATAGATTACTACTGATAAGCTTGGACTGTGTAGACTGCAAATCTAATAAGAATCTGCCACGCTGTCTGTAGCTTTGACTTTCGTGGCTGACAAACGCACAGACAGCATCAAGTTCTTTCAACTCATCAGTTTAATACGCTTCTTTGCATATTCAGACTACTCTCTTTAAAAGAAAGCTTTTCTTTGTTATTTAAACACATTCTGTGGTATTTTGTTTTTAATGATTTCCTATTAAAAAAAAGTTATTTTCTCTTTTCTTCATGTCTATTAGGTTGAGCGGTGCTTCTAGGAATCCAGTTATCGATTTTTTTTAATGTTTACTGCGTGTTTCTTGTATATTTTAGCTTTTAGAAGTTTTGCGCACTCTTCTCATTTATGTCAGGTTATCCTAACAGAAGTTTCAATATTTGGCATTTATTTTACACTTTTAAGAATTTTTAATTTCATTTCCAGTGAAAAAGCCTTTTTTCTTGGTCTTTACAACCAAGCTCTACAAAGCCATAGCTTGCATAACTTCAGTGCGCAGTGAAATGAAAAAAAAGCATTAACATTAGCAGTGGTCACGACGAAGCCGGAGGTTATGTACAGATTTGAAGGTGCGCGGTGACATGTAAATATCGGCTTCGTTAATCCATAAAGAAACAAAATATTTAAGTGGAAGCAGTCGCTCAGTCAATGCAGAAAAAGTACCGGGCCTTTCTACGAGATCAAGTAAACGAACAACTTCCAATTTTTACCTTTCCAAAATATCTTTTAATTATTTGGCTGGGACCGACTTTATATTTCAGAAACTATTTTTCACGTCTCCCTCTCAGCATGTCAGATGCATATTCCCATGAGAGCTTAGTGCCTTTATAACAGAATGAATCGGTGGTGTTTTCTTCATTTCAAGTAACTCATTCATGAGAGCATAAATCATAACCTTTTAGGAATATTGATACTTTTAACTCTTGTTTGCTTTCACTTAAGGTGTGTGATTTCAAAGACTCCAGCCTGTTTACAATTTAAAGCCATTTTCTTTTAAGAAAACAAATATGATTTCGTTTACGCTCCTGTTCCCGAGTAATCGACCTAAGATTGAGTGACGACAGCTTAGCGGCACTGTCATCTATGCGAACAGCTCGACATTATCATTGATAGGAATTAGTTCTATCTAATGGTAATGTCGTGCCAAAAAAGGTAGACAGTCACGAATGATAAACATTCTAAGGAAATTTATTGGTAATAGAAAAAAAAATCTTTCACAATTGCGACTGCGCTTAAATATTCCACCAAACGAGTAGCGTTTCTCATTGATGTATTTAACTTAAATTTAGAGAAACGACGATTATAGAAGAATCAAGCAATATATCATTAAAATATACACTGAGTGAGCATATTATTATGACCACCCTATCAGTATCTCGTTGGGCCACCTTTTCCCTTTAATACTGCGGTGATTCTTCTTGGAACCACTCATGTTCCTGGAACCTCTCCTGCACAATACGAGCTCTGTGACATGGCGCATTGTCTTGCTGGAAGTAGCCATCTCCATTGGGGTACGCCATCAACATGACAGGGTGGACTTGATCGATACGGAGGTATGCTGTGCCATCCAGACGTTGTTCAACACGTATTAACGGACCCAACGCGTGCCAGAAAAACATTTCCCAGACCATAACACTGCCCGCACCGGCCTGAAGAGTTGTACTCATGCATGCGAAGTCCGTGCTTTCGTGCTGTTTCCGGCAGATTCTCACGCGGCCGTCTGCGTGATGTAACTGGAATCGTGACTCGTCAGACCACATGATTTGTTTCCACTGCTCGATAGTCCAGTCCTTGTGCTCCTAAGCGAATTGGAGTCGTTTCCGTCCAGGGAGTTTGGTGGCCATGGGAGTAGCTTGAATTTCCTCATGCTCCTCGAACCAGTCGTGGACAATTTTGGCAGTATGGCAGGGAGCATTGTCCTGTTGAAAGGTGCCATCACCCTGAGGAAACACTGTCGACTGAAGGGGTGTACCTGATCTGCGATATCGACAGGTAACGAACAGCATTCAGTTTACCCTCCAGCGGTATCAGTGTACTCTGACCATACCACGAAAACATCCCCCAAACAGTCACACTTCCCCCACCAGCCTGTCGTCTGCCAACGGTAGTGTCGGGATGCCTGTTCTCAGATGCTGCCCGGGGAATTCTCCATCGTCGGTCCACTCTGTTCACCAGAAACCGCGACTCGTCAGAGAAAGCAACCCTTTGCCACTCGGCCGAGGTCCAATAGTGGTAGTCCATTGCGAATTGGAGGCGTTTTCGGCAATGCACGGGCGTCAACATGGGTGCTGTTGCCATACGCCTGCTCCGGAGCCCCAACCGTTGCACTGTTTTGGCGCTGATACGCCTAGTGGCCCCACTGTTCATTTGCTGTGTCAGTTGCTCAAATGTGGCACGACGATTTGTCTGGGCCAGGCGTGGTAACCGATGCTCGTCTCTAGGATCGATGGCCCGTGGGGCCCCATAGTTACCCCTTCGGTTGCTCGAAACTCTCTGTTCGTCCAGTCGCGGTACACCTTCACAACGGCAGTCCTAGAGCAGTTCACAAAGGTGGCCGTTTCTGAAATGTTTCCCCCCCCCCCCTTGGCCCGATAGCCAATGATCATCCCCTTTTGGAGGTCCGACAGGTCACTTGCTCTGCCCATGACGGCGACAACTGCTGTGTTAACGGATGCTACTACACGTCTGCTGTTGTCAGCTTTTAATGATATGCAATGATTTTTCATCTGCATACCATGGGACGTGCCAACATGTTCGAGAAGAGGCGGTCATATTAATATGTCCTGACCTTGCATATTATTGATTATTTATAGTCAGACTGACGCATACAAATTAGACTAACTAAAGAAAATCTCAGCAAACTTAAACTAATAAAAACCACATTAAACTCTATTAAAGTCATTTGATGTTTATTGTTTTATATTACCTTGATGGACTTTTTATTATTTGTAAAATAACCTGATTGGTTATTATTAGCTATATATAGTCACACTTTGGGAGGCCGTAGCCTGATGGGCTTTCACTGAACTCTTAGTTCACTGATAGTTCAATGATAATTCTCTGAAGTCAAGCAACATCTGGCACGGCTAGTAACTGGATGGGTGACCATCAGTAACGTACGAATTTTACCCCTCCCCCCTCCCGTGCTTCGGAAGGCACGTAAAGCTGTCGGTCCCGGCTTCTGCGACCATCCTGTAGCAGTCGTCAATACCTAACTCGGCGTCGTCGGCCTCTGGTATTCCTTCGAGCATTTCAACTTGTGCCGGATGACCTAGGCGATTTTTTCAAGCGGCTTGTCACAGTGAACGAATGCGTTGTTCCCCTTCTAATGCAAGAACGAAGTATGTGGCTTCAGATTAAAAACCTCATTTGTGGAATTATAGTTTCTGTGCTTATTTTGTTTCTCACTACCGTTTTGTCCATAGTTTTTGGCATTTTTGGCATTATACCATTAGTAATACAGAGACACTGCTCACTATAATGTTTATTGCAGTTGCTGCGCATGCGTCAAATACGTCATGCCGATCATGGGATACTCAAAAAGGATTAAGTAACGTTTCCTGAAAAATGTAATATGCTCAAGTTATTTCACCATTTTATATGCGCGAAAGTTTGTTAATCTTGAATGACCCTTGTAATGTTGTGCAGGTAAACGCAACGTAACGTTTTCCATTCTCATACCAATACCTGCAAGGCTGAAGAGGTGATTTCCCTATCTGACACAAAAGCAATAATGTCGCTTTATTATACCGAGTGGGCAAGAAATAACGTGAGGTGTTCAGAGCTCGCTAGCGGGAATTCTATCAGGTCAAATGTAGTACATTTTGGTGTATATACTTCGTGGAACATGCAGTTTGGATTTCTGCAAAAAACAAAACAAAAAAGTACCAAAAGTCGCCATAGGGGGCGCTTATTTCAAGAAAACAATGAATACATTTTCATAAGCGCGTTCCGTGTTGAGCAATCATGACAATAAAAGGCAAGGCTGAGGATTTCCCATCATTCACGAACGAATGGCCTGACGATGACGCTTACTCTGCCTGACCAGGCGTTATTAGTCAAGTTGTTTTATCAGAAGAGCGACGATGCAAGTGCTGCCCTTCGTGAATTCCGACGATTGAAAACGTTACGAAGAGGACCGATGAGCATAACTAACTTACGGAAAACGATTGAACGATTTGAATCTACCGGAACTCTAGGAGTGCAACCAGGCCGAGGACGCAAACGAATCAGGCAGCAACACGTTGAAGAAGTTGCAACTGCTGTTGTGGAACAGGAGATGACTACTGTGCAGGGTACAGCAGTGCACACGCAATAGCACGCCAAACAGATATCCCATATTCGACGGTGAGGAAAATATTGCATAAGATATTGACATTTTATCCCTATAAACTCACACCTGTTCAACAATTGCTTCCTGGAGATGAACGTACCCGAACTGACTTTTCGTTGAGATTTTTTAGCACGTATGGAAGTGGATGATGCATGGCCATGGCAAATTTTATGGAGTGATGAGGCACATTTTTATTTGAATGATGATATCACTACCCACAACTGCCGTATTTGTGCTGCATCAAATCCACAAGTGTGTCTGCCAACTCCTATGCATTCACCGAAACTAACAGTATGGTGCGGCTTTACTGCTTCTTTCATCATCGGCCCGTACTTTTTTGAAGAAATCCGTCCCCGTGGACCGGTGACTTGTTCCGTCAATTCTGCCAGGTATGCCGATATGCTTGAGAATTTTGTGATACCACGATTGCAAGAAAAGGGATGTCTGGATTCTACCATTTTTATGCAGGATGGTGCGCCACCGCACATCGAACGTCAGGTGCAGCAGATCTTGCGAGAACGTTTTTCAGACAACAGAATAATTAGTCGTGCATTTCCTATGGTATGGCCACCCAGGTCGCCTGATCTCAACCCTTGTGATTTTTGGTTATGGGGATATTTGAAAAGCATTGTGTATCAAGCACATGTTCCTGACCTCTCAACCTTAAAGGATCAAATAACGTTACATATCAGACTAATTAATGCAGATATGCTGCGAGCTGCCGTAGAAAATGTCGTTACCTCGTACCGCATGCAGCTATTGGAACAGCACACTGGTGGTCATATTGAAACACATTTATAATTAAAAATAAATCATTGTTTATTGTTGTTACTAAAGTTGGTTTGTACGGTATTTGTTCGTTTGACAATTAGATATTCATTGTTTTCTTGAAATAAGCGCCCCCTATGGCGAATTTTGGTATTTTTTTTGCAGAAATCGAAACTGCATGTTCCACTAAGTATATGTTGAATCTCCAACGCCATGCAAATTCGTCACTTTCATTAATCAAGTTTTCACTTTTAAAATGAAGTCTAGTAAAATTTCGTAAACAAGCACAAATAAGAAAAGAATTGAAATAAGAGTTATTAAGAATTTATTTTGGCATCAACACAGATCCATAAACTCATTTTTTATATTCCTGGGATTTCGTAAATAAAAGAGAATAAAATATGAATAGGGAAATCTTTAGAGCAGAAATGTCACCGGCAATGAGCTAGTCCACTTGTTTGACGTTTGCTCGATTCCATCATTTTTATTTATTCATGAATTTGCTGCCTCCGCTATCCTCATTTGAAGAAAGTCAGTTCGGTGGGGTAAAGTTGGTTCATAATACACTAAAAAAAGAGTCAATCTTTTGCCCTTTCAATTAACGTTCTAATAATAAGAAGATATGATAAGCCCATTATTTGTTTTAGCGCTTTTAATTAGGCTTAATATACTGCAAAAGCAACACTGTCCTTTTAATCGATAAAATTTTTCATCGCAATTGAAACGCCTGTTTTGGACAATTTCTATCTCCTATAAAAATTAAATCGCTTTTTCGTGGAACGCAAAGCAATAAACTCCGTTTTATACAGGGTTTGTTATGAGGCAATTGAGGGTTTGCTCAAAGTCGGTTGTAATCTAATGGCCAGCCGTATTAAAGCCAATTAACAATAAGTATAGCGGGCAGATAGGGTTTCATTTTCTTCAGAATGTCATTAGAGAATGTTCCCCGTGGAAGTTTTCAAGAACATTAAGAATCTCGATGAGGCTCAAGGGACCTATTGGCAGTCGGGTCAAGCTTCAGGAAATGCGAAATTGGAGCGAGAGGAGAGAAGAGGGAGGGAAAGAAGGTGGAGGCGTTCTTTTAAGAACTGGTAAGTTTATGATAAACCATAACGGTGTAACACTCATGAGAAAACAAGGGAAGAACAAAGGGGAAGCCAAAACTTAATCTCACGAGTGTATGTAAACCTTGAGTTTGGCATCGGTGATTGCTCGCCCAGCGCCTTCGCTATGGTCAAAGGAACCATTGAACCATGAAATATTTCTTCGAAGAAGGCCTTTTCAGAAGGGATTTTTGGCTTGTTTTTAGAATCCGTTAGGAAAGCGTCATGCATGAGGGGTTGCTAAAGTTTGCTTGGAGTGCGGATTTTCGAAAAAGTGCTGTTTAAAATTAAGCAGAACAAAATTTCATATTCTATATAAGAATGGCTTAAATTTCTAAGTTATTTAAAATATTATAGTGTATATGAAATATGAACGCTTTGCAATACATCATTGATCAATATTTATTTCAATGCTTTCGAGGACACTAATTTTGAAGAGATCCTTGGCCGTATGGAGAACGGTCACGGTGTCTTGTATTTTAGATGAAAGATGTGCAGATTTCAATAGATGTTTCGCTTACACTGGTGGACAAAAGTTTGGGCTAAGTGTGTTTTCTAAGAAAACAATTATTTAGAGATTTTATTGTTATGATACCTTTTTACTTACTATTGAATATATCAAAATTGACAATTGAATAATTGATCTTTTAATTTGTTTTTAAGTTACATCCAAATAATGCAAATTACACTGGTCAAAAGTTTGGGGTAACAGGTAAATAATTATCAAGATATCAAAAGTAAAGGAAATTAATATGACATCTGACCGCTATTTGACTTCATAACTTGAAGACGACGATTTGTCGTTGATGAAAATAACTTCTTGGTGGTGTTTGGTGCTATTTTAACAGCGGAGGCCTCAATTGCATTGATTAGCTGCATAAGAGTTGTCAGCATAAATATCCTGGCTCATAAGATGCCAAACATTTTCTATAATGTTGAGGTCGGGACTCCTTGCCGGCCAGTCTAGTGTACGAACTTTGTTAGCGGAAAATCATTCAGTAAAAATTCGTGCTGTGTGGATAGATGCATTGTCTTGCTGCCATACCCATTGTTTTTGTCTGTAGTGTCTCTTGCAGAAAAGAATGGATGTGCTTTGAAGGTCTTCTGAGTATTGGTTGCCGTATATTTGCCCTCAATTACTTTTATCTTCAGGTGACCCGTGTTTGAAATGGCACCTAATGGCATCACATCTCCTCCTCCCATTTGGTGCTTATTTCTGACCAGAGCAATTGGTTTTTGGCCTTGTGTTTTAACATAACTGCACATGTTATCAGGTCCATCCATGGAAAAATCGTTTTTCATCAGAAAATACCACCAACCCAAAATCAGTCTTCTCATGATGCGTTTCTGAGCAAATTGAAGTCTTGCTATTTTATTTTTTGGTGTTAATGGCAGTGATTTTTCAATAGCTTCATAGTGAAAGTTCTCACGCTGCAATTCACGCCTTATGGTTCTGGTTGAAGCCTTCAAATCAAGATTTACTTCGATGCGCATACTGTTTACAATGTGACCAGCTGCAATTTCTCTTCTTTCATGGCGTTTTATGCTAGATTTTGTCCGTCTTGTAAGTGCAGATGGGTTTCCCATCTTCTTTCCTGTCTTCCTGTTTTCATTTTTAATTGCCCTGATTACTGTATTGTAGCCAGCATCAGCAATTTCAGCTTCTCGCTTGAAATTCTTGTGTTGAGCATACAATGCACGACTTTCCTTCGTTTCTCATCAGAAATCATCTTAAGACACTTCTTCACATTCCAAAAAATCAATGGACAAATATTCATGCACTTTACTGTAAAAAATATCACTTATTTACCTGTTACCCCAAACTTTTGACCAGTTCAGTTTGCATACTTTGCATGTAACTTAAAACAAATTAAAAGATCAATTTTTCAATTGTCAATTTTGATATATTCAATAGTAACTTAAAAGGTCCCATAACAATAAAATCTCTAAATAATTGTTTTCTTAGAAAACACACCTATCCCAAACTTTTGTCCACCAGTGTATATGCATTATTTTATCTTTTTTGTTAAACGATGCGATATGTTCTTTATAACGTATCAGGAAATTTCGAGATGAAAGGCCAATATAGTACATTTCATATTCAGTACAGGTTAATCTGAAAACACCCGAATTCGCAAAGGAGAAATATTTGATAAAGGGACGGAGGGATTGAGTGAGAATCAGCATGGGGTAGTAGAACGAAAAGAAATGTTAATACCTTTAGAAGAAGACAGGGTGAGTCAAAAGTCGCAGTACACCCTGTTTTTTCGAAAACCTTGCAGGAATTGGGATACCTGAATATTCCAATAAGGTATAGGTGAGGTGGTCTACCTTTTAAGGTATGGTACGAACATGGCCGCCATCTTGATATCGGCCATCTTGAATCTAAGTCATTTTTTTTAAATAGAAAGGGGGTCGTGAGATATATCAAATAACATTAGCATTTTTTGACAATTTCATTCATGTAAACAGATTTGAAGTAGCAGTTATGGTTCAAAAGTTACAACACATTTTGTTAGGAATTACAGACTGGACTGTTCTCCATAAAGGCACACGCTTCTTCAATGAGTTGCTGGAGATGGTGTCTGTTTCTGATTTTCTCTGCATATACGACTCGCTTTAAATGACCCCACAGAAAAAAGTCATGTGGTGTGAGATCAGGTGATGTGGGTGGCCATTCCACAGCACCAAATCGGCCAATCCAATGACCAGGAAATTGAACATCTAACCACTAACGAACCATCCGTCGTGCGCTTCGTTGTGGGCTCTTGACGAAGGACGCCAAACCCATTGTTGAGGTTGTCTCGTCAGTAGCACTTATTGGACGGCCACTCCGTGCCTTGTCAACTACAGTCCCAGTTTCACGGAATTTCTTAATTAAGCTCCTGACAGTGTTGTGTGAAATTGGAGATCTTTCTGGGTGCCGTTGTTAAAATCTGCAGCTATAACACGTAAACTTCGTTCTCCAGACATCAAAATCACCTCAATTCTCTCCTCCGTAGTCAAAGCCATCTTCAGTTACCTATTACAAAATGAAACAAAATGTGTTGTAACTTTTGAACCATAACTGCTATTTCAAATCTGTTTACAGGAATGACATTGTCAGAAAATGCTGATGTTATTTGATATATTAGAAGACCCCCCCTTCTATTTAAAAAAATGACTTAGAATCAAGATGACCGATTTCAAAATGGCGGCCATGTTCGGTACTTACCGTAAGAGATAGACCATCTTATCCATAGTCTTCCTGCAAGAATTGTGGCATGGCGCATTGTCTTGCTGGAAGTAGCCATCTCCATTGGGGTACGCCATCAACTTGACATGGTGGACCTGATCGGCGACGATACGGAGGTATGCTGTGCCATCCAGACGTTGTTCAACACGTATTAACGGACCCAACGCTTGCCAGATAAACATTCCCCAGACCATAATACTGCCCGGTTGTATTCATGCATGCGGGATCCATGCTTTCGTGCTGTTTCCGCCAGATTTTCACGCGGCCAGACCACATGATTTGTTTCTACTGATCGATAGTCCAGTCCTTGTGCTCCTGAACGAATTGGAGTCGTTTCCGCTTCTTGGCTGCAGACAGCAAAAATGTGCGGACAGGTCTTCGGCTTCTGTATCCCATGCGATGCAGTGTGCGGCGGACAGTGCATTCAGAGACCGTTTTGGAGGACCCCTGATTAAGGTCAGCAGTGATTTGATGCACAGTTGCCCGTCTGTTATCCTTTACCAGTCGTGACAGTCTCCGTTCTGTCCGATCATCAACCATCCGCGGATGGCCACAACGCGAACGTTCAGACCCCGTTTTCCGGCTAACCGTCCAGTCTTTAAATACTTTAACGACGGCTGCTCTTGAGCACCCCACGAATGCTGCTGTTTCGCTGATAGTCGATCCATAGTTCCAAGCACCTACAATCATCCCGCGTTCGAAGGCTGTTAAAGCGCGTCGTTTACCAATAGTTGAAGAATGGAACACATCTACTGTTGTCGACGACACTCAGCTTCCCTTTTTATATTGGTCCGGCCGCTAGCAACATTGTGGCTCACTCTTTCTTGGCTTCTCCTCTTGAATATGTAGTCTCGGCTGGCGACTGATGTAAACAAGAGTTGAATTCTATTTTGAGTAGAAATGATAAGAAATTAAATTCGGAAACTCATAAAGCTTGTATGTTTTAGGTTAAATGGAATTTTCCTTCTGGGAAAAGAAATTTCCTGAGAATACAGAAAAGAATTAAAATTTTCATTATTTAACATAAACCGTTTCAATGAAATTCTTATATAAAAACGCAGATCAACTCTAAATAAATTCTGAAGAAAGCACAAGATATTTTCGAAAAAATTAAATAATATAAAAATATAAAAACTATTCTTTAAGAAAAATGAAAATTGTATGATTAACACATTGTCAATATTTAAGCATGCCTTTTACAACCCATCGAAATTCTCTTGCTCATATTTGAAATCGATAGAAACGTTTGCGAAATTCCATTCACTTGAATATACAAGAGAAAACGAGAAAATCCATTTCAGGAATTCGTTAAATCGGAAAATCCATAAAGTTCAACAAAGACAGCTAATTTTTTTTAAATGGGCAAGTAGTGAATATTATTGAATAGTAAAATTAAGAAACGTACATTTATAGTTCATTATTTATGGTTTTTTCTTTATATTGTGACTGAGGGTCAGTGTGTGTTTGGTTTGAAGGGGGTGGTGCGTGCGTGTATGTATATGCGGGTGTGCGTTAATGTAGGGGTTTGTTTGTTTGAGTAAGCTGAAGTTAAGTTTTGTGGTCGGTATAATGGAATTATTGTTATAGTAAAAAGAGTTATCAAAATTTTACGATGATATTGTTAGGCAGTGTCGGAGGTTTCTCTTTGCGCCAACAATGCCTTAGCCAAATAAGGCCGAGCTTTGTTGTATTGAGGAGAAATTCTCGGTATAACTGCGTGTTTTGTTTTTCAGAATGTAATTGTTTGTAAATTTTTTTGTTGTTGTTGTTAAGCAAACATCGTCGGCGACGGGTGTAATTTACGAATTTAGCGATGAACGATGTTTTGACCCTTGTCATGCAAAGATTATTCGAAAATGGCTGTCCATTAAGCCCTTGTTCGATAATTAATGCATGAAAGCGTCTGGAGCGTGCTAAGTGTTTTTATTTGATAGAAATTACATAAAAACTTTCCAGCCCGCGACGAGCTTTGTAAGAAGTAATTTCGATTATGCGGAGAACTCCGATCGGCGAGAGTTATGCCGTAAGAATAAAGACCGACAGGGGTAAGAAGACAACTTGCCACCTATGCGGTGAGATCGTTTCAATTTGTTCTAAATACGGGATAAATTAATGTGATCTTCAGTTAGACGAAATCAATTCGAACGCTGGGTAATTTAGATGTAGAATCATCGTTGCTGGAACAAGTTCCGCGGACTATTTTCCCACGCGTTAATTGGGTGCAGAAACAAGTGAACAGTCAAAGGGTTCCCGTCTCCCATTGGGCTTTCAACCGTGACAACTTGGTTGTCTTTAAGACACCTTGAGACAGCTTGGCTGTCCGTGGTGTCTGCGATAGCCCAATTGGTAGAGGCATCGGCCATGATAGTCGAGGTTCCTGGTTCGAATCCGGGTCGCAGAATTTTTCCTTCCATTTTTCAATTGAAAAATCATTACCTGTACTACAGCTGAACAGGACCTAGTTGCACAACATATTAAGGAGGATCTAAATATGTTGAATACGTGGTATACATCACCTGGGTCGATGTTTAATCAGTCCAAAAAATATATTGCTCATTGATAGGAAAAACCTGAGTCCTTGTCGAACTTGTAAAATCTTAGGCGTTACTGTTGATAATCAGTTGTCCGTTAGGGAAGCTATTGAATCACTTATTATTGATCTAAACCGTTTAAAGTATTTCTTTAAAAGCCTTAAGATTTTGAACCGCAATGAAATCGTTAATACTATCAAGGCGATGTTGGTACCTAAGGTGAAGTATGTGGTGGGAATTTGATGCACTTTTTCGAAAAAAATGAAGAACTGGCCTTGGAATAGCAAAATGGTAGTTTTTTTAGCCTTTCGAAATATACATCTTCTTGTAGTCGTTCCCTACCCTGAAGAAGTGTATTTCGAAACGCGTAAGTCCATTAAAAAACTACCATTTTGCTATTCCAAGACCAGTTCTTTATTACTTTCATATTCAAGCAAAATCGACCAAATACGCAATTACTAGACGTCTCTTGCTCAGAATTTCACCCTTTTTGGCACGACCTTTAAGAATCACCCTGTATATACAGAGTCGAGTCACATTAGTATGACCACCATCTAATATCCCGAATAACAGCCTTCAGCGGCACGGACAGCAGCTAGACGGTCAGTAAGATTCTGGTAGGTTTTGCCATGCAAAATGTAAAGCATCCAATAGCAGCTGAAGGGTTCTCAATGGTTGTTCCATAGCAAGCACATGACGATCATGTTGATCCCAAAGGTTCTCGATTGGGTTGAGTTCCGGGGAATTAAAGGGTCAGGGTAGTACTTGGAACTCTTGGTCGTGTTCCGCAAACCACCCCCGAACAATTGCAGCCATATGACACTTCGCAATCTCTTGCTGAAACGTGCCATCTCCCTCTGGGAAGACAGTCGCCATGTATGGGTTGCAGACTTGATCGGTACTTATAGATAAATAACCGAATCGGCCTTTCACAGGTGTCAGTGGGCCCAGAAAATGTCATGAGAACACTCTCCATACCATGACGCTGCCGCCACCAGCCTGGATTCGTCCAACAATGGTTGCAGGATGCTTGTTCTCGGAGGTTTCTCGCCTCACCCGCCAACGCTCGTCACTTCTGTGGAACAGAAATCGTGACTCATCGGAGAAGGCAACCTTTTTCCAGTCAGAAGTGTGGCCCAGTTTCTGTACCGTTGGGCAAATTGAAACCGTTTTTGGCGATGAATCTTCGTCAGCCTAGGTGCGGGACCATACCTAGCAGGGTTCTCTGTACTGTGGTTCTAGACACATGACTGGAGCACCCTCGTTGGTTTGAGCGGTAAGTTGGTCCACTGTAGCTCTCCGGTTGGCCTTCACACACCTTCGCAGCCGAAGTTCACCTCTCTCATCAATGGCACGTGGTGCTCCACAGTTCCCATACAGTTTATTCTGAACGGTCCTATTTTCCCAGCCATGATACACTTTAACTACAGCAGCACGAGAACAGTTCACAATCTGCACGGTTTCCGAAATACTGGCACCCTTGGCCCGAAAGCCGATTATCTTCCCCTTTTCCAAATCTGATAAATTCACGTTTCTTACCCATTGCAGCAATGAGTGATATGTTTTTAACATAGTTGAAACCTACCTTATTGGAATCACCTAACCAATTTCCAAAACGTGACATAGTTCCTCGGCTGGGCAACCCCGAAGACAAACGTAGAGTGTGGTCATAATAATGTGGCATAGAATATTTATTATTACACAGGGTGATTCTAAATGGAAGGCCAATAAGTGCCTAGCATGATCCTTTGCATGATGACAAACTTAAAGTTCGCCCTCTTCGAAGTTCCTGATCACGTGAGTACAAGTGGCCTACAACAGTGTGATTCTCTCAGCCTTTGCCCTTTCGAAATTATACGTCGATTTCTGAATCCTGTGCTGGTTACGACATTTCGATGTTGTCCATCTTTATAGGCTATGCTAAGTTAAAAGAATTATAATAAGCTTTCTGTAATGATCTACGTCCTTTCCACTTTGTTAGATCTTGGTTGATGGACTCTCCAAGAATTCGGCAAGCACAAAGCTTTAAGTTGGTGTCCACGATGATAATTGCCAGGTTGCTAGAACAACATTTCCCATATGATGTTTCTTACGATATTAGGAATCAAATTTGAAGTGTACGTTAAATTCGTGCTTTAATCACAAGGAACATGGACATACAGTCAGCCGTCGACAACGAAGCGGCTAGTCCATTGATGGAAACGGGTGGGGAAGGGGGGGGGAAAGGAATTTTTTTTCGTGACTCACTTCACCTCCCGACCCGCTCACCCATTTTCATCAATAGATTGGCCACCTCAGGGGTCTCGTTGTTAACAGTTGACTGTACATAGGCTATTTCTGAAAACTTTAAATGGTACAGAGACAGATACTTTATACAACATATCCCGCTTGGGGATGCAAAAATTCGAATAATAATAATAATAATAATAATAATAATAATAATAATAATAATAATAAT
>JAHWFO010012454.1:413975-451778 GCA_023313115.1 Rhysida immarginata
ATAATAATAATAATAATAATAATAATAATAATAATAATAATAATAATCTATACTACTATATAAAAGAAAGAGCGAAAATTGTATATACTCATTCACTCATTCATTCATTCATTCATTCATTCATTCATTCATCACAATCTCCAGAACTATAAAGCCTACAAACTTTAAATTTGACAAGTATATTTCTCTTGGTTTCTAGGTGCTCGCTAAGAAAGGATTTTATTTTTTCTTTCTTCCTCTTCATTGTAGTTTATTTTTATAACTGAATTTACCTGGAGCTGAATGGGATTTTTGCCAGCCTTAAAAAATTGTGACGTTTGTTTTGTTAATGAAGATTTATGCGATTGTTCCGTGAAGCAGCATCAACAATGACTGCAAGTGTTTCGTACGAGATACAGTGTATCTTTTATTTTGTGTCTAAATCGGATTTTTGCAACACCTCCTAGAAAGAAAGCCAAACATCTGAAACGTCATACGGAGGGTTGATTCAGATAAAATGAGACGACTTTAAACGCCGTGTATGACCTTGACGGAATGTGATTTGCATGACTCGTCCACTATTCATGGGATTAGCTTTGTATACACTTGTTGCTGTTATTTGGGACATTTCGTGCTGAAACATGGCTTCCAAAATCATAGCTTTTTGGGAAGGGTATATGTTTGGCCTTTCCGACGCTAACTTCAGTCTTTCGTGCATTGTGGAATTATGCAAACGAAATGGTATTGTGGTATCCAAAGCTACTGTGGGTCGAATAATCCAAAAGAACAAATTGCGACCATCTAATGAACGTGGACGAGCAGAGAAGCAGACCAGAAACAAGCCCCAGCCAACACGCCAAGCTCAGGTGGTGCGAGAAATCCGGTCTGAAGTGCTGAAAGAAAATCGCCGCACACAGAGAAGTCTAGCCCAAAGGAAAGGTATTTCACAGGCAACAGTCTCCAGAATAATTCATGACAATCTTGGGCTGGAGCGACGTCATAAAGCGCGCGGTCACACAACTGAGTGACTGAACACAACTGAACACTGCCAAGTCATCTGTGGCTTACTACAGGAAGATGGAACAGGAGACGGGCATACGAGTTATTCCCTTCTCTCATGTGCCTGTAAAATCTCCTGACGCATCACCGATGGATTTCTGTGGTTTTAGTCTCCTGAGACGACGGCTCGGAAGTCGCCGACCAAGAACCGTTGATGGGCTATGGAAAGTGTGTCAGCAGGTGTGGAAAGATCTTCCCATGGAGTGAAAAACCTACTTCAGTGGAAATTACGGTGCCGGGCGATAGTCCAACAATGTGGCTCTCACATCGAACACAACCGATGGTGGCGCCATGGTATTACACCATCGTAACAGAACTGCAAAGTCGTCTCATTTTATCTGAATCAACTCTCTGTACATTGTTACATCATCATAATTCGGCCATTGTTGATCGTATTTCTACCAATAATAAGCCCGAAATTGTCCCTACCGTAGGTGATGTAACAATGTAAGATTTTTCCGTGAGCAGGCTTTCTCTCTAGGCGGTATTGGTAGAGGTGGTGTTGCCCTGGCCAACACCACCTAAAGATAAGGCCTGGGCGCTGAAACGTCAATACATTGTTATATCACCTCAGTAGGGAAAATTCAGAGCTTATTATTGGTAGAAACACGATCAACAATTCCCTACTGCGCTCAGCCAACACCACCTAAAGACAAGGCCTGAGCGCGGGAACGTCATACATTGTTAAAACGTTATAAGTAGTCATCTTTAATCGCATTTCTACCAATAATAAGCCCTAAATTATGACTAGGTATGATGCATGTAATTTTCGCGTTCAGGCTTTGAATAGAGGTGGTGTTGGCTCAGCGCCCAGGCAACACCACCTAAAGAGAAAGCCTGAGCGCGGAAACGTCATACATTGTTACATCATGATACCAAGTCATAATTTAGAGCTTATTATTAGTAGAAATGCGATTAAAGATGACTTTTTATGACGATGTACAATGTATGAAATTTTCGCGCTCAGGCTTTGAGTAGAAGTGGTGTTGGCTCAGCGCCCAGACCTTGTCTTTAGGTGGTGTTGCCCTGGCGCGGAAAAGTCAGCTGACCGAGTAACAATGCAATCTTCATTGTTTCCATGTTGGAAACAATGAAGGTTGGATTGTTGGCCGGACTACTATGATCAGGTGACTTTTCCGCGCCGGGGCTGTCTTTCTCGTAATAATAATAATTTGAAGCAGAAAAAACAGGCTGCGTTCGCAACTGATACAGCACTGATATTGGAAGAAAATTAAAAATCAATTGAAATGAAGCTCAAGTTTGTGTCGCATAACACAAACACAAGTTTGAACTTCTTGAACACCTCCTTGATTAGTCCTATAATTACTTTATTAGTAAACGCGTCGTTTACTATGTTGGAAATTCTCATTTATACTTTGCATTTTCTTTAGGTACATGAAGTTTACTTTAATTGTTTCACATAAAAATGAGCAGGGTAGCTTCCTGCAATTCCAATTCCTAATGGTATCACTTTATATTAATAAAAATTTAGACTAATTCAACAAAACTCTCTAAATGAAATGATGAAATGATTTTGTTTATTAGAGTTGAGGATACAAAAAAGCTTGAAGCCATAAATAACTATGAATAAAATAAATAAAAGAATACTTCCTGGACACCCTATATGTAAAAGAAAGATATTATTTGTAGGCTATGCGTTTATAATAATTAATCTCGTTTTAATCTCAGATTCATGCGTAATAGCTCTTCCTGTAAATTATTGATGGGTATCTAAATCCGTCGCTGCATTGGATTAAACGGTTATTGTGTGAAAATCAATATGGATATATTTTGATTGGATTGATTAAATGCAGTGTCTTTCATTGGGCTGACTACCCGCTCGGAAGGATCTGTTTGAGTCGACTTTTTAAATTTATGAAAACGAATTAAATACATACCTCATGGTATTCTTCTAAAGGAAGAAATAATAATTTTTGTAATATACTGAGTGAGCATATTATTATGACCACCCTGTCAGTATCGCGTTGTGCCACGTTTTCCCTTTAATGCTGCGGTGATTCTGCGTGGCATTGATTCCACGAGATGTTGGAAGGTGGTGGGAGGAATCTGATAGCATGCCTGATGGATAGCACTGTCTAGTTATGCTAGATTGGACGGTGGTGGATCCAGCCGTCTGATGGTTCGTTCGACTTCGTTTCACAAATGCTCAATTGGAGTGAGATCTGGGGATTGTGGGGGCCACCGAAATAAGGTAAAGCCCTCTTCATGTTCCTGGAACCACTCCTGCAGAATAAGAGTTCTGTGGCATGGCGCATTGTCTTGCTGGAAATAGCCAGCTCGATTGGGGTACGCCATCAACATGACAGGGTGGACTTGATCGGCGACGATACAGAGGTATGCTGTGCCACCGAGAAGTTGTTCAACACGTATTAACGGATCCAACGCATGCCAGGAAAACATTCCCCAGACCATATTACTTCCCGCACCCGGCCTGAAGGTGTCAGTGGGTGAAAGTGTCCTTTCTAGAGGGCCATTATAGATGACCTCTGCAATTCGAAATTTGATATGCAACGACCTGATACCAGGATCTCAAAAAACTAGTCGCCTGTTGGGAGAAGTCTATTATGTGGAAAATAATTATGTATTTATGAACAGTAAGTTTTTTTTGTTTTACTCAAATAAGTATAACCATTTTCAAATAAAAATTTCGAAGATGCCACTTTTCAGAATGCCCTCGTAATCATTGATTTCATGAAATTTTCAGAATTTCAGAATACCACAGTAATTCTGAAATGGTTTGATATCAATCTTCTGAAAACCATATTGTTATTGTATTTTTCTTAAACTTTTTCATTAATTCAGTAACTGAAGACGAGACTACTTGCGTCAAAGAACACGCCTAAATTCAAAGAATGATATCCCAAAATTCCATTTCCTTAGACTTAAAGAGTAAAGTTTTATCAGATTTGTTTCATCTTTTCCTCGCTGTCTCTACTTATGTGTGTGCATCGTGTAGAAACGTTTGCTATTTTTTTCTCTTTTATCTTAACACGAGACTCTTTCCTCATCTTCATTTTTTTCCTTTCCTCGCTTGGCTTTCCACGCTGCAATCGCCTTATGCAAAGAGTCTGCTCGCACGAAACACTTTTTCCTTGCTTCCTCTAATGAAACTTGTCTTTCAAAGCCAGAAATATAGTGGGAAAAATATAGAGGATGAATTTTGGAAGAGAAGGAAGAAACGCGCCGAGTTATCTCTTGTTATACTCCATATTGCTCGGGACAGATAAAACTTTTTAGCTTTCTATTCCTTTTGAAGTTTTCTTTCCCGAAACTGATAAAAACGCTTTTTTTTAGCATAAAGATGAAATTCTCTTCTTATCCAAAACCTTAGATCTCATATTAAATATTTTTTAATTACTGATCAAAGAGATACGAAAGACATTCTGATTACTTTCTAGATACCTGCTTCGGCTTTGTCATATTTATTCATAGATTTGATATCAAAATTTAAGGGAATAGCTAATAAGCTATTTGAGTTTACTCGTGAATTGTAGCGATTATTATTGAAAAGTTTGCTCAAAAAAGATCAATTCGAAAATATTCATGGCATCTGAAAAATTCCTGCATGTACAGAGGTGCGGAAAAGTACAAAATAATCGCCATATCTTTGACTTTCGAATGATGATTTCTACATTTGCTTAGACTGGGAAGGAAATTCTGTTGAATGAACAAATATGAACAAATTCTCACCCTGTACCGGATTGCATGTAATAAAGAGTTGTTGAAGACTGTTTTTGTTACCGGGTTGTAAAGAAATTATACGAAAAAATAACACAAAAGCATGGTGTGATTGTCGCGGTGTTATCCCCTATGAACTTTTTGACAATGATCCATTATACGAGGGGCGATTGATAAATAAGGTCTCCATAGCTGTAACTTTT
This sequence comes from Rhysida immarginata, assembly GCA_023313115.1. NCBI lineage: Eukaryota > Metazoa > Arthropoda > Chilopoda > Scolopendromorpha > Scolopendridae > Rhysida > Rhysida immarginata. Next base: position 418,916 of record JAHWFO010012454.1, read on the forward strand.
TTATTTGTTAACCGATTTTCAAAATTCTTTTTGTATCTTATACTCACATTTGTCCTCTATGTACACTGAGTTAGAAAAACTCATGGGATAGCAAGCACATTGATTGATGGGCATGGCTCACGAATTCACAGGGGTAACGGATTCTGGGAATGGACCATTAGACGTTGTGGGAAGGGCTTGGATAAGTGATTAATCAGAAATGGCACGTCGTCGCGAGTTGACGTCTTTTGAGCGGGGTATGATAGTAGGTGCCCGACACATGGGATGTTCCATTTCGGCAGTGGTGCAGGAATTTGGCTTTCCTCGCTCAACTGTTTCCAGGGTGTATCGGGAATGGCTGGATGAAGGCATCACAGTCCACAACAGGCACCATACAGGGCGTCCAGCTGCCCTGAATGATCGTGACCGGCGACACCTGGGACGAATGATTCAGAGAGACAGGAGCGCAACAGTGCAGCAAATCACAGACCAGTTCAATACTGGCCGCACTAGAAACGTCTCTCGGTGGACAATCCGTCGGAATCTGCATGCCCTCGGGTTTGGCAGCCGTCGCCCTACACGGGTGCCAATGCTTACCCAGCATCATCGGACACTCCGGCGTGCATTTGTCACCAACCATCTTGGCTGGACTCTGCAACAGTGGCGTAACGTCATATGGTCAGATGAGTCACGATATCAACTGTACCACGCTGATGGGAGGCACCGTGTGTGGCGCAGACCTCACGAAACGATGAATCCCGCATGCCAACAGGTGGTGGTGCAGGGTGGTGGGGCGTCAGTGATGGTCTGGGGTGCATTTTTCTGGTTTGGAATGGGCCCTCTGGTTATCCTGGACCAAACGTTGAATGGTCCACGGTATCGTCAACTCATCGGAGACCATCTGCACCCGTTTTTGACATTTCAACAGCCTGACGACGTAGCAGTCTTTCAAGATGACAATGCTCCACCACATCGCTCCAATGTCGTCCGCGAATGGTTCGAGGAGCATGCAAGAGAGGTCCAACGACTGAGCTGGCCAGCCCGGAGCCCTGACAGGATTCCCATCGAGCATATCTGGGATGCTGTTGAAGTCAGGCTCCGGGCACTGGATCATCCGCACGAACGGGCAGCAACTATCTTCAGCTCTGCAGACTATCTGGTGTCAACTGCCTCCAGAAGCGTACCAGGGACTTGCAGACTCACTACCACGCCGTATTGCTGCACTCCACAGGGCCAGAGGTGGCCCGACCAGATATTAAGTAACTATCCCATGAGTTTTGCTAACTCAGTGTAATGCACTATTCACTTTTCGACATAGTCCCCATCCCTTTCCACGCATTGTACCAACGCGTGACCAGTTAGGTTGTGACGAAAACGTTGATGCTGACGCGTCCCAATGCATTTTGTGACGCAACAACACCCTCGCTCCGCACTTATTTCGATAGCTAGAGACTACTCTATTAATTTAATTAAGCAAATCATTACCAACAAACTATCGTTTAGCCTCTGTTCATATTTATTATGATCGTATAGTGGTCTCTTGTCTACTATTAACTTCCCTCACTTACCTTAATGTGGCACAACCTTCACACCTTCCCATTGTTAAACTCCCCCAACACCCATTTGAATTAAACTCCTTTATAAAGTTATACACCCCCCCTCCCTTTTCGTTTCCATGTTAATGGCATTGGCAATAATCACTTAACAACTAAAAGTATAGAAGAATGGATTAAATAGAATCATTTCTTTAAAATGAACAAAAAAAAAAGGAATTTGAACTTTATTTAAGGTAAGTGTTTCGAATAGAGAATAATAATACAAAAGAAAAAAAAAATTAAGTCGACTTTTAAATTCTGTAATAACATAAGCTCTAATCATAACTACCAACTATGCACTCTACAAACAAATATACCAATAAGTTATCTCTCACTCATATCACTACTAAATATACTATCAATATCAATCACAATAAATGGCAAACACTGGCTCTACTCCTAATGACCTTGCTGCCCTTGTCTTCATACTCATTATCAAACAGAAAACAACTCACGTTTATTTATTACACACACGTTGTCTATTGCCACACTACACAGTACTTATCTGCCTGGGTTTACAGTCACTTGCGAATGCTACCATTACTTGACACCAAATCGCTGTACACCTTCGCTCGGAGAACACTGTTTCCGCCGTCGTTCTGCCTTCCTGCCGCTGAGCTTACATGGTCAGTCTGCTTCGCCTTGCAATTTCTCGGCCAACGAGTGGTAGGATCCATCGGCTCTTGCAAACTAGCCCCCACACGCCTCGCTCTCTCTACAGCCCGGCTGTCTGAGTTACGTCGTGGGGCACTAGCCACAAGTGTCCCGCGCTGCTCGGAGGCCCCAGTGCCCGTATGTCTGCCGATTGCCGACTCGGTGGGAGATACGGCCACGAAGCTATACTTTATCGTGCCGACGTCCCCAGTCCACAGTCCCAATCGCTCACGCCCATACTCTTGCACTGTGCTCCTCGCCAGCCGAAACCACCTGCCGCTCAAGCGACTTCACCTACCTCTCGCCGCCGAGGCTCGGGACGGTCGTGGAGTGGCCGGTTCCTACATCCTGCCGCCGATCTCACTGGCCTCGCTCACCGCTGTTCGCTGCTACGTGGTCGTGCTTTTTCTTTCGGGAAAAACAAATTCTTACTCTTCTCGTCAAAGTCTGGTCACAGAATATCTATAAATTTTTCCATTCTCTCCTTTCCACTGTTCCTGCCTGCTTTTTCCTTTTACTTTATTGGCTGCTCTGTCGAAAATTCCAGGAACTCCGGGTGAAGGTCATTGTTGTGGTAGCTCTTTCTCTACTTCCTCATGCCATTGTTCCTTCATTGATTTCCCGCCAAAACTTCAAACAAAGGAAAGCACATGCTTCTGTCGAGCCCAGTGTCGCCATTACAGTACATTTCATCATTTTTTTAATATCAATTTTCCCCTTGCCAATGCCATCACATCAAACCGAACGGGAGCGATAAAACAAAATGAAATAAAGCCCAAGCTCTCCCTTCGTTTTCTTTTCTATTAAAATTTAATTCCTGTCTTCATAGCTAACAAATTTTCCTATCTTAACGCCTTATACAACCCCCCCTCCAATCTTCTCTTTTCGTTACTTTTACTTATTTTCACATTAATTTTTTTTTTACTGTGTCCACCATTTTCTGAACTTAATCAACACAAACATGAGAGCTGTGGCTTTCATGTTTGTAGTGACGGCACGTGTGTAATATTAATTCTGATATTGCGCACGCGTCGTCACAAGGTGAACCCGTCGGAGAGGAATTTCAGACTTGTTGTCGACACCAGGATTGAATGGCAGCGTTTACCTCGCCGTCAGAACCAATTCATGTCCCTTAAGGGGCTCTTTCTTCTTTGGGAAGTGGTGAAAGTCGCAATGTGCAAAGTCTTTCATTTTTGAACTGCAATTTTTCATCTTTGAACTAGGCGCTGCAACGCCTCTGGTGTGGTGACTCGTGTGCGGGCGGACATTATCGTACTCCAGAAGAGGGTCCAAAGCTGCCATTCAATCCTGGTGTCGACAACAACTCCGGAATTCCTCTCCGGCGGGTTCACCCAATTAGTCACGCGTTGGCGCAATGCGTGGAAAGGGATGGGGACTATGTCGAAAAGTGAACAGTGCATTATATAGAGGACAAATGTGAGTATAAGATACAAAAAGAATTTTGAAAATCGGTTAACAAATAAAAAAAGTTACAGCCATGGAGACCTTATTTATCAATCGCCCCTCGTATGAGAATGATAATTCAAAGCGAAGAGTCTAGGTCTGAGGAATTTTTCGTTCCCTTTTCTTCTTTGTCATTATAATAGCTTTGAAGAACATCTTCAGTTCATTATCATCTTCTCTTTGAGTTGAATTTTCATCAATTTATTTGATGGTTTAAGAGTAATGAGGGTTCCTGATTTCGAGTCAGGGGACCGCTCTGCCGACTGAATTAATTTGTGACTTCAGGGAAGTCCATTTGAACATGCCGTATCAATTTGGCGGCTCATTGTCCGCGGTAACTCAATTGGTAGGACTGGCGCCAGCGAAAGGTGTGGTCCCTGGTTCGAGTCCAGGTCGAGGGAGTTTTCCTTCCCTTTTCTGATTTGTAAATTAATAAATCCTCGGTGACAGAAGTTCCAGAAAATTGGTTGACAGCAGTAATGATATCAACGTTTGTTCCGCAAGAAATTATCCAAATGGCGAAAGATATGGAAATCGGTAGGGACCAAGTCTGGTGAATATACAGATGAGGTAGAACCTCCTAATTCACAGCATTAATTTTTTTATACGAGTACCATCTTGAAAAACCTGCACGATTCACCCGTGACGGTTGTTTTGTTCGCAATTTCTGATGGCATTTTTCCAGTTGGCGGTACACATCGGTATTGTTAGTTTGTCCCCAAAGGCAGAAATTCAAAATGCATCACGCTCCTGGAGGTTCACCACACGCAAATGCTCTAAGACATTAATGTCGACACCGCTACACGAGCAACACCTGGAGAAAATTCTGAACCAGTTTGTGTGCCTGTCTGTCCATCTGTATGCCCGACGATTACTCGAGAATGCTTTAATCGAGAATGTTTGTCATTGAAATCGGTCTAACAGTCACGTGACTATTAAAATCCAACCCCACCCCCCCTCATTAGGTTGGTTGGTTTGTTTGGTATTAACGTCCTTTTCAACTGCTATGGTCATTTCAGGACGGCGTTATAGGGGACGCAAATTTTGCCTCGCAAGGTTTCTGTAACGTGCAGCCGGCAAACGACTACACGAGACAAACGGCTTTACTTCCCTTCCGAAGGAAGTGCGTGATCTCCAGGGGTCGTCCTCGTCGTCCTCGGCCGAACCCCCCCCCCCCCCATGAAATATTTATATTGGCAATATAAGGCATGTAATACGTCATTCGATCAGGAATCACGAGTCCAAAACGAATATGACATTCTTTTCGATTTCAGAAATGCTAGTCCGAAAAAATGACCCCTTTAAGCGCGTGCACTATTATTAAGGTACCAACATAGGTCATGTGATATGTCAATCGCTTTGTACTGACGAGTTATAAATGAATACAATTTTAATTTTTCTTTATAATGTAAGGATTGTTACTGTGAGCTTGGAGCACGCGCCTGTTTCCAAGCACGCGCTGGTTTCGTTTTAACACTTCATTTAGGTTGGCTTACAAAATACCAGAAAATAAATAAATAAAGTAGGTTGTTAACAAAAGCTAAATAATATTACACCTACTTTTTTTAAAAAGCTAATAAATAGTTAGGCCTATTGTGAAAAACAGGTTATTGAGGTCAGGCCTTTTAAAAAAAGTTACTAAACAGTTAGGCGTATTTTTTTAGGGTTTTAGCATCATCTAAAACCCTATTAACCCTTCGGGAAGCGCGCTGATTTCACTCTCTCGAGCAGTCGCGCTGTTGTATTTTTTACAACATTTAATATTTTGCCTTTTTTATTAGCTTAACCTATTAAATAATGCTTAACTATGTTTTCTTTTGAACATCTGAATGAAAAAGAGAAGAAATGTAAAAAAATTATTTTAATAAAAGGGAACAAAATGAAGATAATATCAAAAATTTTACAATATGGATTTTCCGGTTTGATTCAGCTCTCTTCCAAATCAATGCCAAAATAATCATCCTCCTGCAAATCCTCTCGAAGAATTTGTTCGATATCATTTATGCTCAAACCATGTGACATGTTGAGTGAGGAAATTTTTTTTAAAATACACAAAAAAACCATAAAGGGCAAAATTTTTAAGTGTCTCGAGTAGGTGCGTGTTCTAAAACGTACAATGTCGAATGACACCCACTGTTTCAATTCCGACCTGCTACGAAACGGAAATGGGCAAGGTCATTTGGCTTTGAGTTTTGGATGTATGTAGTAGTAAAAAAAGAATACATGCAGGAGCCATAATTCCTGCTATAAAGAAACATTCGCTAGGAACAAAAGAACGCCGGTGTTGTAAATTTTACAACAGCGCGCTTCCCGGAGTTAACGAAGGTACAGATGTATGTAACGTGTATGTCACACGCCATAACTTTTGAAAGGATTGATCTACAGGCTTGAAATTTTCTACACACGTAGGTCCTATTCAGAGGACGGCGCGAAAAATATAGCGAATCCTCTAGGGTGGACCAAACCATGTGTTTTTGCGGTTTCCCCAACTGACTTCCTTTCATGCCTATGGAGTTTTGATTGCGTTTGAGCAATTTGTGACGTCAGAGTTTGACTGTTTGACGCCAGAATTTAAAGAATTTGAAGTATACCGAATCCCCCCCCGCTACTGCTCGTAACATTTTGATGCCATAACTTTTGAAAGGACTGACCTAGAGGCGTGAAATTTTCTACACACGTAGGCCCTATATAGAGGACGGTGCGAAAAATATAGCGAATCCTCTAGGGTGGCCCGGGGTTAGTACATTAACTAATTTTTTAAAAGCTAATAAAGAGTTAGGTCTATTGTTAACAACAGAAAATGAGATTAGGCCTATTGTTGTCATTAGCTAATTGGTGTTAGACTTCTTTAACAAACCGTAAAATTAAAAGTCAATATTTTATATGCTTCTTTTCAGCATACTTGGAAATCGTTTTATGAGTTATTTTCTTGTTTTGTAGAGAGGTTGTCGTAGTTCCTGCTGTAGTGTTATGCACCGTTGGGCTCACACAAAGTAACCTAAGTGAAATCGGCCAATACTTATGAAACAACCCAATAGAATGTTTCCGACATCTTGTGAAGTCAGTTTCTCGATGACTTCAAGTTAAATTCCCATGCAAAAAGAGGATACGCGTTAATAAGAACGTTTTTATAAAATTGAGAATTGGCTTGTAGGTAATATACACAGATATCTTTTAAATCTAGGTATTTTTCTCAGAGAATAATATCTGACCTTTATAGTCGTACATGTTTGCAAATAACACCACCATTTAAATACAGTCAAGATTCACCAACGAGAAATGTTTACAGTTATTATACAAACCTAGCGTCAATAAACTTCGGACACCAAGTAATTTGGCTAAAAACACAGTGAAAAGTGCATTCAGAGGATTGCAGGCTAATGAAAATAGATTTACTGAGTATATGGAACAATATCAACATCGATTTAGAATGGATTTGATGGTGTGAAATAATTTATTCAAATTTATGTAAAATTGCGTTGTCAACAGGTTTCAAAGAACTTCGTACACAAAGGATCGCCAGCATATAGAACTTTCTTGAAGGCTGTAGAAACGCCCAGAATGCTTTGCATCAGGCTTTAAAAGCACCGTCCACGCGACAGAGCACAATATTCGTGTTGTTTTGAACCATGAGGACGTGGTAAGCCAGTAGAAACGTGTATACGGCAAAAAATTATACAGCAGTTCCAGAATAACAAATCCCAGCGAGCTATTGCCTAGGAATTATCAGTTCCACTCTCTCTCTACTGTTAATGGGATCATCAAGCGTTTCCGAGAAATCGGGAAAACAGAACCAGGGACTACACCAGGCAAGCAGCGATTATTGAATGTTAGGGACCTACGAGTATTTCGACGTTACATTGTGAAAAACAGGTATGCTCCCATAAGTGAAATGACTGTTTGGGCTCGAGAATATTTTCATATACCCATATCCGCCGTTACATCGGAAGATGCAACTATTACTTATACGCTACAAAGAGGAAGCCATTTATGAGCACTGTAGCTAAGCGTCGCCGGGTAGCATGGGCCAGAACCCATCTAAAGTGGACCCTTGCTCAGTGGAATAGTGTTCTGTGGTCCGACGAGTCCACCTTTGCAGTGATGTATGGCAACAACGGTCGCAAGATGCTAAGGACCAAGCACGAAAGTAATCATCCCGACTGTTACCAGAGGAAGGTTCAGAAGCCTGCATCGCTGATGGTGTGGGGCTGCATAAGTGCAGCCGGGACAGGATCGCTTCACTTTTGCGAGGGCACTATTAACTCTGCTGCCTATATAAACATTCTTCAACAGCATCTGCGTCCATCCCGCCAAAAGTTGTTCAATAGAAGACCAAGCATCTTTCAGCAGGACAACGCGAAGCCTCATGCTGCTCGGAACACCAAGGCTTGGCTACAACAGCAGCATTTGAGGGTGCTTGACTGGCCTGCCTGCAGCCCAGATCTGTCACCCATTGAAAATGTATGGCGCATTTTAAAGCGAAAAGTCAGACAGCGGAAGCCTCGAACACTGCAGCAGTTGCGGGCGTGTATTTCCGAAGAGTGGGACAAAATTCCAGTAGAAACAACGCAGAAGTTAGTGTCCAGCATGCCTCAACGACTTCGGAGCGTCATTCGTCGGAAAGGTGACGCCACTCAGTGGTAATGTGCAATAAACGGTACGGTGTACGAAGTTCATTGCAACGTGTTGAAAACGGAACATTACAAAAAGTCGCTTATTTAATTTTCTCGTTTGTTTTTAAGTTAAAATGCTATATCACAGTTGTACTAAAGCTCTGTGCACTCAATAAAGTAATTTTCATTTGTTTACAATTAGTTTCGTTGTACTTATCCAAAATTCTGTAGGTGTCCGAAGTTCATTGACGCTAGGGTTGTAAAAGCACTCGCTCATACAGCTTAACCACTTAATGAATAAAATATTGACGAAATTTGGAAGGGATGTTTTTCTTATGTTTTTATATTTATATTCGTATAAAGAAGCTCTGGCCATAATGCAGCTTCTAAATTTAAGGATGATAGTTTAATAACACTGTAATAATATTTACACAAGTAAAGAAACATATTTGAGAAATTACTCTCTGTAGCGCTTTTTCTTTCTTACGTTGATGTTTCTTTGGTAAGCAGCAAAGGCGGATGTCATAGGTCAAGTTAAACTACGACCTAAATTAACAAAGACTCCACCCATTAAAGATAATGGGAGAGAAGCTTCAACAGGAAACAGCTTTTCTTTATGGTTTTAATTTGTATGGAGGAAAAAGGGAGGTTCATTACAACAAGCGGCTTTCTACGGCTCAATTGCTTCGGTCTAAGTCGACAGTCTTCAAACCGCCAAATGGCGACGTTGGTGACGGCCTTTAAAGAACATCTTCTTGCTGAACAATGCAGAATTTATAGTTTAGGATTTATAGTTACAAAATGGAGAGAAGAAACAGAAGGAATAAAAAAAAAGACGATTTACGGCCGAACTTTCTTAGCAAAGCAATTTCGGTATAGAGATCAGCATTTAAGTTTTAATCTTAAAATTTATTAACTGCGAGCTATAAAATTGCGTTGATGAAAATTGCGTTTTTGATTAATTGACTGATACATTTTTATATAACCAAGTTGAGATTATGGAGTGTGAGAGATTTATAAAGATGTTATTTTGATTTGTTCCTAGTATTTAGCGTTATTTGGCTGTTTTTCTATAGAAGAAGGAAATTTTCACTGGACAGGATTGTTTTGAGAAAGCATTAAAATGTCAGCTTCAAAAATAAGTAAATTCCACATGGAGTGTTTTCGAGTGAAACATTGCTGATTTAATTATTTCAGACCCAACTCTTTTAGTTTTAGGACAAACAAAATTTCTGTTTTTCAATAACCATAGGCCCTTGAAACCTTTACAGTTGCTTTTTTGCGCAACTTTTTTTTAATCTCCCCCCCACCCTCAGAATCACAAAACCATTCTGGAAGCAAAAATCCCATTGTGACTGCCCTTAAGTTTCGTTTCGTTTTGTATAGTCATTCAAAATACGCTATTTTTTGCGATTACGCTAAGCATCTCACGTCTCTCGCTAAAATACATAGTCGGCCTAAAGCTAGTTTCACGTAGAAAACCGCAATCAGCGCGGAAAGGTTGATTCCGCTGAGCATTTCACAAAAAAAAAAATTTAGGCATAAGCTGTCTTCTTATTGGTTCCTCTAAAGGGGTTAAGGGGCTAATTTTTGCACCAATAAATAGCTTTCAAAAAATATTTGACAAGACGTATTTTTTTTTCTTTTTTTTGACAAGAAATAATAGTTAATAAATAAAACTGAAAAATAAAATAATAATTAACAAATAACAAAATAATTAATAAATATATAAGTAAAATCAAAATAAAACTAAAAAATCAAATAAAAAGCTGACGTTTCGGATAGAGACTATCCTTTATCAAAGCAAAAAGGATAATTCTCTAAAGGCAATAAGAATATTAGAGAATTATCCTGAAGTTATAATTTTTTGACAAGACGTGTATTCTTCGAGATATTAGATCATGCCAGGACTTTTTATTTACCCTGTGGGGAATTCATTGTCGCACTCAAATTTGACCTTGACCCTTGAAAGATTTTGAGAAAATGGGCGAGAAAGAGTCACTCAAGGTCAGGTTGAGCTGGCCAGGTTGGCTGAGGTTTCTAACACATTTGAACTGCAGTTAAGCACACCGATGGGAAGGGTAAGCGCCCCCTTGACTCTTTTACTACGTTTACATGCACGTTTCGATCCGGATCGACTTGAGTTAATCCAAAATTGTCTCGCGTTTACATGCATCTAACTCTATCCGGATCGAGTCCGATAAGATGCCCTGTGGGTAAAGCTCTAGATTAAGAAAGTACGCCAGACTTTGCCATCTGCTACAGAATCCGCCATTGTTGGCTCAGTCGGCCTTATCACTTGAATTACGCTTCCTCTAAAATACGGCTGAAATGCAATTTTTTAAAATTTTCTCATTATTATCGTCTGGAAATATAATTGACAATCAATAAATTTTGTAATTATTGATTTTTTCTTTAAATTTTGTTTTCAATTAAAATTTTCTATATAAAAATAATAAGGTTGAGGTTATTTATAATGTTAACTATAATGTTATTTATATATCAAGTTTTTGATTTATTTACCTCAATATAATAATCCTTAATAACTTTTAAAATGCATTTGCATGTTTAAGTTTTTTATACTTATTTTTATCAAAATATAATTTTATACATACTTATCAAAACATAATTTTATTAGATTTTATCAAATTAATTTTTAGGTTTATATCAAAAACTTCAATTTGATAGTTTATTTTAATTGTATTAAATAATAAAAATTATAAAATTACAATTATAATAATTATAAATAATTATCAAATTATAATTTAATAAAATAGAAATTGTTAAATTGAAATTTTTGATATAAATATAATTTGATAGACAATTTGAAAATTCTTAATTAGGAAAAATGACATTTTGATAAAAAAAAAAAGTTTACAAAAAAAAAATTAAACATGCAATGTATTTTAAAATTTATTCATTTATTTATTTATAGAAATTTATTGTTTGAGGTATAAATCAACCAAGAATTTATTTTAGCTAAAATTTTCTATATTTTTTCTTTCAAACAAACAGCAAATTTAAACTCGATCCCGATCGGGGTGTTTACATGCACATTATTGGATTGACCTCTTTCCTGAGGCATGCTTTCCTGGTTTCAAACCACCTCTTTCGACTGGATTGAACTCGATCCGGATCGGGGTGTTGAAGCCTGTTTACATGCCACTTTTTGCAGGATTGACTTGAACTGGTCTTTCGATCCGGATCGAAAGTGTGCATGTAAACGCAGTGACTCTTTCTCTGCCCATTTTTTCAAAGTCTTTTAAGGGAAGGGTGTGATTAAAAGTTGGTTTTAGACTAATGTAGTGTTGCTCTACAGGGTAGCAATCGGAAATTTCTCTCTATTTTTAATCTTTTCGAGTTATGAAATGGATGACCTTAAATTTGAGGGTCAAGGTTAAATTTGAGTGCGGCAATGAATTCCCCCCCCCCCCTATTACCTTGACATTACAGTAGGTGTTCAAAATGCCGACCCCTGAGCCTCGATGGAGGTGTTTAGTCTGCGGAGAATCACTGTTGGTAAATCCTTTCCGCTTCAGTACCATAAAGGTACGTTCACAACGACGCGGTACATGCGGAAGCAAGCAGCTGCGATGCGATGCGTCAATCCCTCTCCTGTTCACAAACACGCGGCAATTCAAGCTTTCCGTATGACGTTTCAAAATACTGCCACTAGGGGCAGTGCGTGCACAGAATAAGTACTTCCTATTAAAAGTAAACAATCGGTCTCCATTACTGGCAAATTTTTATGATGAACGTGTTTGTTGTTTTATTAGGTGTCGGAATATTTCTGTCAAATATTATTTCATCGGATGTAGATAAAGATATTCTTCTATTAGCTTTATTTCGGCGTCAGAGCACTTCCCACTCCTTCCAATGCTTCCATTTTGGCGCTCTCAAGAAGATTACCGCTGATTGGTAGAAAGAATTCACGTGACAACCTTGCGCTCTCGCCGCATGTACCGCATAAGAAAAAGTTGACTCCAAACGATCTCAGATCCGGCTTAGAAGCGGCAAACGCGGAATGAAACTGATTGGCTACCGCACTGCCGCTTCTGCACGTATCCGCATGTACCGCGTCTTTGTGAACCTACCTTTACCCTGTGCCTCGCCGTAGACGAGATGCATGTTCGCCAGCTCCGCATTAGTCAAGTGATCAATTGTACGACAATAGAGTTACATGTTTCGTTTCCTCTCTTTTAAAGGAGAGAATACGAATAATTTACATGTTTAGATCCTAATTTACATGGACCCTACCATTGCCGTCCGGGCAACGCACATCCATTCCTACCTCGTACAAGTTGCATTATCTCTGTAAGGATGTATTTCCGGACCCATGTTTATAGGAAAAATATTGTTCCTCGCTACAAACTGTACACGGTATTTCATTCTTTACCTACCTTTCTGAATCACCCTATATTATTTTAATACGCAACTAGCTTCATGAAATTAGAGTTTTATTTTTAGCTGAAGGCTTTGTAATGTACAGAAATAATGTATTTTATAAAAATATTAGTCGTTCAATTGTAATTTAGAATGGAAATAAAGGGACAAAATTATATGTCTGACAGATAATTCACAGCTGGGATTTTTGATGCAACTTTGGTTGTTAAGACGTTGTTAAAGGCGTGGCGTGCTTGGGATAAGCGAGCTGCCAAAGATGCGCTCTCATGTTGTAGAAGTTAAAATCTATTAAGGGTAGCATCCCCCTCGAAAAATCAAAATTTTGACGAAAAGTTGAAAAAAATTTTTTTTCGTTTTTAGCATTTTCAGGTATTTGTGAATCCATTCTGAAATTTTTATAGCTGAACGTTAATTTAGAAATTATGATATTAATTAATTTATTTGCGTCAGTATTTCTGTTTCAGAGCTCATTATATATCCATATAATTAAAATTGCTATAACTTTAGTTCTAATTATCCGTTTTAAAAAATTTAAACTATACTAGGTCAAGGAAAGGAAGGTCTATAGTATTATTTCAAAGTTTCTAAATCAATGAAACAAGTAATTTTATTGGCTGTTGGTAGCATTGCATGTTATAGCTATGCGTGGTATCAGCCAATCAGAAAGCAGTTTACAAAACGTGCGTGAACTAGCAATATGGCTGCCTCCATTAGTGTCTTTCTCCTGTAATTCAGTCTTCTTTGTTACCTTGTGATCAATTTCAGTTCCAAACATCACCTTTAGTTTATTAATCATTTTATAAACTATAAAATAATTAATAATGCCAGGTAGAAGAAGCGATCGGCCAAAGAAGAGATGATTTCATGGAAATCGCTACGAAGAAGGTGCCGCCGATACAACACGCTACTGAAAAAATTACTTCTTTCAGGAAGCTAAGCGCATTCACAACAGTTTTTGCAAGAGTGAGTTGAATTCTGAAACTAATATCAGCAGATTCAGATTTATTAACTGTGAGCTGGTTTCGACATTTATTAATCAATTTCCCTGTCCTCAGTGCTTTATTAATTGTGGATATGATATCAGTGAAAATCGAAGATAAAGACTATGCAGCTGGTGGTTTTTAAAAATTGATGAAAACAAAAATAAATTGATATTTCAACTTTAAACCTAATTTTCTCAGCTATCTTATTTTCACATTCTCACCATCAGTCTTGGCGTAATATCTTTTTAAAGAATTAACATATCATGAAAATTTTTTTTTCAGTTTTTTCATACATAATCAAGGAACATAATGAACTAGAATCATTGATATGTGAAAATTAATACTTTTTTGGTTTGAGTTTGAAATATGTATTAAGGAAGATAACGTGACTAAAAATGGTAGCGATATATTCATTTCCCCCCCCACCTGAATGGATAGAGCTAATTCAATAATTCTAGTTCAGAATGTAATACACATTAAATAGAAGCCAGAAAAAAAATTTCAACTCAATTGGACTAACAACTTCATCATAAAGTTGACAAGAAATTTATGCTAATTGGGGCTTTTTTTAACACAAAAATGCTATTTTTTAATACAAAAAAATTAAAAATTAATGTTTTTGTTAATTTAATTTAAAATTTAGGTTTTCATAGAAATCATATAGTAAAAGGGTGATGACCATTTTCTCTCAAGTTTTCAATTTTGCCTTTTCGAGGGGGATGCTACCCTTAATCCGTGATCGGTAGATTATTGCAATGTATATGTTAATGTATGCTAAGTTTTTAACATGGAACAACTGAATACGGGATAAAAAGGGGTTTCCTTGTCAAATTTAAATAGACATCGTGAGGTATGACGACAAGCGGTTTGCGATGTTGGTTTATGTAGAATGTCTTGTGTTAACTCAAGTTAGTGACAGAACAAACCTTAGGTCAGTAGTTAGCCAAGTTGGACTCATTGGCAGTCGTGACTTATATGGTACTTATCTGTCTGCATGAAAGAGTAAAAAGTTAAGCTTTGAGGTTAAAGTGTCCCTCCTCGTTTGGCTCAATAAAAGAGGCACATGACGCGTTCTGGCGTCAACTGCGGTAGGTTACCATATTTAGATGTCGATACTATTAGGTGTAACTCATAGGTTTTGCACGATTATGTGCTGAGTTGTCTAGCTGGCTTATGGTAATGGGCAAGGGAACTATATAGAGTCTGTTAAATCGCTCCTGCTTAATTAGAGATTTTAAACATGAATGTGAACTAGACACCAAATTTGTAATTTATGAGTATTTGCTGATTTGCAAGCAGTTCTTAAGGACTGGTTATTTTAGCATGAATATGTGTATGTATAAATTCACTTACAAGTTTATTTAAAGTATTTTTCCTCCTCTAACCAGTGGTACTAGTCTCTTTCCTTTTATCACCGAATGATCGATTTCTGGGGACCTTTCCCTGCGTGGGAGGTCACAACATTATAATGGATTATTATTAATGATTTGTTCGAAGCCATAATTATTACAGCAGTTTTATTAAGTGTAATTTTTCCAAGTTTTTAGCAATAAGTTTTTAGCGTAAAACCTGTGGTAAGATAACATGAAATCAACCAATATAAAGTGATGCGACTAGAGCAATATATAGATGGGAGAAGACAATGAGTGAACATGTATAAGGGTGGAGGCATCGAAACTCAATCATCGCATGTCATCTAGAATAGTTAAAGTATATGAGCGTTTCTTGAATTATACATTGTCAGCGTCATTGCTAATATTCATCTTTCCTCATGTTAGATGCTCGATGCAAAGATAAAAGTGCTTAATGTGTTGGGATCCCAGACATCCCGGTTTTCCTGGGACAGTCCTAGTTTTTCACATATTATTATTATCATTATTATTAAGTTAACATAATAATTATTGCGCGTGAATGTGAAACTTCTCTATTTTTCTGAAAGGTCCGCATTTACGCGCGGACTGCCATTCATGCATCAATGAATCGTGACCTGACTACGTTTCTTTGTTTCATCATTTTTGGACAACCATTGATGAGAGCGAACAATCAATTAGTCTCGGTATTTCGGAGATGCTGAAGCCATCACAACTAACCTTTCATCGAAATCGGATAAATCCTCTGCCTAATCCATTTTGCATATCGTAATGAATACTGATTTTGCGACCCTTTCGATGACTTTCATATATCCCCGCCTGCCTATAGACTCTATTATTGAATAGATTGGGAGATTTTCATAATGGTTTTGCTGATCATTATAAATTTACCAGTACGGAGTCTGGTTAAACAGGCCCAGCAAGCTGATGTAAATACCAAATGAAGCATTTATAAAATAAATATTCAAATTCTCAATGGGCATAACAATAATGGGTTATCGATATGTAGACTAAAAGAAAAGTGTGGTCAATAAAATTACATGATGCTGGCATAAGGGTATTCTGCAAGAAGCAGCTTCCAGAAATTCAATATAATTATGAAGGCGACTTTTTTGGTATGCACGAGATTTCCAATCAAACATGAACACAAGGATCGGTTATAGAGTCCTTACAATAACCGAAATGGAACAGAGCCTCGAGCACACGCAGCGAAAGAGTGGATATTCATTCTAAAGATATTCCACTATTCGCAATCGTCTCTTTCCGAACGCCCTTTTAAATCAGGGTTGAAAAAAAAACAGTTTTGGGGGAAGAAAAAAAAACACATCACATTTAAGAACGCCCGTTTAAATCACATTTTATGTTTTAAAACAACTGTTTCAAACATACTATTGAAGAAATATTTAATGCTTTTAAACATATTTTACAGGTCAAGGTTGCTACTTTTTCTAAGTGGTGCCTAGATAATAGGCTGATTATTAATAATGGTAAGACTAAGGTTATTACCTTTACTAAGAATATTAAACCTATTTTATTTTCTTATACTGTCAATGAGACTTTGATTGAAAGGGTTGATAGTATTCGAGATTTGGGGGTATTCCTTGATCGTAAGTTAATCTTTGGTGACCATGTGGACAGATTGTGCAAGAACGCACTATTTAAATTAGGCGTGATTCGTAACCTGACCTCACGCTTTAAGTGTGGCAATTTTTTTATTAAATTATTTATTACCCTTATTATACCGGTCATTCGGTATGGAATAGTAATTTGGGGGTTTGCATCAAACCATGTCAAGAATAGACTTCATAGAGTCTATAGTCTATTCGCAAAACTTTATTTTTACCGTTATATTAGAATTGGTATTTACTCCTTTTCTCAGATCATGCAAGATTTGAACATTTGTGATTGTGTTGACATCTTTCATGCGGAGATTTTAAAATTTGTTGCTAATATCATTAATGGAAAGATTGATAGTCCTTTTTGTTTGGCTTACTTAAACTTTAATTGTAATACACGGTTTAGAAATCGAGAATTGTTTTATATTCCTTGCTTTAATTTTAATTTATTATTCAAAATTTTATCTTGTTTTAATCAACTGCATAATGCTAAGAGTAATTTGGATTGTTTTTTATAATATTTTCTTTTATATAATTAAATAATTTTATTAATAACTTCATTAATATACACTTAATGTTTTTTTTTTTGTTTTTTTTTTTGATTTGTCTTTTTGTCTTTGTTCTCGGTGCCTTGGTGGGGATTCCGGTGTGGCACCGAGCTACCTTTATCCTTATCTTTGGTAGCAATAAATCAATCAATCAATATTGCATGAATATGATGCATTAGATTGAAATCATTTTATTTACTGATATGAATAAAAACTATAATTCTTTAAATTATATTTTGATTAATAAAGAAATTATTATGATTTTTAAAATATTAATTTAAAAAATTTTATAAAATAATTTTATTAAATAAAATAAAGGTAATACAACTGCCTCAAGGGGAGGACCATAAATCTCACAAGGGGAGGACCAGGTCTGTTAAGCTTGGATTTAACTGAAATTTAAGTATGTTATTAGGCACCCCTCCCAAAATGTGTCCAATTTGCATATTTGGGATGATGAAAAGTGCACCACGGTATAGGTCACCCACAATTTTCTATTCGTTGGATTCATCAAAATTGACATATCTGCTTCGATTACGATATTAATAGGGGAGGCTCATTTTTGTATCCACCTAGTATAATAAGTTATTAAAAATAAATAATTTGTTACCTTTCTGAAATGAAATCTAATATGCAAAAAATTATAAAAATGTTTTTAATAATTAATATTATTATTTGTTCATATATAATTTGTTCAAAAAAATGTTTAAAAATTAAATTAAATGGAATTGAACCCGGAACCTTCACCATTGTAAGTTTATTGACTTACCCACATCACCATATAGACTACTAGAATGTCAAACTGTCCGAATTTGTAAACATACCGGGTGGGCGAGAAATAACGTGAGGTGTTCAGAGCTCGCTAGCGGGAGTTCTATTAGGCCAAATGCAGTACATTTTGGTGTATATACTTAGTGGAACATGCAGTTTCGATTTCTGCAAAAAAAGTATCAAAAGTCGCCATAGGGGGCGCTTATTTCAAGAAAACAAGGAATACATTTGCATAAGCGCGTTCCGTGTTGAGCAATCATGACAATAAAAGGCAAGGCTGAGGACTTCCCATCATTCACGAACGAATGGCCTGACGATGACGCTTACTCTGCCTGACCGGGCGTTATTAGTCAAGTTGTTTTATCAGAAGAGCGACAATGCAAGTGCTGCCCTTCGTGAATTCCGGCGCTTGAAAACGTTACGAAGAGGACCGATGAGCATAACTAACTTACGAAAAATGATTGAACGATTTGAATCTACCGGAACTCTAGGAGTGCAACCAGGCCGGGGACGCAAACGAATCAGGCAGCAACACGTTGAAGAAGTTGCAACTGCTGTTGTGGAACAGGAGATGACTACTGTGCAGGGTACCAGCAGTGCACACGCAATAGCACGCCAAACAGATATCCCATATTCGACGGTAAGGAAAATATTGCATAAGATATTGACATTTTATCCCTATAAACTCACACCTGTTCAACAATTGCTTCCTGGAGATGAACGTACCCGAACTGACTTTTCGTTGAGATTTTTAGCACGTATGGAAGTGGATGATGCATGGCCATGGCAAATTTTATGGAGTGATGAGGCACATTTTTATTTGAATGGTGATATCAATACGCACAACTGCCGTATTTGGGCTGCATCAAATCCACAAGTGTGTCTGCCAACTCCTATGCATTCACCGAAACTAACAGTATGGTGCGGCTTTACTGCTTCTTTCATCATCGGCCCGTACTTTTTTGAAGAAATCCGTCCCCGTGGACCGGTGACTTGTTCCGTCAATTCTGCCAGGTATGCCGATATGCTTGAGAATTTTGTGATACCACGATTGCAAGAAAAGGGTTGTCTGGATTCTACCATTTTTATGCAGGATGGTGCGCCACCGCACATCGGACGTCAGGTGCAGCAGATCTTGCGAGAACGTTTTTCAGACAACAGAATAATTAGTCGCGCATTTCCCTAGGTATGGCCACCCAGGTCGCCTGATCTCAACCCTTGTGATTTTTGGTTGTGGGGATATTTGAAAAGCCTTGTGTATCAAGCACATGTTCCTGACCTCTCAACCTTAAAGGATCAAATAACGTTACATATCAGACTAATTAATGCAGATATGCTGTCGTGTACGGCATGCAGCTATTGGAACAGCACACTGGTGCTCATATTGAAACACATTTGTAATTAAAAATAAAACATTGTTTATTGTTGTTACTAAAGTTGGTTTGTACGGTATTTGTTCATTTGACAATTAGGTATTCATTGTTTTCTTGAAATAAGCGCCCCCTATGGCGACTTTTGGTACTATTTTTTTTTTTTGCAGAAATCGAAACTGCATGTTCCACTAAGTATATACACCAAAATGTACTGCATTTGGCCTAATAGAATTCCCGCTAGCGAGCTCTGAACACCTCATGTTATTTCTTGCCCACCCGGTACATCAATAGCCTACATGACTAACTTTAATTAGTTATATCTCGTAAACTAATGCCCTTAGCATGGATTACTATCCCATATCATAGTGGAAGGGGTGCATAACAACATACATTATTTAAATTTCAGTTAAATCCAAGCTTAGCAGACCTGGTTTCCCACATTGTGTGGTAATGAATACTAAGTTTTAGTATCCAGATATTAGTATCCAGTAGGTCGTGCTTTAAGCATCGGCGTTTTTTTTGTCATTAGTGTTTAATTTCAAAAACCAAAATTCATTCCAGCCTTTTTTTTCTTTGTAGACAGAATATATTCCTGGAATAAACATTTTTTTTTAATTTCACAAGTTTTGTTAATGGTTTTTGTTTCCGAATAAACTTTTTTGGTTTGAAACCAGAAACTTTTTTGGTTTGAAACCAGAAACTTTTTTGGTTTGAAGCCAAAAAATCCATAGGAGAGTTGATGGGTATGTCGCTGAATGGAATGGAGCGGATTCCGGTATCTTCCTGCATGTATTCCAAAAAGTCGAGTTGACGTGGCCGTCTGGCTCGACGCCTTGTCTTGGTGCAGCCATACCTTGTTTACCTCTGTACCGTACAAAACCGGGGTTGTCATGGGTAAATTTTGGTAGTTAGAACATTAGTCTGATAGTACATGGCGTTTACTTTGGCCTTTGACTCAACTCTTTATAAAGTTAACTAGTCATTGTAGCTGTATCCCGGCACGATCATTTTCTGAAGCTCTTAGAACCTCTTGGATGGTAAAAAATGGCTCGGTTCTTGTCGCAGTCGCATATTTAAACTATTATCCCCCAGGAATCGTTCATGTAGATACGGCAGTTGTCCGTCGCTCTTGAACATGGCGCAGCAACAACTTAAGAATCTGGGTCTGGTGTCGCTTCTCCAGTTGTAAATCACTATTGATAATTGTGTTTACCATGTACACAGATGTTCCAACCTTCTGTGCAATGGCCCGTTGAGTTGGTGGGTTACATCCGGTTACGAGAGCCCGAAATTTCCGTTTCTTTGTGTGTGTGCTGCACTCTAAAAATTCACACAAAGAAAACAAGCATTAAAATAGTCATAATTCTACTCACTAGATGCCGGTAGAAGCGCTGCCTCATAGCGAAAGTTTCCGCACTTATCATTTTAAGTTATTTTTCTTATAATAACAAAGTGATTATTTAGAGCTGCTGAGCAAGTTGAAACCAGAATTATTCTATACGTTTTTTCGTCTGCACTACGTAAACTCACAACATTCAAACACGAGCGAAGCCGAGTAGAACATTGAGATGTAGAAACGTTATCTCATAGCAGAAGTTTTCGCACTTATCATTTTCAGGTGTTTTTCTTGACAAACAGTGATTATTCAGTTTTTTGTTAGTGAATTTGCAAAATCTTCTTATTACTGATGAAAATCCCTTGCTGGTCCATCCTGAAATGTCTGTTTGATTGTTTGTGTATGTGGGCTACTCCTAGCGTTCTGATTGAATAAATTCACTAATCATTTAAAATAGTTATAATTCGCCTCACCAGATGCCGAAAGGAGCGCTGTTTCATAACGAAAGTTACCGGACTTAATATTTTCAGGTGGTTTTCTTAATAATCCATGATTATTCAGTTTTTTTGCTAAATTTACTAAATTAGCTAAACATGTACTGGTTTACACTGAGTGGCCAGTTTAAACCAGTACATGTTGGTTTAAACTGTGCAAATCCGTTGGCATAGCAATTACTACGTATCTGTTGGTCACGTGAGAGTCGGTACCAATATAAAGCGAAAACAAACCTGTCAACTCCAAGTGGTTTGACCGTCACCATGGGGAAAGCAAAGGATATGAGCGACTTCGAGCGCAGGATGATAGTTAGTGCCCAGGAAGGTGGACTGAGCATTTCCGAAACCATACGTCTTCTAGGCTTTTCCCGAACAACCATTTCAAGAATTTACAGGACTGGTTAAACAACGAATAAACATCCAGCCAGAGGCAAGCCTGTCGTCGCTAACGACTCGTCGATCCAAGCGGTGAGCATAAGATGAGAATGCTTGTACGTGCGAATAGGAACGTCACGACTTGTCAACTAACCGTGGAGTACAACACTGGACCACAGAATAACATCTCTGAATGTACTACACGCCTTACATTGGCAAGGATAGGCTATAATAGCCGACGGCCAGTCTGGGTCCCTTTGATCTCCAGTCAAAACCGCAAAAAATTCTCCAATTTGCCCGTGATCACCAACACTGGACCGTCGACGACTGGAAGAAAGCCTGCTGGTCGGATGACTCTCGTTTCCTATTTCACCGTGCAGATTTCCGGCGCAGAATTTGGAGACAACAGCACGAAGCGATGGACACCTCCTGTCTGGTTCCACTCTTCAGGCTGGTGTAGACTCTGTAATGGTCTGAGGAATGTTTTCCTGGCATACTGTTTGTCCGCTGATACCTGTAAAACAACGCCTTACTGGTCAGGTGTCCCTGAACATTGTTGCCGACCACCTGCATCCCTTTATGGATACTGTGTTTCCCTATCGGATGGATACTTCCAGCTGGACAATGCTCCATGTCACAAGGCTCGTTTCGTCATGGAATGGTTCCAGGAGCACGATAATGAATTCAACTTACTCCTCTGGCCACTACATCCCCGGATTTGAACCCAATCGAACATCTTTGGGGTGAGCTGGAACGGGTTATTCGCAGGCATGGATCCACCACAATCAAATAAGCATCAACATGTGGTGTAGTTGTCTCATCCGCATGGACAAACATCATGGAACAATGCTTCCAACGACTAACTGAATCCATGCTATGATGAATTCGTGCTGTTATAGCTGCTAGGGGTGGCGAAACACAGTATTAGGAGTGGTATTCCTAATAAACGGGCCACTCAGTGTATAAATCTTTAAATCTCTATGTATACACCAAAGCTTTGAAACGGCAAAAGGTTGTGTGTGAAAAGTTTGAAGCCAAATTTAACCGAAGCAGTTGTTCTGATGGGTTTTCATTTCAAGAATACCAATTATTGCCAACAATGTTCCATTTCCATTCAAGCGAACAGTTTTCACTCAGATTTGCTTTCGCAATGACGATCAATAAATCTCTAAGCAATCACTTAAAATAGTTGGAATTAATTTGCAGATTCCCTGCTTTGCTATGGTCATTTGTACGCCAAAGTAACGAGGGTGCTACCAGACTTGTCTCTAAAACCACTGTACAGAGGATCCTGCTACGTATGGGTCTCTGCAGGAGACGGATGGTCCCGCACCCATACTGACGGAGATTCATCGCCAAAAACGGCTTCAATTCCCATCAGTACAGAAAGTGGACCACTTCTGACTGGATAAAGGTTGCCTTCTCCGATGAATCACGTTGGCGGGTGAGGCGAAGAACTTCCGAGAGCAAGTATCCTGCAACCATTGTTGGGCAAATCCAGCGACAGCATCATTGTGTGGGGAGTGTTCTCATGGAATTGTAGGAGTGGGCCCACTGATACCTGTGGAAAGCACTCTCAACCGATTTCCATAATTGCAGATCAAGTACACCCATACAGGGCGACTATCTTCCCAGGCACGTTCCAGCAAGACAACCACGACCAAGAGTTCCAGGTGCTATCCTGGCCCCCTAATTCCCCAGATCTCAACCCAATTCAGAACCTTTGTGATCACTTCGGTCGTCATATGCGTGCTATGAAACAACGACGGCGTACCCTTCAGCAGCTATCAAATGCTTTACATTCTGCATTGCAACAGCTACCGGTAGAAACGTACCAGAATCTTATTGACTCACTCCCACGCCGTCTAGCTGCTGCTTTAAATAGGTTTCATCTCTCAATAGAACGGCTTTAATTTATCACTGTGGACTATCTGGTGATCTGCAATCCTAATTCTGTTATTTTAGAATTACTCCCATTTTAGAATTACCGAACGAAGCTGGGCAGAGCCGCTAGTGTTTTCATAATTTCAGAATAACTGAATTTGACGTCGGAAAGAGTTGCTATGTTGTCTCCCAATACCTGCCAAATTTTGATGGCATAACTCAATGGCAGCCTCATTGAGACAGGTGGAGAAATTCAAGTATCTCGGGATTGCATTCACGAGTGATGGACGGCAGGAGAAAGAATTGGATGCTCGGATCGGTGCAGCAAGCTGTGTCAGACGTGAACTGTGGCGATCCGTGGTAACGAAACGCGAGCTGGATAACAAAGCCAAGCTCTCCGTCTTCAAATCTATCTTTGTCCCCGTTCTCACCTATGGTCATGAGGCTTTGGTAATGACCGAAAGAGTGCGATCACGGGTACAAGCGGCCGAAATGAGATTTCTGAGAGGTGTGGCAGGTGTTACCCTACTAGATAGTGTGTACAGCAGCACAATAAGGGAATCTTTAGGTGTTGAGCTGCTACTTCTCCGCATTGAGAGATCTCAGTTGCGCTGGTATGGCCACGTGATACGGATGCCGCAAACTAGTCTTCCTAGGCAGTTGTTATTTTCCAAGCCGGTGGATAAGAGACCAAGGGGTCGTCCTAGAACCAGGTGGCTAGACTACATGGAGAATCTGGGTTCGAGTCGCTTGGATATTACCATGGAGGACATGCGCCTGATGGCGGAAGATCGCGATCGCTGGAGATCCTCCATAGGGCTGCTGCCCCCGCGACCCTAACGGATAAGCGGGTTTGAAAAGTAAGTAAGTAACTCAATGGCATAGGTAGCTCGCTGTTCGAATACTATCGTAATATGTGCTCTAACAATATTCCAAGTGATAGCTTTAGATCCCTAGCAATCCTTTGTAAAATTAGCTAACAATCTGTGTGAACATTGAGGTTTTTAAAATTTTTTAGCAAATGCGTTCTCTTTACATTGCTTCAGTCTTCGATCTAAGTAAAAACATTAAACAAAAAAGCACTTATAAAATCATTATCGTTTGGGAATGGCATGACAACGGAACGTTTTCTTAATTAAAAGCATTTGACCGTCTTTTTTAATTTCCCATTAATAGACATTTTGCTCAGCTGGAGAGAAAATTCTTTTGTTGTCTTGCATCTCACCTTGAAGCATTAATTACTTCACACCTGAAAGGGTAACAATTGAGAGCCCGGGTTCATTTGCAAATTTAATGAGTGAAGAAAACGTGAGTGCGAAAACATTAGGAGCAATGAATTAGGAGAATTCCATGATGCTTTTGAGAGATTCGGAAGTTAATGACTCCATTACGACGATGGTCAAACATTTTAAATTATTAATTAAATTTTGGCTGCGGTTAATTATTCAATGAATTACTTTGCACATTAATGAAAAATTTCTCGCCCCCGTCTCGTATTTATCAGGCAACCGAGTTCTTGAAAATCATGAGCCGTCAACATGTTTCCATATTGCGCGTAAATGTGATTAATTCTAATAAAATTTCTTTATCGCTACAAGGAATGAAAAACTCGTCTGGAAAAAAAAACTAAACCCCTAGATGAGTTTTTTTTTATTTATTCTTTTGTGGAGAAATTAAAATGCTTTACATTACCTCTCATGAATTTACAAAAGCCTTCCAAGTGTAATTAAATATTAAGTGCTAATTACAAACGAGATTTGATACTCGAGATGGAAGAAAACCTTGATAATTTCTTCCATAGACTAACCTAAAAATTAAATAAAAAATATATTCTCACTTTTAATAAAATATGTAGACCCTAAAGCAGTTGGCTATAATTTTAGTCTGAAATTTATAGCTCCCCACTGCCAAGCACGTAATAGGTTAGGAACACTTAAGGTATTTATCGCCTTAAGGTGAAAAGTTTCTAGCCAGTAATTCTATTTCTCTGTAGATCTTTACTTTTATGAGAGTGTGAAACATGAAACTCGAAAATATTGCTTTATACGAAAGTTTCATCCAACTTCGCAATTTCAAACTTTAATGTTTCTAGATAACACTTTTCTGATTACAATACAAGCTACAGTATAAATAAATTATGAATATAGGCTGAATACCAAACAGGACTGTTTCTGTTGTCAAATTAGAAGTAATGCAATTGTATTTGATTTTCAGAGGTGTCCTTTGTGTTGTAATGGACTTGCAAGCATTACTAATGCAAGATAAAGGTAAACGAAGTTCCTTGTCAAATAATCCGCTCTCCGCAAGTCTTGCATATTGTATTGATCGAGATATGATAATAATTATGCGAGGACAGGTAGAAGGTGGAAATTCGTGTTATTTTTATTTAGTAATTCTTTCCATAATTTATGAATTGCCGAAAAGTGTTGGGGAGAATCTCTCTGTAACTTCATCTTCATCATTGCACGAATGAGTTCGAAGATGGCTGAAATCTGTGCTCTAATGGTACCATTACGATACCCCTTAGAAATTTACGAGGGTGGGCTGAAAAGTAATGCCTCCATGGCTGTAACTTTTTTATTTTTTAACCGATTTTCAAAATTCCTTTTGTATCTGATACTCACATTTCTCCTGTATGTAATGCACTATTCACTTTTCGACATAGTCCCCATCCCTTTCCACGCATTGTACCAACGCGTGACTAGTCCTCGGCAGGTTTCATCTCGTCGTCAGAACGCAACTCATGCCCCTTAAAGTACTCTTTCTTCTTTGGGAAGAGGTGAAAGTCACAAGGTGCAAAGTCTTTCATTTTTGAACTGCAGTTTTTCATCTTTGAACTGTAGGCGCTGCAACCCCCTCTGATGTGTAGCGTTATCGTGCTGCAGAAGAGGATCCAAAGCTGCCATTCAATCCTCGTGTCGACGACAACCCCGGAATTCCTCTCCGACGGGTTCACCCGACTAGTCACGCGTTGGTACAATGCGTGGAAAGGGAAGGGGACTATGTCGAAAAGTGGATAGTCCATTACATAGAGGAGAAATGTGAGTATCAGATACAAAAAGAATGTTGAAAATCGGTTAAAAAAAAAAAGTTACAGCCATGGAGGCATTACTTTTCAGCCCACCCTCGTACAATGCTAAGATATAGCCTGTTAGGAATGAAAATTACGACTAATTAATAATTAATGAAAAATTTATTTATTTATTTATTTATTTATTTATTTATTTATTTATTACATAGATACAAACAGTGCGTAACCGGGGCCTGTATGGTCATAGACCGAAAGAGTTTGGTCCCCGACGAGTTTGGGCACAATTTCAAATTAAATTATTAACAAGGTAAATGCATTAGACTTAGACAACAATATAAAAGATTAAGATAAAAAAAATGAAATTTACAAATTAAGCTAATAAATAATACCTTAAACATTACAAGCAGACACACAATAATAAAGAAGAGAAAAACTTAAAAAAAAAGAAGCAGAAAAGCGGAACAAGTAGGGAAATCGCAGAAACCTCAGTAAGAGCCAAAAAGAGAAAAAAAAATAACGAAGAATGTCAAATCCTCGGAAGGGAAGATTCGTGAAAATTGCGATTCCGAGAATTTAACATGGAAAAAGCGAAGAAGGAGAGAAACTGACACCCCCGACTGGAATGGACCCGCGGAGAGGAGAGCAAAGCAGAAGAAGAAAAGCGATTGGGGATTCCAATGCGCAGAATCGGCACAGAATCCTCCAAGACGGAATAAAAAGAGGAGCTCGGAGGATAGGAGGCAGACAGTAAGCGATTGCCACCTGATTAAGGAGGAAACCGATGTCGACTCCGTTCCGGATTTCAGAGGAGAGCACGGACCTCGAGCTAGCCATTGGAAAAGCAGACGGAAACCAAACGACAGTAAGATAAAGACTCACAATTATTCTTCTTATGTGTTTTTCTCCATTAAGGTCGTAGAGTCCGCTGCCGAGGCAAGGGGCATATCCCGAGAGCGCGTAAGTGCTGAACCCGGTCGAGGAGACCAGAGCCGAAGACGGTATTCGAGGTATCGCATGGTATCGCCCATTTAGTGCTCACAAGCCCCGTCGAGTCATCGAGGACCGTTCAAGAGAGGCCCGACATATACAGGATCCTTCCAAATCTGGATTACAAAGAAGCAGTATATCCGCCTAATTTATTAAATGACAATTTGAAGATAGACTTCAATAGAGCTAATGACATTATAATTGAGTGTGTTTCAAACCTCGACAATATATGCGTTGCATTGTCTGGCCCTGCCCTCCAAGACAGCAACAAGACGAGGATATTCGAGGAGCGAGTGAATCCTAATGGGTCCCAGTCAGTGTGCTCATCCAAAAGTCTACATACAGGGGTGTTAGGCTCGTCGCCCAGCTCCACCCCATGCTCAAGGACGTCCAGCATGGAACCCGTACGCCCTTCAAAGCAAGACCCTTCATTTCTTTTCCCGTGGAAAGTGGAGGCAATGGAAGTGATCGTCCCATTTGCTGATATACCCGGTAATCGCGCGGGGCGCTCTGTAGAATATCCGCGCTTGGATTCGGGACCAGTAATATTGTTTGGTACCAGTAATATTGTTTAGGACTTAGTGATCTAATTAATGAATAACAGTTTATTGATTCCTTACTTGTGTTCTACATTCCATTAATATATGGTTCTATTTCAAACAGTTCTCCCACCACAGTCGACAAACCTATGTAGGTTGCCGCTTTTCGAGTTTGGGGTACCAACGACACTGAATACTCCATCCCATTGCTTGGACGCCATTGCTCAAGTACTTACCTCATGCCACACAACTCCCCCCCTCCCGGTCGACGACTTTGCCGGTCTAGGAACTAATTCCAGTCAGACTCAAGATTCCGCCCAGCTGTTAGATGACACAACCAACGATTTGGACTGAAGCCTACTTATGTTGCAATACTTATTGAATTGTATTCGTTTATACAATTTCACCCCTCGTTTGCTCTGTGCTTTTTGCTTAAAAATCCTTGACAATGAAACAAATAAAGAATAAAATTACTGCATATCGTTTTCAGATAGAAAGCATCATAAACCACATAATCTATAGAAACTAACAGATAGACAACAAGAAATTGTGCTAAATACTACAACAGGGTGCTATTATTTAGGGGAATAGTGCCAACTCACATCAGTTTTAGTCAGTAAGTCCAGAAGTTGAGCAAACAGGAAGCCTAAAAAAAGGAAAGAAAATGCCAACATGCTAACCAATTGTACCACTGCTCAATGGGTCAAAATACCTAAAAACCTGGCCAAAAACCTACAGGGTGAGTTTAAACTCGCGCACATCAAAGTTTAGCTGCCCGTAAAAGAACCAGTTTGAGAATTTAAATGAAAGTAAAGTATCACAAAGATTAGTTGAAATGTAGGCTTTTATTTTTAGCAGATAAACTTTAGTTGTTACAATAAATGTTAGAAATGACGTCTTTAGTCGCGAATACAAAAGCGTGTTCATTTTACCAGATTTCGTGAGAGTTTGCGAAGCCTGGCAGTATTGATGTTAGGAATGATTGTCCAACATGTCCAATAAGTGTCCAAACTATCAGTGAATCATGAATCAGTGTGTTATTTCAAGTGAGAGCGAACATCTGCAGACATGCTCGATACACATCACAGACTTTGTAGAGCAGTTGGTTCGTTAATATAAGGAGCGTTCAAAGAGAAGCGAGCCGTAGCCTGGAATGTGCAAACCGGTGACAGAATGGTGATTTGCGTGTGTAACAAAGAGTGGTTCCGACAAGAGCGCGGAAGTTCACGTGACTATACAAAGGAAGCAGAAGCAAGCGTCAATTGTCCAAAGGTCATTCGCGTTGTATAAGCAGTGTAGAAGTGAAATGGAGGCGTCAAAAGAGGAGCAAAGAGGTGTTGTTCGTTTTCTGACAGCGGAAGGAGTAGGAGGAACGGGGATTCATCGAAGAATGTCACAAGTGTACGGTGAACACTGCATGTCCCTTGCCATCACAATCACGGCATTCTTGCAAAAATTCAATTGGGAGATTCTCTGTCATCCTCCATACAGTCCAGACCTCTCTCCCTGCAATTGCGCCATTTTTGGTCCCCTAAAAAAGGTTCTGAGGAGCAAACGATTCACCTCGGACGACGACGTCAAGCAGTAAGTGCGGAACTGGTTCACAACCAGCCCCAGGAATTTTACGAGACAGCCATGCACCGCCTTGTGTCGCAGTGGGACAAATACCTCAACAGCCAGGGCCAATACTTCTGACATACAGGTATTGCTTTCTGTACCTAGGCCTCCCGCTCGTTTCTTTTTGAACGCTCCTTATAAATAAAGGAAAGCTCGCCATTTTTACGGATCGACAATTCTATATGTAAATACTATTAATAATCATTAAAATAGTTTATTTTTGTCTTATAATTTATGATAATACTTGCATATGAAATATAGTTTGTAATGCTTTATTCAAACCATAGTCCCCATTCTCACCTATGGTCATGAGGCTTGGGTAATGACCGGAAAAGTGCGATCGCGGGTACAAGCGGCCAAAATGAGATTTCTGAGAGGTGTGGCAGGTGTTATCCTACTAGATAGAGTGTACAGCAGCACAATAAAGGAATCTTTAGGTGTTGAGCCGCTACTTCTCCGCATTGAGAGATCTCAGTTGCGCTGGTATGGCCACGTGATACGGATGCCGCAAACTAGTCTTCCTAGGCAGTTGTTATTTTCCAAGCCGGTGGGTAAGAGACCAAGGGATCGGCCTAGAACTAGGTGGCTAGACTACATGGAGAATCTGGGTTCGAGTCGCTTGGATATCACTAGGGAGGACATGTGCCTGATGGCGGAAGATCGCGTGCGCTGGAGATCCTCCATAGGGCTGCTGCCCCCGCGACCCTAACGGATAAGCGGGTTTGAAAAGTAAGTAAGTAAGTAAGTAATGCTTTATTCAGTAAAAATAATTCAATAAAAATAATTCAGTAGTAATGCTTTATTATTTTACTTAATAATTTTACTTTATTAATAGTAATTTACTTAATTCAGAAGTTTGGTTTTAGTGTTAAAAATACCTTACATGTCCCGGCTATGATTTCTTGGTTTTTACATAGCTTGTATCTATCCTAATTATGTTCCAAAAATTGGCTGCACATATTTGCTCCTTAGAGAAATATGCAGCCAAACGCAGCTAAGTTACATACGTATTCTAAGGAAAATTACCCTTTGCGATACGCGGTCCTACGTGCTTTACTTCACAATATAAATTATTAAGGAATGACATAACTAAGTACCGATTGGCTAAACTAAACCATTCGCAGAATACGTCTTATGTTTCGATACTGGGATGCCACGCTTAAATCGTAAATGTCACGAAAAGTGTTGATCACGAAAATCTTAATAACATCAAAATTATTCATGATAATTAACCAACTTCATGCTGACGTCATTGGCTGATGCAATCGAAGTACAAACTTGAGTCAGAAAATCTGCTCTCTGGCGGAGATTAATTGAGCCTAGCTTACAGAATTTCCAAGTTTATGCATAATACACACCAGAAAAATTATAGAAAACGTCACAGGTAAAGAGATCGAGAGATGGGGGAATCCATGAAGATTCAGATGTCTGATGTTGAACGTCTACGGGCTCAGCAGGAACTATAGCCGATACGAATGCCCCAATAACTTCCACTGCTCACAAGGAGACCATCAATCAACCTACAGTCCGATTTTGATGAAACATTGTATGTAGGTAGAGGACCATCTACAAAGGCCTCTGTGAAAATTCTAGTGTGAGAATATTCCCATAGGCTTAGAAAAGAGAGTTTGAAATCTACTGTAAACACACAGAGAAAAAAACACATTCTGCGAGCTAGCGGCGCAGTAGCGTTGTGGTTAACGTGCTTGCTGAAATGCTCCCACTTTTTTTGCTGTTCGAAAATTACTCATCGGCTGACGAAAACAGATTTTGAAAATCTTTCATAGCCTTGGAGGAGTTAGAGTTACGGACGGACAGACAGACAGACAGAGCAGACACGTTTCCCCACACTGATAGCATAAAGCACCTTAACCGAAAACTTCCCAACTGAACTTTCGCAGCATGAGGATGTTACAGTAGGAGTTGGCATTTACATTTAATTCTCGCTGCCGGAATATGGTAAGCAATATGCCCTAGTGATCCCGGAAGACTGTGAATCATTTTCCGGCAATGAAGCTGTACAAAAGTATATTAAACAAATAACTGTACTCTTTCTATATGGTTGTAGTATATCATGTTTATCAAATAACAATCTGTATGCTTGATAAAATGGAATTGCTTTGTATTTTAACGTGAACTTATAGCAATAACCTATATATACACTGGCGGGAAAAAAATCCCAACACCACGAATGACTTGTGCTAGATGAATGAAATTTGTACAGTATATTCAGCTATGGTATTTATTCAATTGATTCAAGTTTCAAGGTTACAACTTATAGGGGGCGCCACCAGCGCCACCCTGTACATGGTGAAAAGCACGGACTTTAGTACCTGCTGTAATGCATGCATACAGTCGTAGAGATGCCGAATGGCATTTTGTGGTATGGCATTCCATGCCTGTTGTACCTGGATGGTCAGCTCAGCGACAGTTGTTGCTGGTTGTGGAAGAGCCCTGACAAGGCGTCCGACCATGTCCCACACGTTCTCGATGGGCGACAGATCTGGTGATCGTGCTGGCCATGGTAGGATGTGGACACCCTGAAGGGCACGTTGGGTTGCAGCGGCAGTGTGGGGTCGAGCGTTATCCTGTTGGAACAGCCCCCTGGCAAACCAGCCATGAATGGCAGCACAATAGGTTCAACAACCATCCGAATGGAAACATTTGCCGTCATGGTGACTGAGATAACCACCAGGGGTCCTGCTGTCGTAAAAAAATCCCTCCCCATACCATAACGCCACGGGTGGGGTCAGTATGCCGACGACGGATACAGCTCAGTAACAGGACTTCCCCAGTCCTCCTCCTAACCCTTGTGCGACCATCACTCTGACCTAGACAGAAACGACTTTCATCCGTGAGGACCACAGACCTCCATTCTGCCCTCCAAGTCGCTCTGGCTTGACACCACTGAAGACGTGCCGCACGGTGTTGAGGGGTAAGAGGCAAACATGCCACAGGGCGCCTGGAGTGGAGGTTCTTGGCCAGGAGACGGTTCCGAATTGTGCGTGGATGCTGTCCGATTTGCCACAGCCATCCTACAGATGCGCCAGTCAACCCTGTCTCCAGTGCCCGGGGGTCGTCACGGGGTGTTGCCTTCCCTGGACCATTGCTGCCAACAGTTGTACACAGTGGCAACGTCTCGGCCCATGCGTTCTGCAATAGCACGGAACGAAAGTCCACCCTCTCGAAGGCTCACTACACGTCCTCGTTCGAATTGGGTTAGCTGCCCA
>JAHWFO010012466.1:0-22655 GCA_023313115.1 Rhysida immarginata
GAATAGGCTTCCATTACCACCCTTGTTGCCAGTGGTTACCTATCATCGACAACCGCACTTATATAAAGCCTTTACCCTAGACATTGTGACATATTTCCCTATGCTGCGCCGTCTGGATCCACAGGAGTGGGGCTCATTACGCCTATCGTGGTTCTTCCAGCAGTCCGACTCAGGAGAGACAACCGACATCCTCAAGTTTTTTCCTGATTATCCGTGGGCAGCAGTCCTAAAGCTGCTGAAGTCTTTTGCTTTCGAGCGGACTTTATTTAATTACCAATGGCGACTGTTGCATCACGGATTTCACTCTCTTACACGACTTCATCAGTGGAGAGTGGTCGGGTCTGCTGGATGTCTGTTCTGCGGCGTTGACGAGACGGTCAGCCATATTTTTTACGAGTGCCCGTTTGCGAAATCTATCTGGGATCGTTTGAAGCTGCATTACGGGCTGATACAGTTTTCGTACCAGTTTGTACGCTTCTTCATTAACGATTCCTCCGGCGAGGTATTGAAACCGGACCTAGCTCTAGCGATCGCCTTCATTAATAAAGAACTCTGGCTGGCCCGTGTAAGTCGATCGCTAGGTCATTCTCCATCGCTTACAGCTGTATGGAGGAAAGTGGCCATTCAGCTCCGATTCTTTCTTCTTCTGGAATGGTCAAAGTTAGGTCCGTCTTCATTCAAGAAACGCTATTCTACATCCAAGTGTTTATGCGAGGTCATCAGAGGAGACCAATCTTTCCCCCTCACTTTTCCGATGGCCTTCTGATACTTCGCCGGTAGTAAACGGGACTCGTTTTTGAGGCGTTTATAAAAGTTGCGCAGTCCCTAATTGGACTGCTAGACACTTTTCCGCATGTGCGCCTAGGAGCCTAGAAACTTATGATACCAGTTTAGGCGTCTGCTGAGGCATTACCATCTGCCTTAGCTCCAACAGCGTCACCCACACCGAAGTCGATAGGAAAGTAGGTCGTAAAGAATAAGCGAATGTGCCTGCATCGAAACCGGAGCAATGATGAACTTAGGAATCAATCCCAGCGAAAGCCCAGTGCCGAATACAAGGTTCCGCAAATTAGAAGATTGAATCGGATCCCTAACCAAGTAGGGCAGCCCACAGATGATCGACGCCGAACCAAGATAGTCGAGAATACGGACGATAATATCTCGAGAGATGGCACGACAGAACAGAGGCTCTGGCATAGAAGCAATAATTTCTATCGCCATCGTAAGGCAAGTGGAAAAATTCAATTTGGCAATACTAATGATTTGACATTGAATTTGTGTGACAATAATGTTGATGGCAATCCCGTCAAGGGATTACAAAATAACGATTTACTGACTGTTGTTTTTGAGAGAGATTTAGGCACTTATTCAAATGGCACAGAAATCATCAGACGCTACAGCGACCGTAGTGAACTCAGATTCGACCTCCTAAAAATCGAGAATCACGGTGAAGGAGCTTTGACGAAGAGGAATACAGCGACCCATGCCAAGATAGAGGACAGCATACGTTTGACCGTTTCCAAGCGACCGGACGACCCATCCCCCGCCGCTCATCCACTACGAAGGAATCATTGGATCGTCAGCGAGCCTCATCTCACGAAGCTTCCGAGAACTCAGACGACGTTCCCAAGTTAGCCACGCTCATATTAGGATCGGATAGGACCTCGGGCTCCGTGGACGCCACGGTCACGGCGATTATAACCGGGACGACATCGACCTACCAAGACGACCACAGTTTCGCAAGCACGCTCCGCGAAGAGATCTCTCGCAGCGAGTCGCGCTTTGCTCTTACGGCTTCAAGGCAGGGTAAGACAGTTCTCGATATTGTGCTTACACAGATTGTTAAAAGTGAACTTTTTAATTAATTATCAAATTGCTCACAACTCAGACTTAACTCATTCACGATTAGCGGCTGCATTAAACAATCAAACAACCTTCGAGGAGTCGATTGGCATTACAGTTACTTTGCTAATACTTTTCTTTTTATCGTTGATTTCAGCGGAACTCGACAGTGGCGTGACCGATACTTTGGGAGAGGAGGATCCGCCGATTTGCATCCCAGCTCTATTTGGCCCAGATCTACGAGGATTGGTAGCCTGGCAACGTCCCATCGCATCACGCCTAATTCCGATAGGAGGATTTATGAAATCAACCGCAACTAGAGTATACGGACAATTACTTTATTGAATTTTGTCGAAAGAATTGAATTTTGTCTAAAGAAATTACTTTGGCTATTCAACAGAAATCATTAAAATTATATTTGAAATTTTTACAAGTCTTCCCCTCGTTTTCTCTCTATCACTTAATCAGCTTTTGCTTACAAAAAACTACGTGATACGCGAGAACTTCGTGATTTATCCGCATCAAAAGTTCACTGAATGTTGACGCAGACTGTAAGCTATAACCCTATTAAATTTCATCAGAATCCGTTAAGTAGTTTTGGTGTGATGCTCGTACAAACAGACAGACAACATATCTATTAAATATAGAATATATATAGAGATAGATATTGTAGTAATTGTTTACTTTGAATGGATGACAATACTAAAAACAATATTGACAGTATTGTTATAGTCAAATTAATCTGAGGCTATATTAAATAAATAAATTAACGGGTCATAATTTTTAGTAATATAAAAATCTATACATTTAATAAATCTGTTGTCTGTCTGTATTTTTGTATGCGCATCAAACAAAAACTGCTGGATGGTTTCTGATGAAACCTGGTATGGTTATAGTTTATAGTCTAGGTCAACAATTAGGGAACTTGATCCGGATAAGTTACGAAATTCTCGAGTAATTATATTTTTTTTCTAGGGAAATATTTAAGTTCGTTTTCGTGTGGCATTACCTCAAGAGAATTCCGAAAAATGGGATATAAAACGATAGGAGGGCGCGCGAGTGTTGTAACCATAGCAATGTAATAACCTCTACTTTTATGAAGCTTTTCTTTACTTTATTAATAGCGTACCCGGAGTTCCTTCGCTATTGCTAAATCTATAAATAGAAAATTACATGCCTTGACTGATTGACTGATGCATCATTGCCAAGCCGAAACCGGCGAAGCTATTAATATGTAATTTGGTCTATAGTTTTATTTTATAATAGAGACTCACTAAGAAAGGGTTTTACGAAATCCATCCCCTATGGGGGTCAAATAGGAAGTGTAAGTTTTTATGAAAATCCGTCATTTTTACTTTAAATCCATGAAAATTGGTAATAGTACTTTGGTAAGAAATTAGAAAAGTGTGGTTTATGATTTATATAAATTTACCCCTTCAAAGGGTAATCTAATTAGCTTTAGGTGTTTTGGCTGGGCAATGATTGTAACAACATTACTTTCTATACAATAAAATTTATTTTTAATACCGAGAGATGGCACTGGTTGTATTTTAAATTACAGTATCGTTTTATTGTTTGAAAAAATCTACAACCGCCCAGACTCACACAATGAAGGACGGTCGCCCCGAATATATAAAAATTGTTTTGCATAAACTATACATAGCAAAGACTCTTTCTCCATTAAAATGTAATGTCCTGTCACTGAAAGCATGGTTTCTACATTTGAAAAGTAAAAACGTGTACTGATACAACTATACAGGGTGTCCCAAAATTCCTGGTACAATCTTTGCGAGGTGATAGAAGGTGCAACCATAAGCATCTTTTCTCTATAGTGTTTTTAGGGAAACCCCTGCAAAGATATGTGGGGCTAAAAGTAGGATGCACTGCCTGCAATGTGGCTGACCTGCGTACAGAACAGCTCTAAACATCCAATGACTAATTGGATATGACACAAAAAACGAAATACGAACATTGACAGTACAGTGTTTGATTAGAAGTACATATTTTATTCTAAGCAAATGCTCAAGAATTCCGCCACCAACCTGTATATACAGTTGACATCTGCGTACTAATGATTGGCGTGTGTGTTGAAATATTTGTGTATAGGCTTGGATTTCACCAGCTGAAAGAGCAATGCGCGCAGTAAGGTCATCAATGTCTTGGACTTCTGTTGCATACACCAATGTTTTCTTGTGGCCCCACAACAAGAAATTGAGAGGAGACAGGTCCAGCGAACGTGGTTGCCACCGTACCGGGCCTCCCCGACCAATCCACCGTCCATCAAACAAGTTGTCAAGCACATTGAGTACATTATCAGCGAAATGAGCTGGTGCTCCATCATGCTGAAACCATATCAATCGTCGACAAGCTAATGGAACATCCTCCAACAAATCTGGAAATACTTACTCCAGAATCACTTGATAAATGTGTCCGTTGAGGCGAGGAGATAGTAGGTAAGGCCCGATCAGCGTATTGTCAAGTATGCCACATCACACATACACCCCAAATTGTTGTTGATGTCCATGGCGAAATATCGCATTGCCCCATGTGCGGTTGTTTCGATAGTTGAAAATTCTATCACAGTTAAAGAAGGCTTCATCGGTGAAGAGAACATATGATGGGAACAGCTGATCTCTCTCCGATTCTTGTAGTAACCATTGTGCAAACTGCATTCAAGCCGGATAATCTTGGGGAAGAAACGGCTGCACTCGTTGATGGTGAAATGGATACATGCCGTTCTCACGAAGCACACGCCAAACCGTACCTCGTAAAATACAATACCATCT
Organism: Rhysida immarginata; assembly: GCA_023313115.1. Taxonomy (NCBI): domain Eukaryota; kingdom Metazoa; phylum Arthropoda; class Chilopoda; order Scolopendromorpha; family Scolopendridae; genus Rhysida; species Rhysida immarginata. Next base: position 4,629 of record JAHWFO010012466.1, read on the forward strand.
AACCTGCATGACAGAACTGATTCCACAACACAATGAGCAGGCTTGTTTGTAATAGCAACATTTTATCGGTAGGTTTCGAATTAGCATGCATTTACGTATTGTGAACTTGTCTTTGCAATAGCGGTGGTTGATGAATTTAATTACATATGTTTTATCAAGTGACACTTCATTGACGACAATCAATTAGCAACCGATCACACCTATGTTTTGGGAGAATTCATCATACTCAAAACAGTTCGAACCTTATTTATCAGTGTCAGTAATTGTGGTTCAGTACCATTTTGATAATGGGTAATGGGGTGACTAAGTTTAAGGAGTTCAAATTACCATCATTGGATGTTTAGAGCTGTTCTGTACGCAGGTTAGCCACATTGCAGGAGGTGCATCCTACTTTTAGCCCCTCATATCTTTGCAGGGGTTGAGTTTCCCTAAAAACACTATAGAGAAAAGATGCTAATGCTTGCACCCTCTATCACCTCGCAAAGTTTGTACCAGGAATTTTGAGACACCCTATATATAGAGTGGATATAATTAAAGTTCTCAATTTCTGCGCGGACTATGAGAATATAGTCTTAAAACATGCATTTCTTAGAGAAGATAATTTGCACCTACGAAACAGATTTTGATAAATTTTCTTAATCACGTTTCCGGAACCAGAGTTTTCAATTTGAAAATTTCCGAGAACAAAAATATTCTCTTGGACATTTGGGTCTATTGTTTTATCTTACAGGACGATCACTAGAGATGATCAAAGGCGAAAGCGAATCCCCTTCAATACTTAATTAGATTTGAGTCAGTAATGGATGAGTACTTCTCATCTATTCCTGGTTTAATTGTATAAATTTTAGCTATACCGAGTGCTGACTGATTAATTACCCTCACATCCATTTCTCCGAGAGCGTCTTGAAAGGCTGAAATTTGGTGATTGTTTTGTTTAATTTTATTCAATTTTCTATTGTGCAAGTATTAAATAGGAGCGACTTCGTACGTTTGTTCTGGACGTGAATAAACGGTGTCCAGAAGGTGTTCTGTATATGGATTTTTCTCCACCGTTTTTTGAGTTTCATGTTATTATTTTCTGTTGACAAAAAGTTGGTTTTCACTAAATAGATGAAGCTCTCCAAATTTGTAATTGGTACATTTTCTCTATCTATCATGGTTCGAAAGTCAGTTTTTGTAAACGGGGGCTGTAAATACTTTAATTCAAATACACTTTCTTGTAGAGAGACCTGACTTTTAAGGCTGTAGCAAATTTTTTTACAACTTTTTTGTTTCGGAAATTTCCTCTACACCCTATATATGTATTGAATGTGCCCATAAAATTTTTGAATGTGAATCTTGGCATGTAATTTTATATAAGTATAATTTGTATAGAATTGGATATAAGTATTACCCATATTAAGTTCGGAATGTTTTTATCAATCCGTGAGGTTCCGTAGTGAATATATCTGATGGATAAGATATTGCTGAGTTCTAAGATCATTGGGGATTGAATACCACAGTTGAATCGCAATAAAAGGGAATTTTGTACTTTTAAAATCAGATAAAAGAATATTGACCTTAAACAAATAACTACGAGTTACTTTTGCTGTTATAGTAGAAACGAACTAATCATTTAAAAATGAGCAGAATGAATTGGATCCGGTGTAGCTTTAATAAATTCAATCAAAAGTTCTATCCTACAGATGGAGAGGTGTAATATTTCATATTGGTTTTAAACATTTTTATTCCTCACTATCATAATTACGATTGTCCCGTCACGATCATAGAGGAGAAAGAGAACAGAGCGCATTCCCCTGCGCAATGAGCGATATCAGATGTCAACATCGAGGCGAAATAGCCAACTGCGAATTGGGGACTGATGAGAGCAAAGCGGTGGTGTTTACAATGCAAAGACCGACTCGTTTAGTATTTTCACGATTATAATTCTCCATAAAAGGAACTGTTATTGCGAGGAGTGGCATAATGAGGTCGTGAGCGTGCTCTATCTTATCTCTTCTATGGTAATCACTAGAATTTAGCGTGAAGTTTCTTTGAGATGGCATTAACATGGCACATCATGGCATTATTTTTTTGATTTCTATAACCACTGGAAGCATCTTGCGCTCAAATTTGGTGCATCGCATAAATTTCTTTTGACAGGTCCCGTGGGTTTTTTTACGGGTGAAATACTCGCAGATGTATAATTATCATAACTAAAGGCAGCAAATATAATGAGATAGTAAGTGATCCGCAAGCAAGTTTGTAATGCTTTTGGAATCGTTGTCCAGATAGAATTTAGTATTTATTTTTGTAAGTGATCCGCAAATTTAAATTTAGTATTTATTTTTGTTTTAATTATCATTGGCATATCTTTTCTAGTTAAAATAAAAAGAGGTTATATTTACGAATAAAGGCTTGACAAAGGCAAAAGGTAAAAGTGACTAGTTAAAGTTTTTCGGAGCCACTTTATCAAGAAAATAAATGACAAAGGCATAGATAATCCACCAGTAATGTAAATTTCTGGCTATAAATTACCTTGTAAAAGGAGATTCGTAGGTACTGCAACTCGGAGAAAAGACTTTTGTTCTGAAAGAAAAAAACAAGAACATTTATGTTATAAAATATATAATATTTATTTAAACTCCTGTTGATTAGCCAATAAGAGAATTTAAGTAAACAGTTCTTGACTTGTATTATAAACAATTATACAACCCCTCCAATAATGTATGGAATGCGTACACAGTGGATGACACAATAATATAACACTTTCGTGACTAAGCAATTTATTCTGTCCAATTGTTACACAAAGATGAATTATATGTTAATGTGGTCCTGATATTTGAAATTCAATCGCTAGACGTTATGAAATATAATGTTTAGGAAACACATCAGCATCTTCTTGAAACCCCTGCAATCAAAGAATTATAGAATATGAGATAGGTCGCCAAACAAGTTTGGAATATGGCGTTTTAAAACCTACTTGGTATTGTGTGGGACCCCCTCTTGCTTTAATTACCGCTCTGATCCTGCTGGGCATGGATTCTATTAACTGTCGGCAGTACCCGGTGTCGATGTTTGCTCAACATGTTCGTAGAGCAGTCTGCAGTTCCTGTTTTGTTGTTGGGTGTTCTTTGTGTACCAGTTGCTTCAGTCTCCACCAACAGCTTTCAATGGGATTGATATCAGGGCTATTTGGAGGTCATGATAGTTGCTTAATCCCTTTAGTTTTCAAAAACTCTACCACATTTTTGGCTCCTTGGGACGACGCGTTATCGTTCTGGAATGTAAAATTGTCATCCTCATGGAACTGCTGTTCAATGGTTGGGACTAGAAAGTCTTCAATAATCTCGCAATAGACATCTGCATTAACAGTAGTGTTTAAAATACATAGCTGTCCTAGTACACGAGCCGAAATACAGCCCAATATCATGATTGAGGTAGGAAATTTCCGAGTAGAACGCAGGCACTGTTGGTTGAACTTTTTCAGAAGGTAGTCTCCAGACGAAATTTCCAGCATCATCACCTCCATGCAGATTCTCGACTCATCGCTAAAGAGCACCCTTGATGCTCTTTTGCCCAATTCAAACGTTGTTTCTTATGCGTCTTCGTCATGAAGGGTTTACACTTAGCTTTGCAAAAGCTATATCCCATGACTTTTAATCGTTTTCTTTCAGTTTCATTGGATACATGTATGCCACCTCGCTGCATACATTTGTTTATTTGTGCAGCAGTAAAGCTTCTATTGCCCGTAACGATAGCTCTCAATCGTCTGTCATCCCTGGCAGATGTTTTCCTTGGGGCTCCAGATCGTTGAACATTCTTTACATTTCCTGTTGTCCTGTATCGTTCCTTGGTTTAATTTCAATAATTCCGCCACTTCAGATTGCTTCTTACCATCCACTAAGAATTTGACTACTTTCATTTTTATGTCGTCTGAAAGCTCTTTTACAGGTGCCATGATCAGACGTGCAGTTATTGAGCAAATACGAAAACAAATTGAATGAAGCACAAGAAGCTATAGTCTCACACATTTATACAAAGTGGAGCTTAACCAAAGTCGATTCCATTACGGTTTCGGTGCATAGTTTCTACTTACTCCAAATTTATTTGGCGACGAATCGCATATTCCATATTTATTTGACTGCAGGGATGTCAGGCAGATGCTGTTACATTTCCTACGTGTGATTTTTCAAAACCTTTGACAATTGCATATGATAGAACACGGCCACATTCGCCTAAAATTCGCCTCAGTGTTACCTCTGATACAATAAATTGCTTAGTCACGAAAATGTTATATTATTGTGTCATCCACTGTATATGTATTCCACTTTCTTGGAGGGGTTATATGAATGGTTGAAAATACAAGTAGACCAAGTCCACTTTCAAATAATTGTGGATTAACACCAAATGTGGGCTAACATCAAATTGTAGGACAAAAAAGTTATGTTTTCGAGACACAATAACAAGCATCACTTTATGTAAATCCGATTCCACATTTTTTTCAATAATATAATAACTATAAATAAGGACCCGGCAAGGCTTCGCTATTGCCAAATCTATAAATATAAAATAGCATGTCCTGACTGATTGACTGAATCATCATCGCCGAGCTGAAACCGCTAAAGCTATTAATATGAAATTTATTCTGTAGTTTTATTTTCTTATGTAGAGACTTACTAAGAAAGGATTTTACGAAATTCATCATATAAGGGGATAAAATATGAGATGTAAGTTTCTATGAAAATTTGTCATTTTTTAAGTTAAATCCTTGACGAAATCCAAAAAAATTGGTATATGGCACTTTGGTAAGAAATTACAAAAGACGTATTTAATGATTTTTGGAACTTTATCCCTTGAGAAGGATATTCTATTTAGCTTCAGGGGTTTCAGCTGAGCAATAGTTGTAACAGAATTACTTTGTATAACATAAAATTTATTTTTAATACCGAGAAAGGGCGCTGTATTTTAAATTGCAGTTTAAATAGCAGTTTCAATTTATTTTTAATAAAATACTGGCTGTAGTTTAATTTGCAGTTTCACTCTACAAACCGAAAATACACACATAATGAGGACACACTAGGCTGGATGGTCGCTCCAGATATGCGAAAATTGCTTGCATAATCTATAGATACGAAAACATTTTTTTCTTCATTAAAATGTAATGTCTATTCTCTGATAGAATGGACACATACATTGCTTTTTGTTTATATAGACTTATTTATTTACCTTTTTTAATAAATACTTTTTATAATTATCTCCCTGAAAATGTGAATCATTAGGGCAAACACTATAGCCGACGAAAAAGATGGTCAAGGGGAGCAAGCATTAACTTCATCAACATACAAGCACGACCAACTGAATAACTCAAACAGTAGCGGCTGATCGTTCGCAAATGCAAGTAAACGAACATAAACTAAGTCTTTTTTATATACAGGGGATAACAAAAAGATCGGGAGAGTGGAATATCTGCAGAAATACACATCTGATCGAAAAAACAAAAGAACAAATAATAAATACTTTCCAAAAAGCTATCCAATGGTACCAAACTCTACTTCCCACCCCAACCCCCTGAGCCTTAAAGATGAACTCCTATATTTAATATGTATTAAAAATTTTTGAACTTTTAAAATTCTGACTTTAGATTCTTAAAGACCAACATAAAGTAGAATTGAAATGTCTCTAAGCCCAAACTCTGTTTGTTTTCATTGAAAAAAATTAGGTTCAAAACTATAAAAGCCTCATACGTTCAGTGAATGTATCTCCCAAACGTTTGGATCAATTGAATAAACACCAGGAATTAAACATTTCTCTAATGTTGGTGCAATCTTAAAATACCATTAATAATAGGGATTCCTGTTTAATATTTCAATGTTTTACCCGCTCCCACTCTCAAAGAGTGCGAGTAGGGGGTCGGATTTTGTATCATCAGTTAGTTTTAAAGATATTAAACACGTGCTTTTTGTCTTTTCGATCCTATGTATATTTCTCCAGATATTCCACTGTCCCAGTCTTTTTGTTACAAGCTGTATATAGATATTTACATTACAAATTTACAGCCCCTATTTTACCTCCTTAGTAGATGAATTTCGTAAAGTCTTGATACCTGTGCTGGACCAAATCAGAAGTACTTCTGAGATTGATCTGTTTACTTATAACTGTAATTATCCCGGGCAACGCCTGGTGCCTCTGCAACAGAAGAAACGGCGACTGCTGAATGGCCAGGTTTTGCTTCAAGACATCGAAAGCAGATTGCAATTGCAATAACAGCTTATCAAGAAGTGAATAACCCCATACAGATTGTTGGGATTGGAGAGCAGCCAGCCACAAACGATCAAGTACAGAAGTAAGCTGTTTCATCGAAGTACATCAACATTGGTATCATCACTCATTTTCATAGTGGGTGCTTACGTCAGAAAATAACCAACCGTAAAATCTTGATGTATTTAGCTTCAGCAGTTTCGGAACGGCGTTGATGAATCAGTGAACAACCTATTGAACAAATAACCAACACAATCCAGGATGGCGTGTGTTTACAGATAACAGTCTTCATGCAAGATGGCGCAGCAACGCATGCGGGTCGCCCAGCAAAAGAACTTTTTCATACCAGTTCGGTGTTGTAGGTGTTCTGTAGAGGCACTTTCCAGATGCGTGGCTTACCCGCTCACCAGACCTTAATCCATGTGACTGCTGGCTGTGAAAAACCCTGAAGATCATTATTATGATAAAGGCATACGAACCTTGCTGAAATGATAGCCAACATTATTCGTCATGTTGCAGCCATTTCACGAGACACTTCGTGAAACTGTTGAATATGCTGTTCTATGGTTCTAGCATGCTCTCGACGCAGAGGGTGTGCATATTGAACAGTTCATCTAACAGCATTTCAGTAGTGCATCACTACTGTCTGTGTAAGATTTTGCAGCGTCACTTTTTTCTCTGATGGCAACCGTATGCACAAAAATATTTTCCGTTGGAATCCTATCCCACATGATCTGCATAGCCAATACACAAAGTTTCATTACTGTCCATACAATAACGCGGTCTGCAGCCCCCGCAGAAGTGGAGAACTTTAATTACACTCACTCACCACAAGTCATTTGCACACCCCTCCAATCAGGTTCCCTGTCCGCAATGAGACAGATCCATTCTCGAATGCAGGTGCACAGCTCTCCTTGATATCACATGATCATTGTAACCAGAACTAGCTGCAGAAGTGGCAGCATGCAGAGTTGGTTGGTTTGGTTTGTTTGTTATCACCATCCTTTTCAACTGCCATGGTCATTTCAGGACGACATTATAGGGGCTGCAAATTTTGCCTCGCAAGGGTCTTTAACATGCAGCCGGCGAACGACTACACGGCCAACGGCTTTACTTCCCTTCCGAAGGAAGTGCGTGATCTCAGGATTTTACCCCTGAAAAAATCCTCGTCGTCCTCGGCCGGGGTCGAACCGGCGTCCTCGGGCATCAGAGGCAATCACGCAACCACTGAGCCACCCAGGCCAATCAGCATGCAGAGAGCTAACCGCATTTGAACAAGGGATGATTGTTGGTGTGAGACGGATGGGTGCCTCAATATCAGATGAAGCCAACACCCTGCAATTTTCCTGCACAACTGTTGGAAGAGTCTATCCAGAGTACACCCAACGAGGGGTTAAAATCCATGTCGGATAGTGGACGAGCTGCCCACGCCTCATTGATGGCAAAGGTGTTCGCCGGGTCAGCTGGCTTGCAACTGCTGACAGAAGAGCTAGACCGGGCCAAATCACCATGCGGTACAACCAGGGGTGCCCTACTACTGTATCCATGATGACAATTTGGCAAATCTTGGTAGCTGCAGGCTTTGGGAGCAGGAGACCACGGCGAGACAGCTGCATATCGTCGGCAACACCTCGCCTGGGCCAACCAACATCGACATTGGACCAGAGAGGACTGGCGAAAGGTTGCCTGTTCCAACGATTTCAGCTGTATCGGACCGATGGTTGTGTTCATGTCTGGCACAAGCCACACAAAGCCATAGACCCCGCTTGTCAGGTGGGGACCAGACAAGCAAGTGGAGGCTCCATACAAGTCTGGGGTGTTTTCTGGTGGCATGTAATGGGTCCATTAGTTCATCTGACATCCACTCTGCGTGCTACTTCCTATGTGGATCTGCTTGGGAACCACTTGCACTCTTTCATTAACTGTTTTTACCCCGCGGGTGCCAATATCGTCCAGCAAGATAATGCGCCTCCACACCCAGTCTTTGTGACACGGCAGCGGCTGGAGAAACATGCTACCGATTTCACGACAATAATTTGGCAGCATTGCAATTTCACTAGATTGCAATCCCAAAGAACATTTGTGGGACGTCATCGGATGATCTGTCAGGTTGTCACCAACACAAATGGTAAATGCAGCATCCTTATGGAGTATAGTGGAGGCGGCATGGCTTGTAGTGCCTGTGATGTTCCGTGGACTGGTAGACTCTCTTTCACAACGGGTCGCTACCGTTATCCTTGCCAGAGGTGGCCCAACACATTATTAGGCAGGTGTGTGAAGACTTTTGGTGAGTGAGTGTATATCCACCTGATATATAGATATTTTGGTACGTGTTTTACCTTTCAAATGCAAAAACCATGCTCTCAGTGAGTAGACATTACATTTTAATGAAGAAAAGTCTTTGTTATGTAAAGATTATGCAAAACAATTTTCATATATTTGGAGCAACCATCCAGCAGCATATACCGTCACTGTGTGTGCCTGGTCGGTTGTAGAGTTTTGCAAACAATTAAACGATACTGTAATTTAAAATACAGCCAGCGCCATCTCTCGGTATTAAAAATAAATATTGTGCTATAGAAAGTAAATATATTACAATCATTGCTCAGCTAAAACCCCTGAAGCTAATTACATTACCTTGTCAAGGGGTAAATTTCAATAAATCTTAAATTACACTTTTCTAATTTCTTACCAAAGTACCATATACCAATTTTCATGGATTTAACGTAAAAATGACGATTTTCATAAAAACTTACACCTCCTATGTGACCCCCTTAGGGGATGAATTTCGTAAAATCCTTTCTTAGTGAGTGTTTATTATAAAATAAAATAACAGACAAAATTACATTTTAATAGCTTCGGCAGTTTCGGCTCGGCGATGATGTATCAGTCAATCAGTCAAGGCATGTTATTTTATATTTATAGAATTAGCAATAGCGAAGCATTGTTGGGTACGCGATTAATAAAGTAAAGAAAATCTTAATAAAATCCGAGGTTATTACGTCGCTACGATAACAACACTTGCGCGCTTTCCCGTCGTTTTATATCCCATTGTTCCGAGTTCTCCTGGGGTAATGCAACACCAAAGCGAATTTATCATTTAGTGCTAGAAGAAACATATAATTACTCGGAAACATCCTGATGGATCCGGATCAACAGTGCTGTAAAACCTGTACCAGACTATAAGCTATAACCATGCTAAATTTCATTAGAATCCGTCCAGTAGTTTTTGTGATGCGCGTACAAACAAATACAAAGACAACAGCTTTATGATAGATAGATAGATAGATAGATAGATAGATAGATAGATAGATAGATAGATAGATAAATAGATAGATTACTAAGGATGTCAATTATGTGCCCTGGGCTACTTAATTATTATTTTGGAAGAACTCAATGGGGTCTCATTGCTTATAAATTATTTTGAGTGTGATAAATTTTGACTTAAGAAATAACAGGCATTTAATTTTATGGAAATAACTTACCAGGAAAAACGAGAGCTGCAATGTCACCTCTACCAATTTTTCGAAGAGAATGCGAAAGAACGTCCACCGTTGCTCTTTCACCTTGTTTTTTTTCCCAGAGTTCCAGAAGTCTATGCGCTATTTCATTCCAATTATAAGCGTTGCATTCCCAGGTGATTGCATGTACGTTCTTTGTGTCCAAACCCAACTGTTTTCCTAACGGGAAAAATTCTTTTCTCCGTAATGAACTGGAAACTTGCTGTTTTTGTTGTTTTGTGCATTTATCTAAAAAAAAAAGTTTCACTATAAATAATTAAAGATTGCATGTAGAGTTAAAATCATATAAACAAAGAATAGGATGCAATATCTAACACAATGAAAAGATAATAATATATTTATAAACGAACAGCTTGATCCTAATGCAAATGAAAATTCTTTAATCACATCAAAATAATATGAACCAACTACTTGTATAAGCATTTCAGCAGCCAAATTTTATCATTCAGCACCTGCTAATGATAGAAATTTGGCTTTTATTGTAATGAAACTTAATGTCAGTTCATTTAATGAAAAACAAAGTGTATCGACAAAAAAATCGAAACAGAAGAAGCGTATTTTCATTCCAGACCAAAAAACATCGAATAATATAAACTGAGACTTTTATCCTGATAGTAAACAGAAATTTTACTATCCTTGGGAAGATGCAGGAAAATAATGAGAGCTTGGGTTTAAGGAAATTTCTTCCCCTAAAATTGAATAAAATTGAGATTAAAAGTGGATAAAGGAGTAAAAAGATGGGATAAAATAGGGGGTAGAAAGTGAGATAAAGAACGAGAAAATGTACTAATTATTAATCAAAAATATTTTAATAGAAAAGTGCTCCCGTCAGGCTCTACGTATCGTGCTAAAAGGAGGTTCGGAGGGAGAACAAGCGAATGAAAAAGTTTTTCAAAAAACTACACGTAGTTTGATTAATTTTAAATGTTGAACGGTTTTTCCAGCTTTTCACGAAGTTTCCACGAGTTTACCTTGAAAATTTTGTTCGATTCATACATTGTCACCGACTTTACTTATGTATACAAAATTGCAGCATGATCGGATTAGTGGAAGGGGTCGAAATATTGATTACAAGATTTCATCCACCAAACTTGACCAAACACGTTGAAAGTTATATAAGCATTGTGAAAAGGGGAGAGGTTTCAACTAGTGATCGAGGGTTCGTCCTTGTAGCGGTTTTCCAATTCCACGGCGAATAATGGATCATGTGTAAGCTCTACTGTGGAAAGAAAACCTCGCGCAACATAATGCAAAATATGGGGGTTTCCCTTTATGGGTTTTTATTATTGCAGGAGCAGCTAAGCCAGGCCATGTGAAGCTAGGACAGTAGAATCAGTGTTCGTGTTTGCCCCTTTAATAACGAGTTTGGAAGACCAAACAAAGCCTTAGTAGGATGATTTATACTAGGCTAAATTTCCAATACATCCAATGATTATTTACAAAAATTACAAAAATGATAAAAAATATAGGCAGGAATATATAATAAAGACATCTAACACTACAACGTTCATGACTATGCAATTACTACGTATCAGTTGGACACGTAACAATATAAAGCGAGAACATACCTGTCAACTGTAAGTGGTTTGACCGTCACCTTGGGAAAACAAAGGATCTGAGCGACTTCGCGCACGGGATGATAATTGGTGCCCGGCGAGTTGGACTGAGTATTTCCGAAACCACACGTCTTCTAGGCTTTTTCCAAGCAACCATTTCAAGGGTTTTCTCAGGACTGGTTAAGCAACCAAAAACACAACCAGCCAGAGACAAGCCTGTGGTCGCAAATGACTCGTCGATCAAAGGGGTGAGCGTAGGATGAGAATGCTTGTTCCTGCGAATAGAAACGTCACGATTCGTCCACTAACCTGCATTACAACAATGGACCGCAGAATAACATCTCTGAACGCACCACACGCCATACGTTGGCAAGGACGAGCGACAACAGCCGACGGCCAGTCCGGGTACCTTTGATCTTCCCCAAAAGCGGCTAAAAACTTTTTCAATTTGCCAGTGATTACCAATAGTGGACCGTCGATGACCGAAAGTAGTTCTGCCGGTCGAATGAATCCCGTTTCCTATTGCCCCATGGAGATGACCGATGCAAAATCTGAAGACAACAGCACGAAGCGATGGACTCCTCCTGTCTGATTTCCATGTTCAGGCTGATGGAGTCTCTGTAAAGGTCTGGGAAATGTTTTCCTGGCATACTCTTGGTCTGCTGGTACCTGTAGAACAACGTGTTAATGGTCAGGGGCTACCTGAACATTGTTACCGGCCACGTTCATCCCTTCATGGCTACTGTGTTTCCCCTAATATTTCGAGGGCCCTAAAACTATGCATTGAGGGTTTTTTTTGAAATGGGCTAAGACTTTTTAGAGAAAATAATTTTTTTTTGTAGAAATGAACCAATGGCAGAAGCTTTCATTTCTTCGCCCCAAACACAATAAATGCGACATGAACAGCTTCCTCTTATTGAAAAATTCAATTTTTTTTTGAGTCCGTATCATCATCTCGTGGTAGGCCTGTGCGAATGTGCCATTCTGCCATTCCAATTTATTTATACTTGTTTTTGTCTAGTGGGAGATTAAAGGCTCAATCTATCATAAAAATAAACGCTCAATTCCAAGGATGGGTGGAATCTGCTGGGATATGGTTTAGTTTATTAGACGTTTTCCTGAATACGTCGAAAATTAGTGAGTGGTTTTTCTTTTCAATTAAGATGTCCAAGAACGCAATTTTTGTTCCATTTCAAATTCGAATACAAACTTAAAGGGCGTTAATACCAAACAAACCAAACCAATCGAATGTAAACTTGATGAACGGATAAACACAATAGATGTGATTAACAAAGTCACTAAGATTACAAATTGGAATTTTTTAGAATATCTTCAAAGTTTTTTAGGAATATCTCGGCTAAAATCGGACTGAGACAGGAGCCCATTGGGGTACCTCCTTTCATTTTATAATACTGGTTTTGAAATTGAAGCATATTATTGTTAACGCAAAATTTAGTTAAGGCTAGCCATTCATCTGTCAATTGTTGTTGGACCCCGTTTTTAATCAGAATTTCTCGTAAAAATTGTAAAATTTCGAGTATAGGAATATTGGGGAACAATGACTTTATGTCGAATGACACCAAAATTTGATTTTCGTTTAACTTGACACCTTTAAGTTTTTTAAGTAGATCACAAATATTCAAAACCGATCTGTCAAAAAGGACAAACTTAAGGTTTTAAAATATTTGATCAAATGTTTTGAAACGTAGTATAGCGGGATATTTACAGTGGTTGGCTAGTCTACTGTCAAATCGACAATATTATTTATCATGTTCTCATCTGAGCATATTATCAGAAATACGGGAGTTCCACAAGGTTCTATACTCTCACCTATAGTATTTAATCTATTTATAAACGATCTGCCTTATATTTTCTCCCAAACCACATCAGTTTTTTTATGCATTAATACTACTTTAACTATGTTAAAAAAATGGAACGATGTCAAATCTGTGACCAACAAAACTAACATTATGTTTTTTATCATCATAACAAGCGGGATATGACAACCACTCAATAAATGTTGTTAAAATGTTTAAATATTCAGGTTTATAATCTTATAGTTTAAGCTGGAATCATCACTGTGATGCACTAATTATGAAGCTCAATAAGAGATTGATCTCTAACTACATTATTTACCGAGTAACATACTTATCTTTATATATAAAAATTCAGGTTCAGGTTGTGTCTGTAAATGTTCTAAAAACTTTTGAACCACTTATCCGATTGACCTAATATTTGGAACATATATTCCTTAGGTCCAGTGTAAGGTTTACATGTCTCTAAAGTAGTAGGGGAAGGCGTAAAAATCATATATCTTGGTTTATGTTTGTTTGTTTACTCAATAGATGGCGCCAAAGTTTACCTTTTCCTTGAAACTGAAACTGGACTAAATGCGCAGAAGCAGGACAGCGAAATAACTTCTGTTTCCTCCGGATGTGTAGTATTGTTTGCACATTTCAAGGTAGGAAACGCAAATTTTTTGTTGTCCTGCTTCTGCGCAGTTACTCCAGTTTTGGTTTCAATGGAAAGGTCTATAAAAAAATTCAGGGTGCGTCTGTAAATGTTCTCAAAACTTTTGAACCACTTATCCTTTAGAGCTCATACTTGCACCAGATATTCGTTAGGTTCAGGGTAAGATTTATATGTGCCGTGTGTGAGGTTGGCGCAAAGGAGAAAGAGTAAAAATAATATTTTGCTTGATCTGTCTGTTTGACATGAGCGTACGATATGGGCGGACCAACAATGGGCGAGGTTAAAAATGCTAACACCGAGTTGAGTTAGTGAAGAAAGCCATTGTTGCTACCACAGTCAACAATACGTTAACCCTTTGCTTGTCAGGAACTTTTTCCCTTTATATCCTGCTGTTGTCATGCCACTTACACCCAAATTGCCAATTCACTGCATGTAATTTCTCTAATTTTTTCCTGGTTTTCCCCTCATCTATTGTTGTCCTCAACCATCGTTGAATTGCTTACCCTCATCTATTGTTCTCTTAGCAAGGGGAATTTTAGCCTACTACTTCCTTGTTCTGTGGTTGTGTCAATCACAATTTTTATAAAATTCATCTTCTTACGAATGTTTAAAATAATAAAATAACAAGAATAGAATAAAGATTTTTATAACTACTTATTTTCTAAAAACTGCAATAAAATAAATTTTATTTAGTTCCTCATTTTCATTTCATTCTCCTAATTTTCCCCTTCATCTCTTGTTTGGTGTGTGCTCCGCCCTCGTCTATTCTTGTTTCCCCTCTTCATTGTTTCCCTCTGTCTACCATCCAGTCTCCCCTTCTGAATATTTTCCACTACTTCCTCGCTGCCCCTTACATGGATGTCATGTTAACGACACCATTCAACACTTCTTTTTTTTTTACATGGATGTCATGTTAAGGACATACAAGGGGTTAACAATCGAGCAATAATCATTGCTTCACCAACCCAACTCGGTATTTGCATTTTTGATCTCGCCCAATGTATGTCATGTCCTACAATGCAGAGTAAAATTTCTGCAACAATAGGCCATAAAAAATTCCTTTGGCTATGGTCATGGATGAAGAAATACGGGAAACTCCATTCTTTAAAGCGTGATTTTTTTTCACTGGCACTCTCTGGCCATTTGCGTGAGCATTACTAGCAGACAACTTTACTTTTCCTTATTGGCCTCGATGGCTCAGTGGTTGCGTAATCTCCTCTGATTAACACCTCCTAAACAGAAGGCCTGATAACAGAAAAGTCATACACTGTTACATCATCATTAGTCGACCAAATTTAGGGCTCATTATGGATAGAAATAGGATTAACAATAGTCGACTAATGATGATGTAACAGTATATGACGTTTCCGTTATCAGGCCTTCTATCTAGGTGTGTTGCTCTCATGCCCGTAGATGTGGCTTCGATCCCCGCCGAGGACGACGAGGGTTTTACAGGGGAAAAATACTATTATATAAAATAAAGAGCGAAAAATGTATATGTTACGGTAAATATGAAGAAAAGGGGAATATATATAATAACCGGTTATTATTCATAATCACCGTTTACAATGGGAAGTTTGATAATAACCTTCAGTTTATTATTTTTACCAGTGATTTTAAAAAATTCCCAAACGTAGTTGGCTTTTTTAATAAATAGTCCTTGAAAACGCAATTCGCAAACTCATATGCGGTGCAACAAATCCAATTGCCACTCTTGCGTTTTCTTTTCTCCAAAAACTAACATAGCTGGTTTATCTTCACTTTCCAAACACCACATAAAGTGAAATTGCAATATAAAAATAAAACCATCCATAAAAAAATTGTCGTGATGGGAAAAACAAAATTACACATTCCACGCGTAATTCCTTATTAATAAAAAGAATCAAAAATATACTTGTTTCTTATATTAAGTCAAATTAGATGACAACAGCAAGCAGAATAAATAGCTAACGCTTCCCGAATTGGCTGGTATCACTTCACTTGCTAACATAACTTCAAACAACCAAAGATTCTTCAACGTATTGGACAGAACGAATGAAAACTCGCAGTCTGTAAAAAATTAATATCTGAATCCGCTTATTGCAAACTTCACCGCGACTGTATATCCTGTGAGTAATAGACCCATACAAAACTCGTCCATTACAGGTGAAGAGATTGCAACACATCTGCCGTTGAAAACACATTCAAACAGAAGACTGGAAATTGAGCATGACCTCAAATTCTAAAAGAATGACTAACTATTTTATTTCATTACAGATCAAAAGAGACTTAAATTAGACAATAGAAAAATTGCAAAATTTGAATGGACCTGTTACAAATAATAACTAATGTTTCGTGTTTTTTTAGAAATCACTCGCAGTAACCATCATCTTATTAAGAATATCATGTATTTAAAATCATTAACTAAATCTTATCTAAACCTAACTTAATACAAACAAAAAAAATTACCATAACTAAAACCTGTTCTTACCTAAACCTAACCGAACTTTTATCATAAGCGTCGCTACAACAGGTGTCTGAATACGAATCCTAACCCAACCTAACCAATCCCACCTAACCTAGCCTGATCTAAACCTAATCTGACATAAACCTAACCTAATTAAAACCTAACCAGTCTAACTTAACAAACCGAACAAAAAACCTTACCTCACATACCTAATCAAACATAACCTAACTTAACCCAAATTTACCATAACCAAAACCTAAGACAACTTTAAACCAACACAACCCAATCTAACCTAAACTTACCTAAACATAATTTAAACCTAAACTTACCTAAACAAAACTTACTACAAACCTAACCTAAACTAATCTGACCATACACTAAACCCTAACCAAACCTTAATCTAAACTAACCCAACACACCATAACATAACCTAACATAACAAACTAATCTAACCTAACTTAAACATAACCTAATCCAAAGCTAATCTAACCTAATCTGAACCTACCGTAAACCCAACCTAAACCTAACCCTAATCTAACCAAAACCCAACCTAACCTCAACCTAACATAACCTGACTTAACCAAACCTACACAAACCAAACCCATACCTAATCTAACCTACCCTCCATACTAAACAGACACACACCATGCTCTTTGCTTACAGATTTACTTCCGTCAAGCCGGATACGGTTGACTAATGGTTCGCGTTTTGTTGTAATCATTCGCTGCGAGCACCATGTTTTGAAATGCGAATCACTTAACTTGATTAACCTAACTACAACATCCATATCATAATATCACAACCAATTTTCTCGCTGCTGCAGGCAAATCATGCATTAAACATAAATTTTTGCTTATGCTAAGCATAAACAGTTATTTCCCAGATTGTAAATTCCAGTCGACTTTGCTAACACCACTTCAGCATTCTTTGCCATTTATGAGGAAAAAAATTTTTATTCAGGTTTCATTTTTTGAATCAGTAATTAATTTTTTAGGGATCACATCGAACCCGACTGAGGTATGCCATGTAGCACTTTAATGCAGCCCGCAAACTGGCATATTACGGAAATATCTAAACTGTTTTTTCGGAGTTTCACTTCCCGGACGCCACACGCTTGACCTAATCCGCCCCACCCTCTTGAAGAGAGGCTGATGCCACCACCATCAACAATTTTGCAGGCCTTCCATTAGGACAAGAAAGTAAAATGTACTACAAAAACACAACATGATCAAAAAATTAAAGTTTAAATTTTTTCTTCTGGTTGGTGCGAACTTTTTAGAGTTTGAGTGCTCCCACACAGGCTTCTACACATAAGATTGCCATTCACACTCCCAAATTCCGTCGATTTTTGAAAATTCTTTTAATTTATCGGCTGTGTGCGCCAACTGACGGGAAAATTTGTAATCACATTGTTGAAATGCTTTTAAGTTTAATTAACACCATTTGCTCTCAGCGAGTTGAGAGCTCAGTGGTAAAGACGTTGATTGCTAACCAAAACATCCAACTATCCCATGATCGAATCCCATCGCTGGAGAAAAAAATTGAAGAACCAAAAACAACATCGGTAAGTAATTTAAGATAAATAAAGAAATATAATATAAGTGGAAAATAGAGAAAGGATAGCAAGAGAAAGAAGCATAGAGAAGGAGGGGGAGAAAAAGAGAGATAGCCAAAAGAAAGACAAAAAAATTTTTTTCTGCCAAACTTTTAAGATTACGCCCACACTTTTAAGATTATCCCCCCCCCCAAAAAAAACCAAGCCCCTGTTTTTCTCAATCCCCTTCAAAATAGT
>JAHWFO010012490.1:0-12406 GCA_023313115.1 Rhysida immarginata
CATTCGTCTGATATAGGAAGTTTTTGCTAGTGTGTGCGGTTCATATGTATTTACCCAATATTAGTATTCAACAAAGGTGTGCTAGTCGATCCACTGAAATTAGTGCTGGTGTGTGATAAGGAGCTGGTGTTAATTCGTTAAAGTGTATAGTTAGCTATATTTGCGACATATACAATATATTTGGATTGTATTGTTATTACCGATGTAATTATCTTTAGTGACTCTAACCGGACACGACATTAAGCAATCGTAGTGTGTTCTTTGATTAGTCTGAACGTGATGACTCTAATGCTTATACTACGTAATATTGTATGTTCCGGGTTGTTTTGAGTTTAAGACTTGACTCTAGATTTAAAGAACAGTGCATTTGAAAAATGAAGGACTGAACTACGTGTTGTTTTAGTGTGCAAAAGGAACAGTATTGAATTGTTATTTGTTACTGATGCTTAGTTAAGCACTTTGGAATTCTAGTATATAAGTGTTTATACGCAATCCTGAATTGGTATCTCGTTTACATCCATTTAATAGATTATTATTGTTCATGGTTGCTGATCAGAATATTAGCATGTAACGTTATTCTCGTTTCTAGCGTTAAGCAACGTTAGTTCAATTATTATTGTTATATTGTTTAACACTTGTTAACATCCTATTGTTTACATTGAATTAGGAGTATCTTAATTTAATTTATACGATTTTGAATATAAGTCAATATTCCACTTTTGTCCTATCAAGCGTGATGGGCTTTTATTTGAGTTATCTTTATTAAATTTTATCATGTTAATAAATTTTACGTCCTCTGTCTGTGTTATATTCTTCCACTGCGTACTCTCTTAAAATACCTTTAATATACACGTGACATCTACACATTTTTTCCAGCGTTCTGGGAGCATCTGGATACCAGTTCTGTGGAACTCTTCAGGCTGATGTCGAACCACGTCAGGACAGCTTTTTTTCACTTCCTTATTGGAGCCGAACCTCTGCCCTCCCAAGAACTCTTTCAATGGTCTAAAAAGGTGATAGTCGCAAGGGGGAGAGGTCCGGGCTGGATAGAGGATGTGATAAAATGTCCCATTTGAGTTACGTCAGTGTGTCGATAGTCAGTTTGGCTGTGTGTGGTCTTGGATTGTCTTGCAGAAAACAAACGCCACTGGTAAGGAGTCCTGATCGCTTTTTCCTTAGTAAATGAAAAAAACGGTCCGGTAATATCAATATGGTTCGACGCGTTCCGAGGAATCTCATCAGGAACAATGAACGACTACAAGTTGGCAAATGCGACAGCACCTGTTTATATGTATGATGCCAACCAATCAGTGATAGAACGATGCACACTGATTGGTGGGTTTACAATGATTGGTTAATGTACATTTCATTTCGAAATAGGTATTATACATATCGAAATATTCTAAAAAAAATATATATAAAACAAATTTTTTTTAGAATTTTTTCGGATTTTTCGATTTGTATAATACGCATTTCTAAATGCTATACATTAACCAGTCATTGTAAATCAGTGACTTTAACATGAAAGAGACTCACTCTTCTTTATGTGCTCTTGATTATGGAGGAAATCGAATAACCTGAATTAAGCTTCTCTGCAGTTTCTCCGTCTACATTCACTGTTTCAATTTTGATAGTTGTGTTTCGGTTTCGTCATTGCGCCTCCGCCATCTTCAATACACTGAGCAACCCCTGCCTCTGGCTAGTGTGTTTCGTGCGCGCACGATACGCACCAAACGCACGATAACTAACCGCACTGGCAATGAAGAACAGCGTGCACGAAACGCACAGTGCGATGCGGAACAGACAGTGCGCCCATAGCGTGCTTATTGTGCAGATCGTGCGCGATGGAGAATGCGCCTATAATATTGAATTTTGTGCAAACGGACTACAACCTCTGACAATTAAGTTCGTTGAATGAGTTCACACAACAAAATGCAGAACAGATAGAGACACATTTACTTTATTGTCCTTCGAAATAATCACCCTGGAAGGCAATACACTTTTGGGATCGGGTGGGAAGCTCCTTAGGGATGGCTTTAAGTTCACGTGTCACATTTGCTTAAATGTCTGGAATGTCCGCAAATCTGTGTCCCTCTAAGGCCCGTTTCAAGCGTGGGAACAAGAAAAAGTCTGCCGGTGCCAAGTCTGGTGAATAAGGTGGATGAGCTATGGATACGACCCCTTTGTTGTCCAGAAACTGTTGCACGATTACGGCAGTGTTCCTCTTTGATCCATTATCCACAGTTACGTGCGCACGCTACACCTTCAACTGAAGAAACGCACAAACGTGACCTGTCCGAACCTGCTTAAACAATGATTGGGCTTGTATTCACATGCATTGTTACTCGCGTAAAGCTCGCACAGATTAGGGTGTGACGTCATTCACCGAACTTAATTGTCAGAGATTGTATTTTCAAAAACATATTTGTTTCTGAAATCGAAACCTCCAAAGTAACTCGTGAATAAAACTCGTGCGTCATCTTTTGGCAAGCTTTTGAACATCACATGGATCAGATGTATGTATTTACCCATGGGAATGTGACATTTTCCCGCAGAAAAAAGTAGCCTAAATGTTGAGCCAGACTACAAGCTGTAACCATACTAAGTTGTTGGCTAAGGTCAAAAACTCTCACCAGTGAGAAGAGTTAGCGCTTGGTCGCTCAGAAATCCCAGTGAGAAAACTGTGACGTCATTTTAACGCGGTCAGAAACGCGAGTTAGTGCTGCTATGCCTAACCGGTTAGTCTCACCGTCTTCACCGGGAAAAAGACGGTTAGCCCAGTGAGAAATTACGTCATCATTCTCTCACTGGTGAGGGTTTTTGACTTTAGCCATAAACTAAAACAATCACGTGCTTCATTTGTTTCCTGCGAAGGTATTTGTCTCATTCTCGTAGAATTTCTTGAGTCCTGAGAGAGGTATATTTGGAAGGCATATCTCCTGTATATATGGCGATATCTTTTGGCAAGTTTAATTCCTGGTGCGCGAATTTCAAACTCTCAGAGTCATCGTTGGCAAGAATAACCACCACACCAAGTTGCCTTTTTGGAATTTTGCCTTGGGAATGAGACATTTTCACTCATGAAAAATACCCTATATGTAGAACAAGACTATAAGCAAAAACTGTAAGTTTCATCAAAATCCGTCCAGTTTTTTTTGCGTGATGCCGTAACAACTATGGACACTTAACAGTTTTATTATATATATTGATTATTCAGCAATATAGACCAGAATGCAACCTTGGATTTAATTTTTCTTAGTGCCGGCTTCAGGGACGTCCTCAAAATGTCACAATAGTAGCGTTCATTTATGGTTCGACGTTCTTCCAGAAAAGTGACATGAATGATACCTTTAATGTCCCAGGATAAGTCACCATCACTTTCGTTGCCAGCAGTGGCATCTTAAATTTCTTGGGTTGTGATGAGTCAGTATGTCGCCAAACCATGCTCGCACGCTTGCTTGCAGGAGTATGGTGCTTAGTTCATGTCTTGTCGGTGGACATTAAACGCCTTAGGAATCTGTCACCTTCCCTGTAATATCGCTGCAGCAGCATGGAACAGATTTCCACCCCTGAGGTAGTTTTGTGATCCTCGGAGAGTTGCTTAAGAATCCATCTGGCATAGATCTTGTTGAACTTCAGCTTTTTGTGGATGATGGTCTCCACACTGCGAGTGCTGATGTTCAGTATTGAAGCCAATTCTCGGATATGAATTCGCCTGTTGTCCCTTATAAGTTTATTTGTTCCTGCGATGATGCCATCATTATACAGTAGTTGCTGGCTTTGCATTATGAAGTTCATTGCCAGTGGATTCTCGCCCTCCTTTAAACTTTTGGCACCAATAAAAGACAAATGATCGGGACAAACATGGCTCGGTGAACTGTCTTTGAAGTCTCTGATGAATTTCAGGTGCTTTCACACCTTCGTTGTGGAAAAACTTGATGATAATTCGTTGTTCCACTTTGGTCAACACATGGCTGTCCGCCATTTTGTTTAAACAAACAATCAGTTGTCATGGCAACCGAATGAGTGGTGCTGCACTTGTATGACAGGCGGTAGTTGCCATCCCAACAATGAAAGTTTAGATTTTTACAATAATGAAATTTACAAAAAATAAAGTCCAACAATGAAAATTGAACGCCCCTCGTATTTTGATCTTAAATCCATTGTTTAGTCATTTTCGCGGTATGTGATGAGGCTCAGGCCAGCACCACCTAGACAGAAGGCCTGCGCACAGAAACGTCTTACATTGTTACGTCATGATCAAACGGCCAAATTTAGAGGTTATTATTGGTAGAAATGCGATTAACAATAGCCGCTTTCGTGTGATGCAACAATGTATGACGTTTCTGTGCGCAGGCCTTCTGTCTAGGTGGTGTTGCTCAGGCCCGTATTTAGAATGAACGCTCACACTCTTGCTCTTGCTTCAAGGCCATTGTTGAATACAATCTCCGTATTCAGAATGAGCGCTAATGCTCATACTCTTACTTTAAGCATTTGCTTGCGCTAGTAAGAGTGTAAGCAAGAGCATGAGCGTAAGCAGGAGCAGTAGCAAGAGCGGTCGCTCCTCGTTTGACAGTAAGCTTGGGGGATTCCCTCAATGCTCATTTGACGACGCCATTAAGCTTCACACCATGGATGTACTATATAGATTACAGTCCTTAGAGGGAGGGGAGAGAATTGAATAATTATTACGCCCACAGCGAAGTTCCGTTCAGGATCGCTCCATACCTTTCCTCACGCTACTACTCAACGCTCCTTGCATTTGCTCATGCTACTACTGAACGCTCAAACGAGTGATTGTTTAAGTAAGCATACTGAATAAGGAGAGGAGCAAATGCTCTTACTATTGCTCTTGCTTACACTCATGCAAGTAAGAGCAAGAGTGTGAGCATTAGCGCTCATTCTTAATACGTGCTAAAATATTTTGGCATAAAAGTGAGGGTAATAAACGGGGGATAAAAAGTCGTCGATAAAGAAGCGGGGATAAGAATGGGATATAAAGTATCCCCTTCAACTTTTTATCCATTTTCATGCCCCGTTTTAATCTCCTATACACAAGGTGGTCGAGTTAAGTGAAGACCGTGTAAAATCTCGAAAGCTATGCATCGGATAAAAAAAAAAATGGAATAAAATTTGTTCGCCCTTAAAAAAATGGGGGGGGGGGTCCTTTTTAATATTTCTTTGTAACCCCCACCTACTCCTTGGGAGGGTGGGGTCAATTCTGGTATCATTGGATAGGACCCTTCGAAACGAACAAATTTCATTCCAAACTTTTTTTTTGATCCGATGCGTAGTTTTCGAGATATTTCAATGTCTTCATTTAAATCGACCACCCTATACAGGGTGTAAATTATCTCCTTCAAAAACTACACTCGATGTAGACGAAATTCAGGCGATTAAAATGAAATAAGACACTTAGGGTCGCAAATCGCAAGCAACTCCGTTAATTGAACCTCAAACTAAGCTGAATGGCATGGCGTTGCATAGCACGAGACAAATTTGGGCGACTGTGTTCGCGTAGCGTGGCCTGGCTGGTTCCCCCCGCTCCCACCTACCTCATCCCGAAGAGGTCCGCCTTTCACTCCAACGTGACGTAATCTGCTTTCGTAGTGCGAGCAATACCAACCTTGTTTAATACCGATAGCATTTATTATGTTTTTCATCAAAAAGTATCGAGGAAATGAACAAATATTCGTAGTTCAATTGGCTTTTGGCGTACCGTCGTTTTGTTATGTCTGTGTTTTATTTTTTTTATAATTTTTTTTACAGTGCAACGTAATTTTGAATGATGTTTAATATTGTGTCGTAGGTAAACATAACCAAGGAAAAGTAAATTTCTCAAATTGTAAATAATCAAAAACAAACAAACTGTAAAGTCATTTTTTGTTTACAAACAATAAAACAAAACAAAGTGAAAAATAATGTAGCCGAACAAATTTGGCTCGTGCTACGCAGCGCCACGCCATCCAGCTTAGTTTGAGGTCCAATTTACGGCGTTGCTTGCGATTTGCGACACCAAGTATTTTATATTAATTTAATCGCCTGAATTTCGTCTACTTCGTAGTGTAGTTGTTTTGAAGGAGATAATTTACATCCTGTATAGTAGCACAATTTTCGCTAACTCAATTAAATTTGAAAGTTCACAAGCTGCTTTTTATGTTTTACAAAAAACATTTTTTCATTTTGCAAGTGTCTTTTAATTCAACATATCTTATTTCACAACTTCTATTTTTTATTTAAAAAAATACATTTTAGCATTCGCAAAAACCTGTAACTGTTCATTTCTTACTTCTCTCTAACGAGTGTATCCATCAAATGCATGGTGTAAAGTTTAATGGCGTCGATAAATTGAGCATTGAGCAAACCCCCAACCTCACTCTTCACTCATACTCAAATGTTCTCAAAAGAGGAGCGATCGCTCATGCTACATCTTTGAAGCACGCATTCTGAATTAGAGGATCCTCTTGCTCACGCTCATGCTCTTGCTCACACTCTTACACGCTGCTTATGCTTAGAGCAAGAGTGTGAGCATTAACGCTCATTCTGAATATGGTAGTTTTGAGTGAGAGCAAGAGCATGAGCGCTCATTCTGAATACAGGCCTCAATATATTTTATCCCCATGTTAACCTCTTTTTTTTTTTATCCTCAACGTATATCCCCACTTTTCAGTTTCTAGTTTTTAATCTACTTTTTAATTTTATGACTACTTTTATCTTCCACTATTACACCTACATTTTATCCCACCGCTTTTTATTCTTACATTTATCTGCTGCTTTCTATCCCATTTTTTAACTCTCAGTTTTTATTCTTCACATTTAAGGAAATTGACCCCTTAAAAGTGAAATAAAAATAGAGGATAAAGTGTGGTAGAAAAAGGGGGCTCAAAGAAGAGGATAAAAAGTGGAGATAGGCATTGGGGATTTTAAAAAAAGGGATAAAAAAGTATCCCTCCAGCTGCATTCTTTATTCACAAGCCGCACTTTTAATTAAACAAAATGTACTTTTAAATTTTGAAAAATACAATGATGGATTCGCAAGAAATTGTATATTTCACCTATATTTGCAGTTAAATTTATATTTCTTTAGTAGCATTTTATATTTTGCAAAATCTATTTTAGTTCTATAAAATGTACTTTTATTTCTGCAAAATACCATTTTGTTTCGAGAAAATGCATTTTTGATCCTGCCAATTCATTTTTTATTTTCAAAAATGCATTTTAACATTCGAAAAATAGCAAATTATTGTTCAAACTAATCCATTATTACATGGATTAAAGCGTGGTTAAAGTCCAGGAAACTTATTACTAGCAGATGAATCAAACGTAATAATCAGATACTCTTGCCAGGATTGCTTTTCAAGAGCGATTGCTCTTCGCTCCATGCCTTTGCTCTTGCTACTACTCAACGCTCAAAAGATTCAACAACGGTTCTTGAGCAAGAGCAAGAGTATGAGCATAAGTAAGCGTACTGAATAAGCACAGGAGCAGATGCTCTTACGTCCGTATTCAGAATGAGAGCTCATGCTCTTACTCAAACCATTTTTGAGTACGAATTCAATAATATGAAATTTTTAAAATAATGGTATAAAAACACTATATTGATGTCTTAAAACTAAGCAATCACCTACCTAAAAAGAAATGGGATTTGTTTCTTAGAAACATGAATTTAATTAACAAACGTAAAACTAAACTTAAATATCAAAAAGTTACCAAAAAGTTTGGTTTACTTCTTAACCAACAAAAACCAAGAAGAAAAGTTTTCAGTCGCGATAATGTGATCAACCAAGCCAATATTAAACTAAATGAGAATGAGTTAAATATTTTGTCCAAAGGTTTGAAATTTGCTGTAAGTAATAACGTTAAAGACCTGAAGCAAACAGTCGCAGAAATAGAAGGGGGGATAAAGTTTATTCCAGTAAAAGTTAAAAACAATATTAGAGAACAATGTAAATTCCAACTATCAAAGAATATAAGTGAAATCCCTTCCGTTTATCACAATTGCAAAGATAAACTACCCCCACTTAAAAAATATGCGGAATCTATCAAGTCTCTTAAAGACAAAAATTGTTTCTTTGTAAAATCTGATACGGGGAATTGTACAGTAATTATGGAAAAACAAGATTACTATGACCGAGTAAGTAATATTCTGGAAGAAGGTCCGTTTAATATTATTAAAGAGAATCCGCTACCCAAATTAATACGAGAAGTCAAAACCACGATTAAGAATTGTTCTAATGTCATTTCACGCAAGGTTCTTTCCTCTCTTACTATTTCAAACCCTACTATGCCTAGGCTTTACGCTCTGCCTAAAGTGCACAAACCGGGAAACAAAATGAGACCTATTGTGTCAAACATAAATACCCCATTGTATTACGTTTCCAAATATTTAGCAAAGTATTTTAAAACCTTAAAGTTATCTTCGTTTGACAGTTCGATTACGAATAGTTTGGATTTGGCTAACAAACTTAAAGGTGTCTAATTAAAAAATAATCAAATACTGGTGTCTTTTGATGTGTCTTAATTCCCTAATATACCAATACCTGAAACGTGACAATTTTTACGTGATATATTGATCAACAACGGAGTCCAACCACATTTGATAGAAGAGTGGTTGACTTTAACTAGACTTTGCGTCAACAATAATATCTTTCAATTTAAAAACTAATTTTTTAAAATGAAAGGGGGGGGGTTCTAGAAATTTTGGCGTCGACTACAAAGGTCATTTTGCGCCTTTTACACAAGTTATAACAGTACGCAGCCCGGGACAAACACAAACATCCATGCCCACGGCGGGATTCGAACCCGCAGCCAGGCGGACTCGAGAACTAGAAAGCCTACGCCCTAGCGCTCTCGGCCGCCTGGCCGGCTAAAATGAAAGGAGGTACCCCGATGGGATCATGCCTCAGTCCTATTTTATCAGAGATTTTTCTTAAAAACTTCGAGGACATTCTAAAAAATTCTAATTTTTATTTTCCTACAGTTTGGTATCGATATATCGATGATATTTTCGCCATATTCGATACCGATTTGTGCCATTTCCAAGATGTCGTTGATCATATTAATAGTTTTTACCCAACCATTAAATTCACTTTTGAGGTTGAAAATGAACAAAAATTGCCTTTTTGGATGTATTAATAGAAAGAAAAAACAATTCACTTGTGTTCGACGTATATAGAAAGCCGTCAAACAAATTAAATTATATTCCAGCAGATTCCAACCATCCTTGGAATCAAAAATCCTCCACTTTCGTGTTCATGATAGATCGTGCCATCAATCTACCTCTTGATGATATTACTTTCAAAACAGAAATTTCTAAGATTAAGGCTATTTCTGCTAAAAATGGTCATGACCCAAATAACATTGATGTTCTCGTTAGAAAGAGAAAAATGAGGAAAATGGTTTCCGATCTACCAACCTTAGTTAGAATCAGGGAAAAAAACTTCAAAACTATCAACCTACCTTATAATAAGTTCCTAGTTAAGGATTTGCAAAAAAATTTTAAATCACACAATATTTCTCTTAATTTCAGCAACCCAAATCAATTAAAAAATTTACTCGGAAACCCCAAGGACCAAATACCAGACCATTTAAAATCAGGGATCTACGATATCAGTTGCTCGAATTGTGAAAAACGTTACAAAGGACAAACTTTTAGGAAAATTTTGACCAGATACAAGGAACATATAGCACACAGAAGATTTGGAAGAGCCAGCCAGTCGGCCATTGCCAAACATTCTTTGGACACTAGCCACGATTTAAAATTAGAAAACCTCACTCTTGTACAAATCTGTTAATAAAAAACATCTTCTGGACGCATACGAAAGCATGGCTATCATCCAAACGATTCAGAATAATTTGCTTAATTCTGATAAGGGGCCGAATGGTGATTCATCACTAATCTACTGGTGGACGACTTTAACCAATCTACTGCATTTCTTTCCGTTAGTGTATTTATTACTTATTCTCGGATTGGTTTATTTCTCGTTAAATATCCGACTTCAAAAAAAAGGAGGTTATCAATTCGTTGCGTATGTTTGTAATATTGTTTGAATTGCACAATATTCATATATGTTAGTCTATGTGGGCTTCTAAACAAGTATGCCAAATTCCATAAGTGTGTGTATGTATGTATGTATGTATGTTTGTCCACGTATTTCTCAGAAACTGGAAATCGAATTGCAATAATTCTTTTTTTATTGGATTAAGTATCTTTCAACTTAGGGATAAATCCAAGTTTCATCAAAATCGGTTCAGTAGTTCTCAACATATGGACTGATATAGCTAGGCGATAGTGAAAGTTTCATTAAAGTCGGTTTTTTAATACTCTGTTTAATCTTGTTTTCGCTATAAATACCGTTTTTCCGTCGTTTGACTTCAGTTCACTTTCTTCAGAGTGGATTCACGGAGTCACGGATTCCTGCCGAAGATGAAAGCAGTGCTTTCGAAATGCGCGTATCCAGGTTGTATTTTTCTGTTATTCGTTGTGGTTAAAGAGTTTTATTTCATTTATTATTGTAATATGAAATTTGTATTCAACAATGGTCTTGAGTAAGAACAAGAGCATGAGCGCTCATTCTGAATACGGGCATTAGTGTTGTTGAAAAATAAAATTTTTATCATATAACTTTTCGGAAGATGGAATCATATAAGGGAGGCCCGTGTAATTTGGACCCCCTAAGGGAAAAGGCCTGTAACTTCTATTCAAAATGACGTAGCTCCAATTTTCAAACATAGGTATTATAGACAGTTTTCATGTGATGTCGCAGCAATAAGGCGGCCATACTGGTGCACCAGCGCGACCGCAAATCCTACGTTAGTCAAGAAAGCAGCGGTGGTGCACTAATGTGGCGAACAGCTGACGTTTGATGACGTCAATGAAAAACCTCTATACGGGTCCCTCCGGCCCGTTATGTTCGTTTTTTCCCCCCACGTGCTTAAAAGCTGAAGAAATTAATTCTTGTCTACTAATAATTTGCTTTTTCTTTGTTTACTTCGTCTATTAGTGTTTATTCTATTGTTGTAGCTTTCTGCTTAGTTAATAATGCTTCCCGGTGGAGGCTTTGTTACAAAATCTGGAACTTCGAGAGATTGTTGAGAGGTAAACAGCTTGAAAGAAAGGAGGAATTTTTGGCTTTTTGGAATGGCGAGGCGGCCATAAAAGACGGAAGAATCGTCGGCCTTTCCGTAAAGAAAAAAGAAATGATGAGAACTTTAATTTGCTCCCGAAGGACGAGATCACTTCGACAGTAGCGTCGGATTTTCGCCGACCCCCGCCGTCCGTGATCCATTAAACTATGATGTGCAGAGCCGACTAAGTTCTGCCACCGAGGGATTTTGAACAGCAAGGGCCTGCTGTTTTTCTTTGATTGGAACAAAGTTAAGTAGACATTTGTTGATCTTTCGTTTATTAAATATTGAAATTGACAGACTTTTATGAACTATCTGTTTAATCAAATGATGAATTGCTAAGCTAAATTATTCGATGCTGAAAGACGAAAGCTGGACCCCTTTGCTGGAATCCTGAGAAACGTCAGGATGATCTTCAAGAACGAGAAAAAATAAAGTAAGACGAACTTTCTTATTTCCTTTTGGGGGACCCGTCGACGTGGTTTACAGTGTTAATGAGGAAAAGACAATGAAGGAAGTTAGATCAGTTAAAAGACTTACCACAGGTTCAATTTACTTAATCAAATGCTGAACATTTAGAAGAATATCGTAGAATAATATAAGGAAAAATAAAGCGATTAAATAATTAACCCTAAAGATACAGACTATTACTTACCTTGCGCCAATAAAAAAATAAGACAGAGGAGAAAAAGGAGAATATAAAGACCCATATTAAATTGATTTAATTGGGATATTCCTCTGAACAATATGAGCCCTTTATGTAAAAAGTCCTTCGACACCCGATGTTTAAAAGTGAAAATCTAAAACATTCATGAATAATTGTAATTTCTGCTTGCGCCAGTGACGACACCTCCGTTATCTGCGATTATTTCTACCTAGAAGAATATGGCGTTTTGCTATCGATCGTAGCGGGTAGTGGGTGGGTCCCCTTTACTAATCTATCCGCTCCCTTTCCTTGTATGAATGCTATAGTCGACGGAGTGGGTGGCGCCCCCCCCCCCCCCACTCACAGTCACCCCTTTTTTTTAATCAGGACAGTTGGATTCTTCATCTGAATAGATTTTCTATTACCCGTGGGATTATTTGATACTAGAACGATAAAGACGCGAAAGAAGATATAATTCACTTAACTAAAACATAGATAACTGAAAACTAGAATAAAACAGGAATATTATGTTTTTTTTTCGAACTTACCTGCGCCTAGATGGCCATCGTCATCTCTTAATCCTGATTCTTTTACCCTGAAATTATTATCTGGAAGTTTGTGTTAATAAACAGT
>JAHWFO010012491.1:0-15972 GCA_023313115.1 Rhysida immarginata
CGACGAACTAACCGCGCGACCAACTGACACTCTCAACGAATTGACGCTCGACGAATTGACGCCGACGAACTGACGCTCGACGAATTGACCCTCGACGAACTGACCTGATACCAATAAGGGGTCATGAAATACTCTATGAGGGTCATTTCTCGGACGTAACATGTCGGAAATCGAAAAGAATGCCACATTCGTCTTGTGCTCGTCATTTCCGTTCGAGTGACATATTACAGAAAAAATTTAATTGGGGTGGGGGGGGGGGGGGGTTGGGTCTCAATAGTCACGTGACTGTTAGACCGATTTCAATGACCAACTAATCAGGTGAGCTCAGGAAGGGTCTCTATCGAAGAGCGAAAGCAGAATTTGAAAAAGTTAAAGCATTCTCGAGTAATCGTCGGACATGCAGACAGACAGACGGACAGACAGACACACAAACAGAGCGAAACCAATATATGCTTTTCAGCATATAATAAGTAAGCATTTAAATATACACTTTTAACATCGACATCAAGAACAACAGACACCCCCCCCCCCCACCTTTCTTCTCCTTTCTCTCTTGGTCCCAAAGTCCAAAATATTTCTGTTGTTGTCTGTCAAATCCGGCCATCTATTGATAGTTACGAAAACTAATTTTTGAGCCATGATAGATAGAGAAAAAAAATTGTAATTACAAAGTTGTAAAGTGTCACCGATTTCGTAGAAATCCGTTCTTAGCATAAAGAAAACAAAACCATAAAATTACTAAAACAGGGAAGGAAATGATCGGAGTGAAATAAATGATCGGAAGGAAATGATCGAAGTAGCTTGTTTTAAGTAGTGATTGTTTAGTTTAATTTTATTCAATCTTCCATTGTTGGCAAATACTAAAAAGGAGCAATTTCGTCTGTTTGCTGTTTTACTCGTGGGATATTGTAACGTACATACAATGTATGTTGTCTCATACGTGGATTTTAATCCACCTATTTACGAGTTTTATGCTTTTGTCTTCTGAGCAACGAAATGTGAATCGTCATAGGAGAAATGGAACATGTAGACGAACGTCAAAACTCACAGCTTGATAGATGCAAATGTGAATCACCGCCTTTGGAAGTAGTTGAGGACACATTAACAGAAACGTATACATTAGAAGAAAGTCAGTATTACATTTTTCCTTTCAGTGTTAAATATTTATTTCGAAACGAAAAGATGCTTCATACTATTGGGTGCTCAAATATTAGTGAAAACAGTTCGTCGCAGATGAAAACGAGCCTGGCTGATACAGGCTTACATGTAATGCGACCTTTATTAAAACTATCACGAATCATTGGCATGGTAAAACTATCCGTCATAAAGCGTCTTGACTTATGGTGTTCAGCGACAATTTCGCTTCGGTTTCAACAATGATGATTGGAGGTGACATGGCCATCGAATGTAGAATCATGGTTAGAGCGGCTGTCTGCACTAAGAGTTAGTCACCTATGGTACACATAAAGGGACTTTGACAGTAGATCAAAATGTTGATGAGATCG
This sequence comes from Rhysida immarginata, assembly GCA_023313115.1. Taxonomy (NCBI): domain Eukaryota; kingdom Metazoa; phylum Arthropoda; class Chilopoda; order Scolopendromorpha; family Scolopendridae; genus Rhysida; species Rhysida immarginata. Next base: position 1,506 of record JAHWFO010012491.1, read on the forward strand.
TGCAAGCTATTGCATTACCTTCCATTCAGAGCAAACCATGCTATTTTTCATCAGTACTACAGGAGGTATGCTTTGCAAAATGGTCCTGGTGATTCCCTGGCCAGCATAATCTCCGAGCCGCTCTCCTATTGTACATCTGTGGGACATATTTGGACGTCAAATTTATGCACTTGCAACGACGTTGAAATGAAGATTAACTTTGGACTTCGGTGAGGACTACAATGTAATTAGGACCGCCAACAGTATTCGAGCACTCTATGATTATCGAATTTATCGCTCCATATAATGAGCTTAAAATATACAAAACCCCCTGTTTTCAGCCACTGGGCATTTATAATTTTTGAAATTAAAATTTTTTTTCAGAGCGTACTTCTATCTGTTTTTTCTCTTTAGAAGAATTTTTTCAAGGGGTTGAATTTTATTTATCGAGTAGTGTATCTAATTTTAAAAGGAAAGATTATGTCCAAGACTCATAATTTTGAAAGCATTTGTTTAAATATTCTGTAGAAATACGTGTATTTAAAAAAAATCACTGATAAAAATTGCAGATTTATAGTCCATCCAGCCTTAGTTTGTGCGAAATGTGATGGACATGTTAATTGTTAAGTATTGTTTAATTTTTGTTGTAACAATGCCTAATAATTGAAACGGCCATCACATTTCGCGCAAACTAAGGCTGGATGAACTATAGATGATAGTTACTGTAAAGACAACAAATGGAAAGATTAGTCTGACTGTTTTGCTCTGCTAATAAAAAATTGATTTTTTTTTTCATCTTCTCTACTTTAGTTTACTGAGCAAGGTCTCCTTCAAGGAGACGCAGAGCACCTTTACCTTCAGCATTACAGGTATTTATGAAACTCTTCTTCTGGAATTTCTTTCATCACTTCCGGAATGCTACGCTGTTTTTTAGAATGTTGAGAATCAATGAAGGAAGGGTTACTTAATTAGCTTTTACTGAAAAAATAGCGGCTTCTTTTTACATTAATTATATAAAATTTGAAAATCGATATTTTTATGCTCAAAAAATGTTTTTCATTGTTCCTATTATTTTTTTTTTAAATTTAAACTAAAACGTTTTTAGGTCAATACAGGTTAAATTATTGTTACCATTTTTGATTTGAAAAACATGAAAAAGTTTTTTTGTGGATATATGACAGGAAAGTATTAAAAAAGCTGAATATGCACTTTTTAGACCTTAAAGAGGTGCGCATGAAAAAAAAATCTTAAAGCTTGGTCGATTGAGTGGAGAATCTATATCTTTTGGTAACATTAATAAAGCGATAGTTGCAGTTATTAAAATAAAAAAAGATAAGATTTACCTAATTTGGAAAAAAATTATCATTGTATGTTTCTAATTCGACTCAACCATCTCATATATATATAGCAAAATTTCCACTAAAATATCTATCTTATTGATTTATTTTATTTTATCGTCTTCTATTATAGCAAAATTTCCACTAAAACGATTTACTATAACATATTCCCTCTTTTTGCTTAAACTATTTTCTTCTTGCTGGTGACAAATTCAAATTTTAAACCAGATGAGAATGAGCAAGCAATCATTACCAAAAGCAATGATATATTCATAACGATTGGTCCAATTTTGAAAATCTTTTCAAATTTATATTTATCATAGAGTCTACTATATACACATATATACGTCAAATTGGTATCGGATATCCTATACAGAGATACTGAATATCGATTATCGATAATTATGATTTTTCGATAGTATCCATCGGAATATAGAAAACCCCAACTTACGTCACTGATTGGTTCCCAGAAACTGTGACGTAAGTCGAAACATCATTACCTAATACCTGTATATTCATTTCACTAAAAATAGAGATGCATGTACAGGGTTGTTGCAAATATATACAGGGCAGTTCTGCTGGGTAGCCTATCTACTCGGCTGCAGGGGCTCGCTCATACCGATACCATCTATAATAAAGGCCTGGGCGCTGAAACGTCATACATTGTTACCTCACCTCAGTAGGGCATTATTAATCGTATTTCCATCAATAATAAGCCCTAAACTTGCCCTTCTGATGATGATGTAACAATGAATAACGTTTTAGCGTCCACGCCTTTATTAGGAGCTTTAGCATAAAAGCTGCTTAAAAGAATGCGCCCTTGGTCCGTCCGTCCGTCCGTCCGTCCGTCCGGCCATCTGCACGATAATTTGAAAACGGATAAACTTTTTCAAATTCTGTTTTCAGAAATATGACCATCGTATTTCTAGCTCGGCCGTATCAACTTTTCAGAATTTTTCGTGGACCCCTTCAAGTCAAATTCACGTGCTAAAACAGCGAGTATAAATAATACCAAGATAATGGCATGTCATATAACAATCGATTTGTCAAGAAGGAATACATTGTTACTTTCTGTTCATCTTTTAAGCATTACTAACATCGGCGCGCGCACGTGAAATCGCTTTGTCGACGCACGATTATCAGGCGCTCACAATCTATATTATTAAGTAGCGGAAGAATGTTGCTACTTATTGGTTTTATAATGTCAGTCCATCCCCTTCATAATTTCTACATTTTTTGAGGTAGAAGGTTAAAATTCGAAATGTAGCTTCCCATTATTTAGTTTGGTTTTCTTTGGTACACTAGGGTCGGAATTACGGGAGGTGGGATTCAGACAGGACAGGATCTATGTGCTATTTAGGTACGAATGTGCGTGAAATTCAGTATCCAGATTCCTCTAGGCAAGATCTACATTACTATGAAGTTTGGGACCAGTTGTTCCATTGCGGTCAGATTTGCGAGGGTGGCAGTCACTTGATCTTTAGAATTATGGCAACATATGGCATGTGATATATCATACGTTCGGAAATGATGATATAGGAAAGAAAATACGAACTTTTTTACATTTTCTACATATTACGTTCGGGGAAATTAATTTTTTGATCAAAAAACTTGGGGAAGAGGTAAAAAGTGCAAATAAAGGGGTAAAAATACATGACTGCAGGATCTTCTACTTGCCTTACCCTACTCAGGGTGGGGGGCGGGGGGGAGTTATTTCCTTTTAATAAATGTATAAATGTATTTCTGCTTCACTGCTAAAGCTCCTCCTTGGAATGTTGACAAAATTTTATTATAGATGGTATTGTTATGAGCAGGCCCCTGCAGCCAAGCGGATAGGTTACCCAGCAGTACGCCTCGCAAACCCTGCACATGTTTAGCAATGCATATATATGTTTATGTTTAAAGAAAAAAGGAAACATATATCCAAGAATCTTATTTTGTAATCTTTATTTAAAAAAAAACTATTTAGAGATGTTTGAACAAAAGCTTGACTTTTTCCACCACATCTTAAAACCCTTCAAAATCAACAACTACATGAGGGCACAGCTTTCGCCAAACACTATTCATCCATGCTTGAGATACCCCATCCCGTAAGTCTTTGATATTTTTCACTGCATCCAATATTGTGTACCTTTTCCAGAATTTCCTGTGTGTCGACTGCTTTGATGGCCATAGCAAATGTTCTTCTCAAATAAAACGCCTTAAACTTGCAATGACCCCTTGATCCATCGGTTGCAACAATGGCGTTGTGTTAGGCGCAAATACATCACTCTGACATTTGGATGGAAACTATCCAAGTCCACACGATGGCCATAACAAGAAGCATTATCCATAACAAGAAGAACAAGAAGAGCTTTAACATTAAGGGCTCCATTGGCTTAGAGCTTTGTTTATCATAATTGGCTAGTTTGCATGATGATTCACGATACACATTGTAATAACCGAACGCTGTTGCATTTTTTTATAATTTTTTTGGGCGTAAGTGCGAAACAAGCGTCGTAGCACCAAAGCAGTGGTGGAAATTTATAAATGACGTAAGTGCGAAACGTCGTAAGTCGGGGTCTTAGTGCATTGACCACCGGTCAATACGAAAATACTGTATATTGATTTTATGTGTACCATTAAACTGCTTTAGTTCCATTTTGTTATGACTAGCCATTTTCGAGATACAGTATATTTCGGAAATTCGATTTTTGGACGATTTCTCGGAACAATAGAAAATTGGGTGCGATATTCGTAATCAGCGACGAAAGACGCATTCATTTCATATACCATATGCCCCAAACCTTAAAAAAAGTGCGGACAAACGGAAATATAGAATTCAGTATCGAACTTTTTAAGTTCGTTGAAATGTATTGTAAATTTCAATAATTTTTTTCTGAAAGAGTTGGAACCAATTTCTGATAGAGTTGGAACCTTGAAAAATATCTCAAATTAACCCATCTAATCGTAGATTACCGTAAAACGGGGCGACACTGTACCTGCAGGGGTAACTTTACACAACTCTTGAAAATAGGTTCATTGTTGTCTAGCAACTATTCTAATAAATATTTTCAAACAGTTTCGATTCTGCCCGACAGTTGGTACTACCTGTCAATTCATGTACGAGGCGTGTTTCTTAAGTACCGTTTTGAAATAATAATCGCTGCAGCGCTGTGGTCGCCGTTCCGCGCATACGCGTTAAATACCTTCATCTTTTGGCTAGCCACAGACGGTGCTCGCGTTGACTTTTTTTTGCGTGTTTAAAATGTCTCAGACCATTGAAAATCCCTCCGATTGTGAAATATCATCATTCGTTTCTTAAATGCAAGAGACGTGAAAGCGGACGAAATTCATCGGCAGATTAGTGAAGTGTGTAGAGAAAACGCATGCTTCACAATACTGCTCGTCCACACGTGGCTCATTGAACACAAAATCTCATCGAGTCATTTGTCTGGAATCACTCAATCACCCTCCGTATGGACCTGACCTAGCGTCCAGTGATTATCATTTATTCTTGCACTTGAAGAAGCACCTTGGCGGTCAGCGCTACGATGATGATGAGGTCAAAACGGCCCTGCTGTATGAGAAGCTGGTCGTACGGTACGGGAAATAGAGGTGGAAATTATGTTGAAAAGTAGATTAAGGTCCAGGCATTCATATAAAAATTAATGTGTTAAAAATTGTCCTTGTTTTTATTTTATATCAAAACGGTTCTTACTTAAAAAACACGCCCCGTATATTCGTTTATTGCAGAAAAGGCACTAGCAACGACAGAACTAAATTGTTTTTTGCTGATGATGCTTCAATAAGGTTAGAAATTTGTTCCATCGTATACAAGGTGACCCAAACTTAACCAGCATAATTGTTTAGGAACATTATATGGTTCAAATGAAACAAAAAATGTCCTATAAACATTACATCTAGTTTCGATGTAGAGTTGTTAAAGCATATAAATAAAACACTTGAAAATGCAGATCACTTTTATTCTGCATACTGACAGAACATCACATTAAACCACAAAACAAAATTTAAAATGATACAAGGAATAAGAATAACAAGAAAGTAACAAATCAATGTCGAGGAAGCCCCTGAAAATGGTTGCCCCCAGCTCCATTACATCGTCGGACAACTGAGCTGGTAGCTGCCACAATCTGGTCGGGTGTAATTGCTCGATACAAGCTTAAATGGATGGAGCTTTAATCTCTGGTGGTGGGCGGGTTGTTGTAGACCTCCTCCTTCAGTGTTCCTCACAAATAAAAAAAAATAGACAAACGTCGATATCTCACACACGATCGAAACTAGATGAAATGTTTATAGGACATGCTTTGTTCCATTTGAACCATACAATGTTCCTAAACAATTATGCTGGATAAGTTTGGAACACCCTGTATAACGGCCCACAGTATATAGTTCTCTTTTTACATCGCTGAAGTTTCGGTCTCAAGGCATAAACAGGTGTCCTCCTCGCTTGTTGGTCATAACAAATTTTCCTATATCAATCAAAGCAAGAAGAAATCTTGTTACAGCATTGTTTTTGTTTTGTCCTGCACTTCCATCAGAAAAGATGTGTTTAATGGTAGAGGGGACATGTTCCTATATAGAATTTTTTAGTAAATAGCACACTTCATTACGCACCTTGAAGACATTGCTATACTTCTTTAGAGTCAATAAACAAAACAGTAAATAGATAATTTTTAAGGTAAAACTGAACTAATATGCCGTGCCTGCCAACAGATAAACATTAACTGGCGAGCACTGACAAGTGATACAAAATGGCAGATCAAATGCATTCAATAACCCCACACGTTTTTCACTCATGGGATTTTTGCTTGGATTATTGATATTTCGGAGATTACTGTTTTTTACTGTTGGAGATTCCAACAAGAAGTTTCCGAGTTAATCATTCAACATCATAACATGTGTTCACTTATGAATACTAACCAGCACTTGTTACAATTTTGACTGCATAACTCGGAAACTTCTCGTTGGAATTCGATAAAATTTTAACGGTACACACAGTCTTATGTACCCTAATATTCCTCCGAATATCATTAATCTAGGCTTTACAGAACCTGAGTTATTAACTTGTTGATCTTGGTGGCGGCATTTTTATTTCTGTTCATATCTCAATTATCGTTCAAATTCGGACCCATGTTCATAGGACTTTTTGTGTTTACCTTGACCTCTATAACACCCCCTTAAATTGTTTTACACACGATTTGAATCACCCTGTATATTAACAATAACATAGTTTTTTCGTTTATTTCTATCAGAACTTCATTATGTAATTTTCTTAATATGGCCAGTTTGTAAGTTGCTAAACTTTCCTCAAGATGCATAATCAACTCTAGTGTTTTATCATCACCCCGGTCCACAGCAAATGTTTAAGGTGCTTTAGAATAAGAATAGATGGCAGGTTTAGGGACTAACTTTTCGCAATTGTCCAATTTTGAAAAGGCTCGTCTCCTGGATCCTTCAGCTGGGGCTGTAGGGTTCTTCAGCTCTTCAGCAATGCGAGCTTCCCATCCTTGTTCCAGTGATTCCGCAGGAGGACAATCGGCGTCGATATTTTAGAATTCCTCAAGGGTAATAGCCACCCCAAATAGCCGTTTTTTTTAATAGGTGACTTAACAGCCATCTCCACTGTCGTCATCATCAATAATTGTGTTGTGTACTTTTCTTAGCTTGGCTCCACAGAATGCAAAATTTCTGCACCGTCATCTTGCAATGCTATTACTGACCAATCAACACGAGATGAATTTTGCCAGTAGTTCTCATTGGCTTAGGGCCCGTTGATTTATATTTATCTTCTTTTGTCCGGTTAATCTACACTGAGAGACCAATTTATTATGATCACCTGACAGTTTAAAGCAAATTAGCTATGCCATCCCGCCTTTGTCACTAGAGGGCCAGACTGATATAAAAAAGGAAAAACCGAGTGCTTACGCCGGTAGTAGAAGCGATTTGTTTGTGAAGGTAAACAACTCAATTTCACAGATTTTGAACGTGGAATGGTTGTAGGAGCTTGGATCCATGAAGCGAGTATCTGGAAACCGACACATTTGTGAAATGTTCGAGAGCAGCTGTTGTTAAAGTGACTAAAGACTGGGTCTCAACGTGCAACTTGTGATCATCATCGACTAGTGCTTGGGCAGAACAGAGTGTATAGAATTGTAAAAGACAACAAAAAAGATTACAGTGCAGTACATTATGGCAGCAACCACCTATCAACATCTCATGGAATTCATGCCAAGAAGAACTGACGCAGTATTAAACGCAAAAAATGGCCCAACGAAGGACTGAGGAGCTGGTCATAATAAATTGGCCACTCAGTGTATACTTATAATAAAACTGTAGCGGACTCAGTGTCTTTACTTAGAAAATATTTAAGAAAATCTCATGCGACAGGTCTTACTAACACTGTAGTTGCAGCCACATAAGTTGAACGACAGGATGACGTCATTTCTAGCGCCAGCGAGGCTAACGAGAAATACAGGATGATTGTTAAAATACAAAATGGAAACAATGAAAGTTACATTGTTAATAGACCCAAGTTGGTCAGGTGAATTTTCAGTGTCGGAGCCTGTCTTTCTCGTTAGCCTCGTAACGCCAGCCAATAGACGATTACGGGAAGTAAATCGCTTAGCTATTCCATGAAACATTCGCTTTCGTTTTCGAAACATTGTTTTCGTACACTAAATAAATGGAGCCAGATACTGTGGACAGACGACAGAAAGAAGGAGAAGAAACCACTAATCCATCATCTGATTAAATATTTTATGTGGATTAGTGATTTCTTCTCCTTCTTTATTGTTTACGTATTTATATTTAGTTTATATTTTCGTTATTTTTTTAAATAGATAAATGAAATTAATAAATTAAAAAATGACGCAGAATAGTCGACTCAAGGCAATTTGTTTTATATTATGACTTTAATAGGCTTTCCACGTTTCAACGATATCTCCGCCTTTACTAAAGTACAATACTCATTTCCAAAAAAGTTGGGACAGTGCAAAACATAGAAAAAACAAAAAGGGATGATGTAACAAAACTTTCTCGCGAATACAAAATAGCAGATACGTTTATGAAATGACATAAATATACTGTGTGCACCAAAACATTTTGTATCGTGGCCGGGACGTTCATTTTGAATGGGGGTGTTGCAACACGTTCCAAAATAGTAGGGACATACGTTGTAGAAAGCGCCGTTAGTAGGGAACCTTCCGAATTGTTCGGTAATAATCTAGAATGATGACGTCGTACTACATTCTGTATAAATAACAGTTGCCATCCGTCGTTCAGGTAACTTATTCGGAACGATGGGTCAAGGCAAGCCAGTTAGCAAAGATCTTCGTGTTCGAATCATTCAAGAATTCACAAACAACGTTTCTCAGCGTGCAATAGTCAGAAGATTTAACCTGTCATCATCTACAGTACATAATATTATCAAGCGCTACCGAGATAGTGGTGAGATCACAGTTCGGAAAGGCCAAGATAGAAAACCTATTCTGAATGCTCGAGCTCTTCGGATCCTCCGACGTCACTGCGTCACGCATAGGAATGCTGCGATTACGGACATAGCCACGTGGGCCCGCGATTTCTTCGGGAAGCCATTATCGTTGTATACTGTACGCCGGTGCATCCACAAATGCAAACTTAAGTTATACTGTGCACAACGGAAGCCATACATCAACAAACGACAGCAACGTCGCCGTCTGATATGGGCTCGAGCCCATCGCAATTGGTCCCAAGCACGCTGGAAGAACATATTGTGGTCCGATGAATCAACCTTTACGATTGTTTACGGAAATAATGGACGCCGTACACTCCGGACCAAAGACGAAAAGGATATTCCCGCGTGCTACAGGCGTTCGGTACAGAAACCACCGTCTGTCATGGTCTGGGGCTGTATTAGTGGCCATGGAATGGGAGACTTGCACATCTGCAATGGTACCGTCAATGCTGAAGCGTATATACAGATCCTGGAACAAGCTATGGTGCCATCTAAGAGGCGCCTGTTTGGATGACGTCAGTGTATATTTCAACAAGACAACGCCAGACCGCATGCAGCGCGCATAACTTCTGCATGGCTACGTCGGCAGCGCATTCGTATGTTGGATTGGCCCCCTTGCAGCCCGGATCTGTCGCCTATAGAAAACGTTTGGCGTATTATTAAACGAAAACTACGACAGCGACGACCCCGGACAGTTGAACAGCTGAAAACCTATATCCAACAGGAATGGGACAGAATTCCGGTTACGGTGTTAGAAAGATTGGTGTCATCGATGCCCAGAAGATTACAGTGTGTCATCAAGAGGAGAGGTGACACCACACCGTGGTAAACGCCGTGCTGTCCCAACTTTTTTGGGAGTGTGTTGCACGTGCCAAACAGGAAAACCACCTGTATCTTTCTTTAAGCATATAAGATATGTGATCCCATGCCTAATTTATCGTTTATGTATTGTAATGCGTTGAAATAAACGGCAATACAATAATCCAAACAAATGTGTTGGAGTTCTTCTTATATGTTGCACTGTCCCAAGTTTTTTGGAAACGAGTATTGTAGAATCCAGAATCCAGACAAAGCAAATTGATGAGAAGACTTACTGCGCATGTCAAAAAGTTCGTTCAACTTACGTAGCGGCAGGGCCGCCGCCCAATATACACAGTGTTTGCTGGTAGAGGGAGAGTCCGAGCTTACAATCGCTTGCTTTACATTACAATCGCTTATTGAAGGCAAGGCCCAGAAGAAAATAGGCAGATAGGGGGGGACAAACGGGACTCTAGTCCGGGGCCCCAACGGAAGGGGGGCCTCGTAGCCACGCTTGATTTTTTTTTTTATGCTAATGCTGTGCGCGTCGATACATATTCGGACAATTATTCAAGTTCATGTAACAAAAAAGTTAAGACCTTTAGCTTACAACAAAGGACAACAGAAGTGGATGTTTAAATGCCCGCATGCTTCAAGCAAGTAGACGTCGTCAACGTGCTCGTATCGTGGGAAGCACGCTTGTCAAAGGGGCCCGCCACCGCCGGCCGGCAGCGGCACGCTTCTCAAAGACAGAGAGCCAGCCGACGCCGTCGCCGCTGTAAAATGAATATTTCCGTTTCACACAATCAGACGTGGTTCTGTCTCAGGCAACAGCGATATTCTTGTACACTTTCGTGTGGATGTTGACGTGTACGGTGTAGAAAAAGTCCGTCTCCGTAGTTTGATAATTCATTCGCTTGGGCGTTCTTTATTGCTTTTAAAGCAGTGATGAGTGGGCGCTGGTTTTGTGTGTTCAAGTATAACTAGAGATTCTGGATCACCAGATTTTTTTATAAACTGAAGTTTCAGCTTGATACAGAACTAGCAAGATTAGTTGAGATAACATCTTTTAAGTAAGTTGTTACTTATCCCCACGTTTGAATAATAAACTATAAAGTTGTCATTATTTGCCAAACAGGTCAAAGTAGAGCATACAATGAATTGACACAAGTCTGGTGCTCATAAGCGACGGGAAAAGAAACAGAGAGAGAAACGGGAAAAAGAATTGAAAACCAAAAATGTAATTGCCCAAGTTTTTAAACACAGCGATGCTTCTAAACCTAATATCTCTGCTGAATCTGAAGATGTTTCCTTTCCAACATCCCGCCAGGAATTGCCACGTGAAGATTTGCGGTCCGCAGACGATGAACGCCGTTGTGCAACTATCAGATCTGGAAACGAAACATCTGCAACTCCAACTGAGGTCGAGACAGTAGGACTATCAGCGAAGTTAGGACTAGGAGAGGCAAATGATAATGTTGATGATTCTGTCGAACATGAAAACGAATTTCGCAACTACAGCGATCCTGGGCGATGGCCAGATCACTTGCAAGACCGGGACAGACAGTGCATCGTTTTATTCAAGTTAAAAACTGAAAGTCAGTTAATAGACATGATCAAAAACATGCCTTCATATTACACTGGCAATATGTTTTCCAAAAGTCTGTTAGACCCCCAGTTATCCAATAGTCGAGAAGAGTTACTTAGAGATTGGGTTGTCTGGAGCAGCTGAAAAAATGTTCTATACTGCATCACGTGCCTTCTCTTTTCTTCTGGTAAAAGTCTGGAACAGCATGTCAGTACTAGCCTTTTGGCAAGACGAGAAGGTTTTGATCCAAAAAAACAACAGAGGTTTCTTTATGAAAGGTTACGGAATCACGAAAAAAAGTTCCCGGCTTACGTGGCTGGTAAGCTTTTGGAAAAATCAGTTACTGGTTCTTGTGGTATTGATAGCAGCTTTCAACAGCGAATCCAAATTGAAAGTGACAAGTTCATTGCCCTATTGCGTAGACTCTTGGATGTTGCATTGTTTCTGGCTTCCAGAGGACTCGCATTTCGCGGACCATCTCAAGACATAGAAAACCCTGACAATGGCAACTTTTTGAGGTTGCTAGAACTCGTATCTCACTATGATCCTTTGCTCAAACATCACTTGCAGTGCATCAAAGACAAGAAAGAGCATGGTGAAAGAATGCGAACTCATTATTTGTCACGGCAGACACAAAACGAATTCATTTCTTTATGTGGAAAACATGTTCTAGACAAGATTTTGCTTGAAAGAAAGGAAGCTATTTATTTTTCCATTATATTTGATGCTACACCTGACGTATCCCAGAGAGAACAAAATGTTCTCATATTACTATACATCCATAAAAACGATGAGAACAAACGGTCAATAGAAGAGAGATTTGTAGAGCTCTTCCCGTGCAATCAGAAGACAGGAGAAGAAATTGCAGAATCACTCATTTCACGCTTAGACGAACATGGAATTGATCTTGAAAATTGTCGTGGATAGGGTTTTGACAACGGCGCAAACATGGCGGGAGAAGTGAAAGGTGGTCAAGCGCGCATTCTACAAAAGAATGATGCTGCTCTATTCTCTTCATGTGCAGCTCACACATTGAATCTAGTCGGGATAAATGCTGCATCGTGTTGCAGAGATGCCATAACATTCTTTGGAAACGTGAATCGCCTCTACAAATTATTCAGCTCTTGTCCAGAAAGATGGAATCTCTTGCTGGAATCAACAAGATGCTCGCTGCATAATCTTGCTGGAATCAACAAGATGCATAATCTGAGTGACACGCGCTGGAGTTCAAGAGTTGATGCCGTACGTCCGATTGCTCAGAGGTTGCCTAGCATTCTTCCTGTTCGAGAGAAAGTGATGTCCACGACAAAGTACACAAATGAAATAAGAAGCGAAGCACGTGGACTGAAAACGTATTTCTCTTCCTTCTCCGCAGTGTTGATGGCAGCATTCTGGTTAAAAATTTTGACGTGCATCAATGAAAGAAATCTGATACTCCAATCAACGGCAATCTCACTTGAAATAGCGTCACGTAACATCAAGGATCTCTCAAATGAATTGCAGCAGTTGAGAGATAATTGCCACACGATTTTCACTGAAGCACAGCATGTATCCAAAGAATTAGGAATTGCTACAGAATTGAAGACGGCGCGGCGTCGCAGCAAAAGGCCAAGACGTTTCCGTTCAGATTCCGAAACGTCCAATGATTCCCAAGGCGTCGCGGGTGTCGAGGAATCCGTAGAAGCTAATCAATGAAATTAGAAGCGTTTTACTAGAGAAGTATTGAATTTGATTTTGGATTCTGTGATTGCGCAGATGAACCATCGGTTCGAAGTTTTGGACAAGATCTGGAAACTATTCAATCCAGTTCTAAATTTTAGAAGTCTGACTTCTGAAGAAATTTCATCCTCTTGTGCTGATTTATTGGTTAAATATCCACGTGATCTTACCAGCCTTTTGAAAGACGAGTTACTTCACATGAAGCATGTATTCGGTGCGACATTCAACATCAAGGAAGCGTCTGCCTCTGCGTTGTCTGATCCACTTGATCTTTTGAACTCAATTTATTCACTCGGGTTAGAAGGAATATTTAGTGAAGTCTGTATTGCTCTGAGGATTTTTTGTTGTTCTTCCTGTGTCGGTGGCTCAAGGAGAACGATCGTTCAGCAAATTGGCTGTTATAAAAAACTATTTGCGTTCTACCATGAGCCAAAAAAGATTAATTGAACACGAACTTACCAGGCAGATAAACTTCAATGAAGTCATACGTGATTTTGCTAATATGAAAATAAGAAGGTAACTTCTTATTGTCACCAATGTCAGATTAATGCTGTTCAACTTCAAGAAACAAACTATTATATCTTACTCTAGACATACTGATATAGTAAGTATGTTAGTGTATAAATACAGAATCTTACCTTACCATACTGATTGTACACCATGTAGATAACCCTAATCGTTAGGCTAGTACGTATTAAAAAATATACCCAGATGTTACTCCTAATCATTGCATTGATATAATTGTACCGTTACAAGTAACCCGTTGCATAGGCCTATCTCATTAATGTATTATTTCAATTCCACCATCTGCTTTCGCTGGCTTTCCTACTTGCAGTCAAACTTTTATTTGCGAGAAGGTTCAACTCACCAAGTATAGTATTGGTATTCATAAATGCAGCCAGATTGTCGCTGTCGGATAAGCTACATTTCGGTCATTTTGTATACACATTTCAAGGATTTTGGCATGTGGGGACCTGGGAAAAGGCATCAGGCACGAGCCAGAGCCCGGAGGGGCCCACACGTACCCAGTTGTCAGGGGCCCAAACATTTCTGGCGGCGGGCCTGGTAGCGGCGACTACGTCTAACAGAAGCCAACACAATCATTTTTAGAATTTTTGTCTGTCTGTCTGTATGTTTGTTCCTCAGCACACAAAAACTACTACACGAAAATTAACGCAGTTTTCACAGTTGCGTTGTTTTAGGTGTAACTTAAAAACGGTGTATGATTTATCGTGATACGCCGTCTAGATGCCGAATTCTAGGTAAACTCTCTTAACTACTCGCTGGTAGTTGTATACAAGTTGACATGCGGTCAAGGTATACTTCAGTTCACAGAACAAACGACAGATGGCGCTACAAGCAAATTAAAACTAAAGCTCTAGATTAGGAAAGTACGGCAATCTTTTTCCGCGCCGCCCGCAGCTGCTGATTGGTAGAACGGCTGTCACGTGAGTTTGTCAGCCATTGTTGGCCCAAACGCAGCGATAGATACCATTGAAATGCATGTGGAAGATGCAATTTAGATTAAATTTTTAATGAAATATTCGTTGA